>CM053515.1:13351807-13502826 GCA_028627145.1 Eidolon dupreanum | reverse complement strand
CTATCACCTTGTTGTAGGTTTTAGGCCTCAGTTAAGGCTCAGGCAGTTATATTAAAAAATATGAGAGGAATGGTTATGGAAAGATGAATAGCTCATTAATAAATGAGAAACGGAACTGGCTTTATTTTTAAATTATTAATTCATGAGTATTCATGTCACTGGATGGATATAGAGTTCCCATGTTTGTTTCTGACTTCAGTTGTTAACAAACCAAAGTTTTGCATTTATTTCTTAGCATTCTCCATAATTTTTTAACTCGTCTTACCACGTGAGTTTTCTGAGATGTAGAATTCACCCCCATGCTTTCTCTTGCTGCCACAGAGTTCACTAAATCACGAAGCTTTCTTTCATCGTATCTGAGTAGCACTCTGGTTAGGGAGGTACAGGAAAAAGTTTAATGAAACGAAAACAGGATTTGACAACATTACTACGGAGTTCGCATAAGAAGATGGCCAATGTCAACAGTCGTGGATTGCACGAGATGGTCACCCACTCTCAGTGGGCGAAGATAGTGGGAACTGCTTCTCTCAGGCTCCTACCACCACAGCTCGTCACCGGGCTGATGATCCTGTGAAATTCAGCAACGTCGATTATATGAGTGACTTATTTTTGTTTTTTTTTTACAGTTGGCCCATATGGCAAAAAAAGTACAACTTTTTAAAAAATTACGCTGGAAAAGTCACACGTCACCACAGAGTATGGTATCTGTGGCTTTATATGTACAACACTGTACAGTAAATCTGATAGCCAAGAGAGCCATGAGGCACGCTAAGTAGAGAAACAAAAGGCTCTCTGCAGATGCCTGGACCATTCTGTTCTTGAGATAACCTAACGAATTGTTACCTGGAAATGGGGAATGATTAGAAATTTTTTAAACGTTGCTAAGTGCCTGCAGGGTTTTGCCGTTCTGTTTTAATATTGAATATCTATAACTTTAATACATATTAAAAGATGCGCTGTTACGGAGATTAAGTGAACTAATACATGCAAAATCACCTAGCAGAGAGCCCAGCCCACAGTGATCGCTCATAAATGTTTGCTAAGTTTGAAAACTAATGTGTGATCATTCCGTCATGTTGTAAAAGCTAACAGCCACAGTGCTAATGTGAAGTTATCTCGTTTAAACCTTATAGTAACCCTAGGAAAGATTTATCATTTTGATCTTCTATTTAAAGGTGAGCACTCAAAGGCTTAGCAAGATTTAGGAAGAACACACATCTAGTACTCCAACCCACATTGACTCTAACACCATGTTCTTAACTGGAATGCTATATTATCTGGGAATAGTAGACAGATGTTGGGCTATGCTAACTTGCTTTCTCTGCAACCCAAGGAAACATGCGGGACACTTGTCAGTTTCATGAAGAGAAGAGCATCTTATTTCCTTTCTCTGCCAATTGCTGTTTCTCTAGCCATTCCTCACACCTCTACAGATGGCCTCTGTTCTGCAGTTTTCCCATATGAATTATACCTTCCTATGGAGACCATTTGTTTTCCATTTAAACCACAGATCTCCTAAACTGCCATCTCTGGCTATATCATTACTTCTTTCTAGTCACACCTCTTTTAGAATTGTATACAGTAACTACTTGGCAATAATCAAGGATCCGTGTTCTAATTAATTCTGACTCAGGAAAAATGCCATGATATTCTAGAGATCTTAGGTTCTGTAGATATGCTTTTGCCCAGAACTTCAAACTACAAGTTACTGTTTTTTCTCATTCTGACCCATCAAAATGAAACAAATATAAACTTATAAAAGCCTATAGAAATTCCAAATTTCCAAAGACCTGGCCTTTCTTAACTCTGGATTCTTATTTGAAACGGTGGAACAGAGAAAATATGAGTGACTATTTTCTCAGTTCTTCCAATTCTCCAAATACTTAGTACCATCCTAGATTCACAAGAAAGAAATTAATTCATTATATATAATGAGTACCTTAGGGCATAGGGCTTAATTACCTCTGGGAACCTTCCTGAAGAAAGGATTCTGTCTTCTTCATTCTAAATTCAACTTCTCTTACAAATTCTTCAAGTATAAAAAGTACAACATCCCACTGTAATTCTTATTCCTTGAAATGTTCCTTCATTTCTTATCAACTCAAACTGAAGTATTTGCAATATGTCTAAAAATATAGTACACCCACAATGAAGTTAGTATCCTTGGATAAAATTTGTTCCTGTTTTCAGATGAACACTTTCCTTCCATCTCCTTCAGCTATTACAGAGGGCGTACATGTCAGTTAGTGAAAGACCATTAATTTGTACATTTTTTGGTCTAGTAGTCATTAGTGGCAGCCTACAGAATAACTGAATGTTTTTCTGATCTTTTATATAATTTGTAATTAAATGCAGACACTGTATGTAGACACCATCTATGCATCCGTCATTCTGTTTGTTTTTGTTTGTGGTAAAGATTTATAGTTTGCACAGTCTTAGTCTCATTTCTTTCCCTAGCCCATCCTCTACTACATTTTCTAACCCCTTCGCAGACATCCTCACTTCTAAATCATCCTTCTGCTTGTAGTCTTGCCCTAAGCTGGTTTGTTACACTCAGTGATGCTTCTCGAATTTTGAAGGGTACTTTCTGCCTCAACTGTGAGGTGAGTTCTCCCTGTTTGACTCTGTAGCCCTCAGCCGTCCTATATTATCAATCTACCTGATACCCTCTAATCCCCGTGTAGAAACTCTCTCCCTGGATATCTCCATTGCCAAGGAAGACTTGAAACAAGGTGATTGTGAAGGCAATAAAGCATGGTATCAGATTACATGTGATTTAAAGATAAACTGAAACTGGGTTTGAAGCTTAGCTTTGTAATTTGGGCCATATTACTTCACGTCTCAAACTTGAGTTTCTCTGTCTATAATATCAGGTAACCAATAGTATTATAGAGTCATTTTGAAAATTAAATGAAAACACATAGGCAGGGTGCCTAGAGCTATGCCTGGCACTTAGCCAATAGAAAGGGCCACTATTATAGTTGAAGGCTTCATGATAGAAGAAAACCTGGAGACCAGTCTTAATGAATTGGTAGTTTGAACACCTCTACCATTGAAAATATAAATAAGATTCCTTATATTCATCTCCATATACTAATTCCAGTTACATTGGTCAGATGACTGATTTTGAATCCTACCAAAATTGTACCTTCTGAGCCGAAGCAAATAGAGAGGAAAATCTCTCTTTCCCAGAAGCCAAGAGCCATTTCCCAAGAGATGTCTATTCAACCCACACAGGCAAATACTGCTGTGATGATTTCATCAGAGGTTATTTAGAATATCACACACCGGTGTTAGCCTTAAAGAATGATTCAGGGGCTGTTCATGGGGTGTACCCACAAGGAAAATAGAAACAAAAGCAAAGGTAGGTAGCCCCACTTGGCACAGTTGATTGACTTTAATAGGTCCTGATTATGCTGCTCATATTCCATGAAATTAAAAAGCTTACAAATGTTATGAGCCATTACCCTTCCATTTAAGGGAGCTTATGACATGTTAGCAACATTTAATGAAATTCTTTTCAAAATGCTATCGGCAGACTCAGTGAAATTCCATGTTGAAATTCAACTTGAAGAATGGTTTGAGAAAGTTTGTTCTCTACCTTCCTGTTTTGGTAATGTGTAGAACCTACCTCAGAGCCAAAAGAAATTTCTCATCAGTCAAAGGTGATTTGCAGGTATCGAGAAGTATTTCTGCTTTGACCATGAAAGTATTTTCCAGTTTGAATTTACGAAGACTGTCGTGTTTATGTTTGTGTTTACAGTGGGAACTCAGAATAGGCTGCATCTGTACACACTGACACATTTTAAAACTTAAGTCCTTTCTATTGAACTCTGTCTATATTTGTCAAAGACCTAAAACATTCTAGCAGATATTCCAAAATGTTACTGCTCACCCTCTCTTCAGTTAGCTCTTATAATTTGGGAGATAAGACTTTGCACAGGAAGACAATTAAAGCATAGGAAATGAGATATTAAATCTTGGATTTTGTGGTGCTGATTATTTATATAATAAAAATTCAGGAAATAAAAATATTACAGTCAGTTGAATGGGAATTTTCATGAGTATAAGAAAAAAAGTAGTGAGACATAAATTATTTAGGAAATAGTAATACTTTCTCTTAAATCTTTCATTTTAACTTTTATGATGGTGATATTTAATGGCAATATCCATTTATTTTCTCTTTTTTTTTTTTTTTTCTGAAGGATTACTGGCCATATCATCCTCCTGTTAGTGACATCTTCTCTAATACTTTTTGAGGTCTTATGGGTCAAGAAGTATACTATATGCTTTTTATACCTTTTCCTTAAATCTTCTTGGCATTCTTAAAAGGTAGATCACTTTATCTCTATTTATAAGTGAGGAGAACTAAGTGCAAAATAGTTAGGTAATAGTTAGGTATGTAGAGCAGTTGCAATTCAAATCCAGATATGAATTACCCCAAAGCATATAACTGATTTGGAGACTACATTATATCATTATATCAAGACAGCCCCAGCCCATCTCACTGCACTGTGAGCTCAGAAGTCCTATTGTAGGACTTAGTCACCTTTGCATTCATTTGCCTATCACAGCGCTTGACACTCAACAAATATATGTTGAACAAATGTGTAAATGGTATGTTAAATAAGCACAACTTATCATTTAAATGCATCTTTATTTTTGTCTTCACTATTTCTTTAAAATTCGAGTTGGTGGTGATCTTTTTCTCCCATGAAAACTTGGACAGTTCCTGCTGGGTTTTCTGCCACTTAAAAGTTGTAAACAGCGTAGTGGTACTTTAAGGGACAAAGTACAGGCTCAGTTCAGAAATTTTAAATGTCTCATCTAAGATCTTTATCGATTTAAACCTCATTCATAGTGAAGTGTTTGTTTGTGTTCCCTAGATAGAGCCTTTGGCTGGTGGCTTCCTCCCTCTGGAATTAGAGGTAAGGTCCATTAAGCTGTTTCCACTCTCGTCTTCTGCTTTTTTAGCTGTTGACTATAGTTTTGGACCCTCTTAGGGTGGACATGGCAGAGAGTGGGACAGTTGTTATTTGCTTGGGTGACTTTGTGCCTTCCAGAACTGATAGATGGCTAAGCTGACTTCCTCTCTCATGAAGCATTTTCTGAATTCTTTGAGGGTGCCCAGCCCTGGAAGTGTGATACCTCTCCCACAACTCCTGTGGAAAAATGCAGGTGAAGTATTCCATCCCTGGACATGTGCTTCATCCCTCCTTCCATTCTACATGAAAACATCTTGTCTCCCAGCTAGTCCCCTTGGTCAGGACTACTGACAACTCAGAACAGCTTTCTCATTCTTCTCCTGACAAATTCTGAGAGCGCACGCCCTTTTTTGAATTATTGGCCCTCTCCTGCTTTCAGTACCTTCCAGATTTTCTGGTGAGAAGTCTATGATGACTTCATTGACAGAGAATATGTGGCAAGATCTCAGGTTGGATTCAGTGAAGCTTTTTCCATTGGGGTTGAGATTAGAAAGTAGGAGCAACACGACAAATATATATTTACAGATCCCCTTTCATCTACATCCTTGACCCTTGCATCTTCTTGCAGCCAGTGAGGATGTTCTTAGATATTTCACTTGTCAATTCTGTATATTTTTATGTGATATCTTACTTTGGAATTTCACATCAATTATATCTCAGTGCCTAATTGAAAAGTTGTTTTAATATCCTCCTAAATATTTTCTGTGATG
This sequence comes from Eidolon dupreanum, assembly GCA_028627145.1. Taxonomy (NCBI): domain Eukaryota; kingdom Metazoa; phylum Chordata; class Mammalia; order Chiroptera; family Pteropodidae; genus Eidolon; species Eidolon dupreanum. The sequence continues at coordinate 13,497,131 of CM053515.1, read as the reverse complement.
AGCTGACTTTCAGAGTAAAATGGTTGGCTGTATCACCTTAATTAGTGCTACCCTATTCTGTACATAAGGTTTTCGACACTGTGGTGGAAAGAAGAAGATGTTTATACCCACTAAGGATGCCCAAATGAGTCAGAAAAAAATAAAAGGACAACAGTGGCCAGAAGAGAGATGTTTCTGCTTCCGTGACTTTTCTTGCTATGTTTACCACTCTAGGTCTGGAGAAGCACACCATCTTTTCTTCATGTAAAGCTGACCAAAGGAGAGATGATGTATTTTTCCTTGTTGCCAGGCTTCTGTAGGCCTGTCCTGGTGTGCTTTCAGAAGGCATCTTGGTTGACAAATCTCTCTTGGCTTTCTCAGAGCTCCCAGGGTCTTTAGACTAATGCATTTGGCAAAAACTGCCAGTAAGTAAGGTAAGCTAACTGGATGGCTACAGTTGATTCCATTGGATGCAGTGGTGATGTCACTTGGAATAGTTCACTTTATGTTTTTAAAGGAAGAAAGCAAAGCAAGTATTTGAAGAGCAGATGAGAAAAACTGTGATGACAAGATGTTTCCAATGGAACTGACCAGAATTTGGAGTTGAATATGTTCTTCTTTTGTGTTTGTTGCTTTCTTTTGATACCTTACCTTGCTGACTTTATAATCCTGGAGTATTCAAGGATGAGGGGCCAGATGACTTTGACTTCCTATACCAGGAGACTTCTCTCTCATGATTAACTAGAGATACCATCTGTGAGTTTGCTGCCATTTCAGTCCCTCTTCTCTGTGACCAGGGCTCGATGATCGCTCTGCTCCCAGTATTTTATACAAGCAGACGCTTATATAAGTGTTCGTGAACCTAATGTGAGTTAAGCCACCTTCATTTCTTCTTGCCCTTCACTGCCTGTTATATAACACTTTAAGAAAACGTCTCTCAGCTAGTCTGTTTAGCATTCTGTTAAGTGTTTGGATATACTCAATAAATTATTATGGAATCAATAGCGTCAAGGAGAGAGAGAGAGAAGGATTGGAGGAAGGGGAGAGAAGAAAGGAATTTTGGGGGAAAGGTATGTCCTGTAGTGCATTGTCTTGCCCATAGGCCAATTTTGCAAATTTTGCACTATCCCTTCACCTTTTCCAATTTCTTTGCTTCATTCTTCTTTTCTAAATATTTTCTAATTGAAATATAATTCCAAACAAGCTACAGATAAAAGCTAACAGTTTCATATTTTAACTCAGTGGATGTGTGCATTATGGCAAAGGACTACTGGGCACACAAAAATCAAAATAGTGTTTGTTGGCCCTTTGGCAGAGCCTTTGGGGAGACCCTGACAGAGGGTGCCATATGGTCCTTCTAAAACCATGTCCAAGAAGACACCACTTTTTCTGCCTAGATCTGTGTCTGCTTCTGAGAGTTGTAGGGAAAAAGAAGGCATGCCTGCTGGACTGGGCACACTTGGGTCTCCCGCTTTATATGAGTTCCAGTTCTGACACATTTCAAAAGATGGATTTTATCTGAAGGACAGCAAGGTATGTTGGGAGAACCAGTTTCTGGGACCACATAGGTCTCAGCCAAATTACTAAACCTGTCAAAGCTTTATTTTCCTCAATTATAAAAGGTGAATATGAACTCATGGAGTCAAAAGACATATAAGCACCATGCAGGACAGTAAGTGAATAATATATTTTTTCTTTGAAATAAACAACACCCTTTCAAAATATGAATGATTGCCAATTCTGTCTTTATGGAAACGAACAGGTTCTGAGAGGTTTTTAATTTATCCAAAGCTATACAGGCAGTTAGGTCTTTAACTGAAGACTCCCTAACTCCAAAGTCCAAATTCTTGACTATGATGTCATATTGTCTAATCAAATTTGGTATGGCTAGGAATATGGCAGAAATAATGTATATAAAGCTCTTAGCACAATTACTCGTGCATGCTAGGAACTCAAATTGTAGAAAGCTATTACATTTTAATATGTATTTGATTTATTTTCATATTTAATAGTAAGTTATCTAAGAGAGAGGTAAGAATTACAACTTTCTCTCTGAGGAAGGTAATTGGTATACCAGATTTTTTTGTTTTGTTTTCCATACTTATAAGTGTGGCAATATTTGGATGTCTTCCAAGACTAGTCTTCCTTTTTGTGTGTATCACTCGAGCTAAGCCACTTCATTTAAATAGAACTTTAACTCTTATTCCTCCCTGAATATTTACATGAGAATCCTGGACCTTAAATGTTTCTGTGCTTTGGACCTTAAACTCATGATTAATTTAACAATTATTACTGAATCTTACATGGCATTGTAGTTTGCTGCTTTGTCTCATCACATACCAAAGTGCTGATGAAATCCTGATGGGCCATGTTCTCCATGGTAGGGACAGTAATGCAGAAGTGTGGTATTCAGCCAGTTGCCTTGCTATCAGCTTGCTGATCATGCACGATTTTGATGGCAGTCAGTTCACTTTTTCCACAAAGATGTATTGTGCACCCCCTGGATGCTGGGCAGGAGATTATGATCTGGGGATACAGTTTATCAATAGATAAGAGTTTACCTGCTTCCATTGAGTTAATAATCTAGTGGAAGAGGTAAATAACAAAAAGCAAGTAAGCATCACTTGTTTAGAGAGCTATGAAGAAGACAAAGTGTGATGAAATGGTGACAGATTACAGAGGAGGGGCTAATTTAGAAAATGTTGTTAAAAAGGATATTTCTGAGATGCAAAGAAGTTTGCCATGGCAAGAACAGAAAGGAGAATGCTTCAAACCAAAGGAATATGAAGGCAAAGGCTTGAAGGCAAACACCCTGATATACTCAAAGAGCAGAAAGAAGGCTTACACAGCTGGAGGAGAAAGGAAAGGAAAGAGTTGTATAAGTTGAGTATAACTTGTTTTATGCTCAAGTACAACTTACTGAGTCCAACAGCTACAAGCAAAGCTATGTAGGTAATGTTGACGACCTGGGGTTTCATCCTAAATGAGCTACATGTCAGGGAAGGATTTTAATCTGAGAAAGGATATATATTGTTTTTTTTTTTCATGACCGATGTGTAAAAAATGGACTGAAGGAAGGAACAACAGTGGAATCAGGGAGATCAGGGGGAGACCTGCTCAGTGGTTCAGGTGAGAGATGATGGCAACTCCCAGTGGGATGGTGGCGGAGAAGATGGAGAGCTGAGCTTTGAAAAGTATGTTGGAGGTACATTTGACTGCAGCCACTGAGACAAGCACGGGAACAGGGAGAAGAAGCAGAAGAGAACTCAATTATGATTCTTGCGTTTCTGTTGGAATGCTTTTGTGAAAAAGTGAGTTGGTTTTGCCAAGATCGTAAAGTAAGTCTTTGGCATGGATGGAGGGCAGCAGAAAAAGTTATCACAAGAAGGAAAGGGAAATAAGATCTAACATTTACGGAGCCCCTAAAGTGTCTCAGGAACTATGTTAACTTTGTGTATGCTATTCAGTCTTCTACTTTATAGCAAAAACCATGACATACACATTTTACATAGAAGAAAATGAAGCCTTAGGTCAGTTAACTCATCAGATGTCATAGAGTTGGCAAATATGAGAATCAGAAATTAAAACCAGAGCTATCTATTTCTAAAGTCTCATCGCTTTCTACATTATCATGCTATTTCTGAGAAGTAAGATAATGTCATATAGCTTATTATTTTATTCCTTGAAAAGTGACTAGCATTATGCTAGGCATCTGTTGAATATTCATTATATACTGGTTAAGTAATAGATTTTAATCATCAGTGCAAACACTTGCCTTTATTGAAATGCCAAAGATTTTGAAGGCTAGTAAAATAAAAAATACAGTGTATATCAAGATGAATTGATCAAAACAGTAGACAGAATATTAATGGCAAAGTTAGGAGGAAAAAGAAAAGTTTATTTCATGCCTACTATTTGCAAGCATGCCTCCCTCAATGAACTTGCAGGTGAATTGGTGATATAAAGCATTCATTCTCCCCACCCCACCCCTAAAATATTTAAAACTTTAAATACAAGCCATACTAAATGCTAACAGAAGTTATAGGGATGATTTCCAAACTGTTGGTGTTGGAAGGGAAAGCATTTACTGTATACTAAGCTGGTCAGAGGACTACATCCTATGTTTGGAAAGATGACTTTTGTTAAATTTGGCTCTATAGGTTTGTTTGTAATTCACTCTGGCTCAGACTACTCTGGCTCTCATCCACTTAGAGCATCTTTACCTTGGGCAAATGACTACATGTAGCTTATATGGAACAGAGGACACTTTTATAGACCTAAAATTATTAAAAGTCTGGAGAGAAGCGTGCAAATTGTAAGACAACAGGTTCAGTTTGGAGGGAATGTGTGTTTATGTATGTGCGTGCATGCACACATACATATGTAAATGTGTGTGTTTGTTTTGGGAGAGAGCAGAGGATGTTATTTTTTTTAATGCCTTTGGGCGAGATACACCATTTCCCAGACTGACACACTCCTTTTGGTGTTAATCCAAGCATTGCACCTATTTACAATAATTGTCTTGCCTTTCAAGGCAGTTTGACTTGCGATGGATATATTAAACATAGTTGCCTTGGAATTCTACATCTAAATGTAAGAATTTATCAGAATGATTTATCTGTACTATATGAGTGCATCCTGACTTTTTGGAACTAGCTTGTATGAGTATAACCAGCTTTCTGGAAAAAATGAAGCACTTTTTCATATACTGTCAGGTAATATGCATTACACATATTAATTCATGTAGTGCTCCTAGCAACCCAGTGAAGTAAGTACTATTATTATCCCTATATTACAGGTAAGAAAACAGTAAAGTGAGACTCAGAGAGATGAAATAACTTGTCTTAAGCTAATAAGCTACACAACCGGCCTTCCCATTTAGGCACTCTGAATTCAGAGAAAGACTTAACTTCACATCTCTGCTGTCTCCCCTTGATAATAATCGACCTTATGCTTCTGCTGCCTGCCTATAGCACGCTGGCTCCAAATGAAGAGTCGTCTAGGGTGTCACAGCCAATCAGGGGCAATGACAGAGCAATAATTCTAAAACAGGAGAGCCAGGTACTACTAGTCCCAGTCTTTTGAGATTAGAACCTGCAGACCACGTATGTAAATTCAGGAAGACAGAGGCAGGTATCCAAGGTGTAGACGCAAGACTAAAATCCAGATGAAGTCAAGGCCGGGTCATGAGTCTGGAAGCCCAAGGAGATTCTGATTCTAAGGAATTTCACCAGGCAGAAGCCACTTTATGATCTATAGATATCAGCAGGACCTTGGCCACCTTCATCTAGACTGGCGTTTCTCGGCCTCAGCACTATGGATATTTGGGGCTGGAAAATTCTTTATTGTGACAAGCTGTCACATAAGATCATTGGCCTTTATATAGTAGATGTGAGTAGCGCCCTCATATATACATGACAGTCAGAGGACATCTGCCCAATGCCTCCCTTGACAACCACTGATCTAGATGAAGAAAGAATGCAAGAGAACCCATTTATTCATTTAACAGGTGCTTCCTAAGTGCTACTCAGTTTTAAGTAGTATGTGACTTCAGGTCTTGTTCATTAAAAATGTCAGTAAAGCAGGACTCCGAAATTACAGCATCAGTCCAGAGACTTTGGCGGTATGGCGCTGTTGTGGAGGGCAGTAGCTCTGGGTCTCATCCATTTACAGTTTGTGCATCTTTACCGTGAGCAAGTAATTTACTCTGTATGAGCCACAATGTCCCTCTCTGCAAACTAGAGATAATAATAACACCTAACACATGAGTTTGTTATGAGGATTAAATGGAATAAAAAACGAAGAGGCTGGGCCAAGTGCCAGACACCACAGTAAGTGCTCAAGGGGCCTTGATCATGGGTGATGTCAATCATGACCTGAGGGGCCCAGGGGTCGTCTTCGGTCTTCTGAGCCAGCAATTGCTGAACCCATTTCTGTGGACTGACTTTTAGGACAAGTGGCCAGAAGTGGACAGTGAAGTAACTGTGCTCTGTGATTGTGGGGAAACCTGCAGACTCTGGTGGACCCTGTGGAGACAGTCCAAAGGGTGGGCTGGCTCTGTTTCCCAGCAATTTTGTCATTAAAGGATTTAAGAGCTAAGCACCATCTCTTCAGGAAGCAGCTGGGAAAGCTCAGCCTGTTGTAGTCTAGTGAAGAGGAATTTCCTGAATTAAAGCTCCTCTCTGAGGATCAATAAGTGTGTATGTAAGAGTAAGAGGGACCTCAACGTCCAGTTAACAAGCTGGTTACTTAGTCTAGGTGATGTCCCCTAGTCTAGGTGATATTAGCAAGAATTTCAAAGAGAGGCAACAAGCAGGTTGCATTGTGCCCTTATCCTTCCTTTCCTTAGGGAGAAATTCAAATACCATGCAGTAAAGACCTAGCTTGCTAGTAAAGACTTGCCTTCTAGTCCTCAGTTCTGTGAGTGATTTCCTGTGGGAACTTGGGTGATCACTTAACCTTTCTGGACATCAGTTTACCTCTCAATTAAATGAGACTTATCTGAGAACTGCTGGACTGTGAAATTTGAAAATTGCTGTCAGAAAATCTGAAATGCATAACTTTGCCAAATGTGAACATTGTTGTCAAACCCTAAGCCCCAGCAGCTAGCCCGGTGTTGGCCCTATGTCAGCACATAGGAAACACTGGGTTGAACTGAAGTGAAATGCTGAGTAGAGACACACCTGTGTCGCAGAGTGGTCAGCTGGAGAAGCACTAGGTTGTATGAGCTGGTTTTGGTCAAGGATACAAATTCCCCAGGACTTTAGTTTTGCAGGACACGCACCTCAGGCTCAGAAGAACTCCTCCAGGTGGTATGATTCTTCTGGTTCCATTCCCAGTTGTTTCCCTGCATGTCTGGAATGCTTGGATATGGGTATTGGTCTCCCTCCAACCCACATTTCTCAGTCTGAGCATTCCAAATAATTCAAAGCGAGGGCTCCAGAAGGTTCCAGAGCAAGGGGTGGGCTGTGGATGACCAGAGAGTCATTTTTTTCATTTTCTAAAAGTAGACTTTTCTGAATTATAAGCACCTGCTACAGACTGGGGCCACACAATAGTAACAGTTGTCTAGGAACGTGCAAGGCATCGTGGGAAAAAGGAAGGACGTTTATCAGGGGTGGAGGTAGCTGGTTCTGCATTATTGGACGTCTCAGTTTCAGACTCCCCACAAGGTCCTCGCATGCAGTGTGTTTGCCACCCCTGTGTCTTCAAAATGTTGAATTTGAAGTGGGTACCCTCATCAGTCCTAAGCATCACCACTCATTACTGTTTAACCCAAGAAGACATTTGAGTTCTGTTTCCACCAAGTTTGAAATAATCACAGTTTTGGCATGTCAGCAGCAGCAAACAGACTAGCAAAACAAGAATGAAGGTCAGCATGGTTTTACTCTCGGCCGAGATGGTAAAGACAGATTTTAAAAGGCCAAAGAAAAAGTAACTTTCTAGAGAAGGACAGCATTTTCCCCATAAGGATAGGCATTTTATCAGCAGGTGATGATGATGATAATTATTGGTAGTACTCTGAGTTATGAACTCCAGGTAATAATACTAGCAATAATCTAATAACTACTGTTGTCACTGGCCGTGTTAACTTGCCTTTACTTTGTTTCTCTTAATCTTCATGCTCAGAGCTAGATATGAATAGCCTCACTTTTTAAGGAAAAAAAAAATCTTAGCAAAATGAAGTGATTTGCCTAAGGTCACATAGCTGGTAAATGGAGGCATCTAAGCAGTCTTATGACTGGGTGACCCATTCAGATACTGGCTCTGCCAACTGACTCTAAATTTTTGCTCCTTTTATGATGCCAGTTTATTTGACTGTGAAATAAAAAGATTGGACTAGATCATTCTTCAAATCTCTCCTTGCTTTTTAATATCCCATTATCTTAGTATTTTTTTCTTTCTATTTAGGTATATATTCCAGTAAGTGAAATACTTAATAATATAATGAGACTGCTATGTGTCTTAAACTTAAGGCCAAGGGGCAGTAGATTATACCATTCCACTCCCAAACTTTTATCAAAAATCGTTTCTATTGCTACAATGAAAAAGAGAAGTGTATACGAAGAGCAGTGGATCAACGTGGAGTCAGACCCCAGGTTTCTAGTCCCAGCTTGCTCACTGCAACCATGACAGTGACCAAGACACTAAGCTTCACTGAGGCCCCATTTTGTCATCTAGCAAAGGGAAATCGCACATGTCCAGCTTGTCACAGGGGATTTGGAGGTGGAAGCTTGCGTGTGTGGATGGGGAGTTTACACTGGGTGATGGAGAAAGAGTGTTGAGGTCACAAAATAAATGAAGTGAGGAAGGGGTCACAACGGAAACCTGGCATCAGCTCCTGGTTCTGCAACTAATTAGCCAACATGTCACATGAGTGTTAGTTTCTTCATTTGAAAATGGAAGCTTTAGTCTAGATCAGCATTTCTAAAACTGTCAAGGATGAATATCCTTCAGAAATGTCTAAGAAATACACGTTTGGAAAACAGCATATTCTATACCCCCTCTTAAATATTAGTATTAGCATATTCTGAGATGCTCTGCACTAAAGAAATGCACTTAATTTTGTTTAACTCATTTGCCAAATTAAGTAGACCATGGAATTCTTTTTTCTGGACTTCTTGTTAACATCCCATATACACAGCTGGGAAATTCAGGATTAGATGGTGTGGTTCTCTGAGAAATTATGAAGAGAGATTAGGATCTATCTGTTATATCCACAAGTGTTAAGGATCATTTTTGTTCTTTTTTTTTTTTTATCTACCTCTCACATAAAATGAACTTTGCCTCCTTAGTTGGAGGGCCAGCAGGCATGTATACATGTGTTTGTGTTTATTTTGAATACCATTATGCCTACTACTATGGTCACATCTATGGAGAATGAAAGAACAATATAAAATATAATTCTTTAACCTCTCTTGTGAACTTTACTGTCTATGAAGGAAGTCCTAATGCTGAAAGATTTGCAGATTATTTTATTTCATTGAGTTCTGTGGCACTAAATGCCATAGAAGGCAAAAAATAAAGATTATCATGGGCTGAAGTTATTAGAGAAGGCTTGAGAGAATAAATGAAATTTTGTCTAGACCTTGAAAATTTGTGAAATATGGTGTCAAGTAGGAATGGAGCCAGGATTTGAAGGGCAGGAGAGGTATCTGGACTTGTTGCTATGAACCTTAGTAGCTGTCACAAGGCATAGAGCAATGAAATAACAGGAAACCAGTAGAGAGCAACCTGGGAGGTGAGGTCAGCAGGAGGCCTTTGGTGTAATCCCAGGCAGGTGACTTGACATAGGAAGACATCGTCATGAAGGAAGAAGTAATTAAGTTTCAAACAGGAAAAATTACATTTGCTTTCCAACTCTTTTACTTAAAAAAATTACATTTGCTTTCCAACTCTTTTACTTAAAAAAGATCCCTACATTTATAAAACATTTTTATAATGGTTTAATGATTTATTTAAAAGTACTTGTATTAGTTATTGGTAGCCTTTTGCTTCAGCTACCCATTTTCCTCCACAGAGGGAGTTGTAATGGCCAATATCTTGTGCATCCTTCCACACAGCAAGTTTCTCTCAACCTTGCCATTTGGGAATGGATAATTCATTGTCATGGGGGAGTATCTTTTGTATTGTAGGATGCTTAGCAACATTCTTAGCCTCCACCCACTAGATGCCAGTGGCACCCCCTTCTCATTTGTGAAAACCAAAAATAACTCCCGACAATGCCAGATGTTTCCTGGGGGTCCAAACCACCCTAGTTGAGAACCATTGTTCCAGAAATATTTTATGAAGAGAAATCACTGTACTGAAAGGTGGAGGCAATGTTAATATGATTTTTGCATAAATAAATGACTAACCATTGGCTTCAAGGACTCAGACCTAAGGAAATAGAAGAAGATAATCTCTATCAGTTGATGCTTTGGGCTGCAGGTATCAAATATGCAGACTTAAACTGGCTCAAACCAGTAGGAAACTCATCAGGTCACTTCACTGGTGGCCTTATAGCAAACTACACTCCAGGTCTGGTTGCTTCAGTAGCTCTCAGTGTCATCACGGACTCAGTTCTTTCTGGCTTTGGGCCTGTCATCCAGAGCATTGGGCTGGTTCCCTTCTGGGTTGTAAGGTGACAAACAGCAGCAGCTGTGTCTAATTGCTTTCTTATTTGTGTCCAGTGGTTGACAAATAGCCTGTCACACTCAAGATCATCAATGCTTCTTTTTCGGGAACCACCAAAAATCCTGTCTTCATGTATTACTGGCTCAAATTGTATCCCTACCCTGTATCCCAGTCCCCGAGCCTTTCACTGACATTATGGATAAGATCAGCTTTGTAGAGTAGATGTTAGGTTCTTAACCACAATATCACCTACAAAATCTTTGAAAGGGAAAGAGATAATCAGACAAGTATGAAATATGGTGAGTTCAAGGTAGTACTTCATGCATTTTGAGCTAATCACCATTCAAATAGATTTAGTTTTGGGGTCAGCGAAAATACCAAATTAAATATAAATTGGCTCATAAAAACACCCAAATAAGGAATTTGCAGAGCAAGTAAGAGAAGAAAAAGCATAGAGGACCAAAGACCATACATAACTTTGGGGGAAATTGAACATTGATAATGAAGTCAGTAATTTCAGAGCTTTGGCCTTGTTTCTAAACTGAGTTGGCTCAGCCACCTGCCAGACATGTGATCTTGATCAAGTCACTTTGCCTCTGTTTTGTTTTTCTTATAAGTTTTGGAAAATAAGACCTTTATCATAATGCTGACAGGAGGATTAAGTGAGGGAGTGCCCACAGAGCACTGAATCAAGTGATGGGTATCAGAGAACGTTAGTGAATGGTCAGTGGTGATGCCGGGTGAAGGGACTGTTACTGAGCTGGAAGGAGTAAAAGGCGTACACAGAGAGGAGTGAAGAGAGCCATTGGAAGGGTAGGTCAGGTGCCTGGGATCTCGCGGGAGGAGGTGGTTACTCCATCCATCTTGGAAGAACTTTAAATAATGTTCTAAAATACTCTGTCTTCAATAAGCATCACAGCACTTTCATATTTTGTTCAGCCCTGAGCGCTTTAAGTTCCTATCAACTTCTAAAATTTGCCAGCTCAGATAGTAAGTTATTTTGACCATCTCTCTCTTCTCTATGTCAAAAGAGAGAAATCAATTATTTAAACCTCAAAAAAAAAAAAAAACACTAAATCTGGGATATGTATTCATTGTTTTTAGGAATAGTTAATATTCCAAGAACAATTAAATATGGTATTACTTTGCCCAAGGTGCAATATCATCTTTGATTACAGATCAGTACTAAAGGAAAACATCTGTTCCATGTTTCTTTTTTCAGTAACACAAAATGTAGAGTACATCCATCATCAAAGCAGAATGCACTCAAATTATTAGCCTAGATGCAAACACGACACTATTTTATATCCCCAGATTTTGTAAACCTATTAAAATATTCTGTTGAACGTACTTGGCTACAAATATTCATCTATTATATAAAACATTCATTTGTCAAAGGCATGGACTTGTCTTGGTACCTCTACAGAGTCTTATGTGGGGTAGAGGATAGAGAGCTAGAAGGAACTAACATTTACCAGGTATGTACCAGTAAATGAGCTAGAAATAGGCTATGCTAGATAGAAATGTGAGTGTTATTTTGTCTAATCCACTTGGCCACCTCGCTGCACTATGCCATGTTTACTGAGTCTGCTGTTAACGGGCCCTTCAGTTTTCCTTGGGCTATCTTTCTGTACTTTGTCCAAATACTGAATGTTCATAAATAACCTCTCAGACTCTTGTCTTTCAGTGCTGTTGCCTGAACATAGAGCTAATAGGCAGTTGAGCCAAAATTCATTTGTCTAATTCTATGATACCCAAACCCTTTCTGCTAAATAACTCTAATTCAGAGGCAGACAAGAAGTAAGCACTGCCACCAGGAAATTTACTGTCTCCTAGGCAAGTGAAAACTGAACACACATAACCATTATCATCATCATAAGGGCAGTAAGAGTACTGAACCCTTACTGTAAACTAGGCACCAGTACAAGTGCTCTATGTACATTAACTCTTTATAGCCTCATAAAAACCCCCATGAAGTTTCTACCATTATTAGGCCAATTGCACAGATAGGGGAAACTGAGGTGCAGAAAACATGAGTGAAATCTGACACACAGACTCAGAAAGAAGTGAATCTGGGATTTATGACCACTGCTCCCTCTCATAACTATACTGCAAGGTTGCAATGGATCCTAAAAGAAGTATAGATCAATTATATGTCTTATCTCAGTAAATGGGGAAGGTCTGGGGGGCAGGAAATGGAATTTGATCCGATCTTGAAGAAATGGGGAAGATTTGGTTGGGCAGAGCTAGGAAAATCTGTGTTCCAAGATAAGGGCTTTCCAGCTGTAAGTAAAAAGGTAAAAGATACTGTGCCTACTGAGGTAATTGTTTCACATTCTGTCGATTCAGTGATAAGTTATAGATAGGATGGCTTTACTCCCCCTTCCACCCCGAGCCTCACTGCCACCAGTGATGCTGGTGCAGTGCGAGCCTGGGACACACTGGCAGCCCTGCGAGAGCTGACTTTATGTCCACTGATCTATCCTCAGATTGCTCGGTCCACAGAGATACGTCACCAAGCACTGCTGCTGCAGGGGTCAGTGAAGGGAGCTTTATGACTCACTTTCGTTTGCTTGTGCAGACAAGCAGCTTCATGGGTGGAGGAGTCGTTTGAAATACAACATCATTACCAGATTCCCTCTTCCTGAGCCCCCTGTCTTGGCCCACGGTGGCCTCTGAGTTAAAGCTCAGACCAGGACCTGCTGGAGAACCTGTCCTCCATGGACTAAAGAAGGCCTTTCTTAGCAAATAGAAATTGAAGGACTGGGGCACAGTGCTTTTTAAGTGTGGTATTGGAGGATTCAGGAGTTAGCATGATGCACAAAGATAGCATTTCACTTCTCACTGTTTTTCTGCCCTTGTGGATCATCTTCTTTTAAGGAAATAGTTATGAGATAAAGAGGCATTTTTCAAGAGAGGCATCTCGCTTAGTACACACGTTCCTTCATGAGTTGAGCAGCTTGCCCTTCTGGTGTTCCTGCTTAGACTCAGCTGTTACACTTGTGCCTCATACCTAAACCTGATCCTATTCCCAGATCTTTTCTAACCTGTCCCCACACTCACGTCAAACGTCCTCAACCCTAGCCCCTCCATTAACACAAGCATCCCCCACCTCAATTTTTATCCGAAAATATACCTATCTCATCTATTCTTTTCATCCAAATATCTACTAAATTCTCACAGTTTTAGACCATCCTTCCATTGAAAAATCTGTCATTCCTAACACTTAAACCTTGTTTTTTTTTTCTTAGCACTTAACACTACTAGACATATTATTTGCTTTCTATCTCACCACATTTCTATACATATACACACGCACATGTGCACACACACGCATGCACCTTCAATGTCTAGTCTTCTAGACTGTCACTCTCAAAATGTCACAGTCAAGTTTTTTCATTCTTTTTCAGATCTCCAATCTCTTTCAACAGAGTCCGTAGATTTCAGTATATGTGTCTTGCATTTCTGTAGGTAAATTTATTCCTAAGTGATTTTTTTTAATCTATTATCAGAGGAATTGTTTTCCACAATCTTTTAAGTTTTAGGTATTTCTCCTTTTCAAGATTCATCTTTTGTGCCTGAAAATTACCATTTCTTAAGTCATTGCACATGTTTGTTTAATTGCCCGAATAGTGACTTGAATGCCTGATATCCTGACATAAACGATGAAGTAAAAAAGAAAAAAAAAAAAAAAATAAGAAAACAAAAAACATGCTAGTGAGAGACTCAAGCTCCATAAACCCATTTTCCTCCTCCTAAATAAACTAAGCCCAGGCACTCTCACTGTGTTCCTTAATATAGCAGAGAACACCTTAAGATTAAATGACTCATGGTTATTCGTCACCTAAAAGCTTCCATATCATTTTTTCCACTGCCTCCCTTTTGAAAGGTCTTTCTTCAGAATTTACCTTTTCCTGTGATCCCACTATCCTTACATGTGACCCGAGTTTTATTTCCTTCCATGTATCCCTCTGCGTACTATAGATATCTAATGTTAACACACAGGGCAGGAAAGCATCTAGACAATGCTAACGTCTTCATGGGTTGTAACTTTATTTAGTTAATTTTGTACATCCCTATATCTCCTCTCTTTTGCTGGAATTTGTGCTAAATAAATATTTGTTAAATAAACAATATAAGAATCATCTCTTTAGACCCAACCTAGTTTTAAGTAGGATTAAGAACCAGTGTGAAGTCAAATTATGTACATTTGACTCTTGTCTTAGCTGAAAAACACATTAGACTTTTCTTAAACATTTTCTTTTATGATGGACAACTATATAAATCAGGATATAATGTGAGAATTTTTGCAGACTTAGAGGAAATATCCAGTTTTCTTTAACTGTAGTTATAGATTATTTACCAGAGAGTCAAATTTAGAAATACAGATTCATGTGATTTATAACATAGCAATTGCTGCTGTGTAGGTACCTAATGTCACAGGATCTAGAGTTAAGAGGACATCATGAGTGATAATGTGGTCTTGTGTCTACTCTGAATCATTAGTGCTTTTCCCAGTTTTAATGATTTTCTGGCTGTGGAGGATGAGTGCCTTTGATTATTCTTTTTTTACTAGTGATTACTCTTTATTTAAGAAAATCAACCACAGCTCTGAATATCCCATCTGCAGAATATTTCTACCTTTTAAATATTTTCCCAGGAAGCTCTCAGTTGGTTGATCGTTTTCAGCCTGCAGCTCGCATAGTTATGTCTGCAGCTGAGGAGGATGTTGAAGACTCCATAGCAACACCATCTGTTGTTCACAGAGTGTTTTCTCTCAGATAAAGATGGGAGGTATTAGTCATAGTCAGGAAGGTTGCTTCCTGGGATCAGAAACTGATTTGATTTATCAGGATTTCTGCACCTATATGTACTGCTAGTTATGTGGGTACCCATGAATACATAGCTATTGTAGATTCAAGTTTTTCATATCAGAGCAGGAGTCAGCAAATATAGACCCTGGACCAAATCCAGCCTGTGGCCTGTTTTTATAAATAAAGTTTTATTGGAACACAGCCATGCCCATTCATTTATGTATTATCTATGACTGCTTTCATGACATAACAGGATTGAGTAGTTGTGACAGACTATATGCCCTATAGAGCTTAAAATATTATTATGTGACCCTTTACAAAGTTTTCTTACCCTTGCACTGGAAGATTACTAGAAAATTTTGTACTGTCACTAGATCTGTGTGACTTTTGGGTGAGATTCATGTTCATTTTAGATTTGAAACCAAACACCATCCTCAGGAAGTATCACCACCCCCAGGAAGCCTTCCATGACACTCCCCCTGTGCTTCCCATCAGGCTGGATATAATGTTCTTTTCCTGTCCTCCTCTAATATTGTGGGCAGGTTTCAATTACTACGTGTATTTTATTGTCTATAAGAACTTACTATGTAAAATAAATTGTGTCTATTTCCTCTAACCCTATGAAAATTCTCACATCATGCCCCAGTTTAGATAGTTGCTCATCTGAAAATGGAAACATTATGATTCTCGGGGAAGGGCTTTGACTTGTTTATATTCCTAGTAACTAGTATTAGTACCCAGGGCAAATAATGCACTCAAAAATGTTGAATGAGTTATTAATAAAGGAAAAAGAAAATATTACTTGATTCACTTTCAAAAGCAGTGTCAGACAGTGGTCTCTGGACGTGAAATTCCATTTCCAGCACGTATGAGCTCCAAGTCTTCAGCTGAGTTACTTACTCTCTCCAGTATCAGCTTCCTCACCCATAAGATGAAGTCAGCAGTGTTCCCTCCTTCCTACATCCTTATAGAGGACAGGATTTGTCATTCATGTGAAGTGTTAACACGGCACCTGACACTTACTAAGTATTCAACACATGGTGGCCGTCACTGGTGAATCTCATTATCACTTTAATCTAAAGTCAACTCCCTATCATGTCACTGTAAGTTTTGTCACACTTCTGAGTTATTACTTGCAAGCATGCGTGAAGATACCCTCCATACAAACAAGCAATGTTTGTTGACTTCTATTCTGTGTCAAGCACTGCACCAAATCACTGGAGGTGGAAAGATGGATCAGGTGTTGTTACAATCCTTAAGTACTTACTTTATTATCTAGTATGCTGAGCCTGAGTGAGCCACCCAGGAAAGGATGTGTATAGTTCAGTCACAAAGGCGGGGTGGGGCGGGGGTGGGATCAGAGATTGATAATCACTGAGGATTATTGCCTTTTATGTTACATTTTTATGATGAGAGAACAAAACCCTAACCAAATGAAATGATGCTGTGTCTAATGAATTTTGGATGTGAGCCAGGGAGTCTAGTGCGTGGGCAGAAAAACCTCTGAATCCTCACTGTGCCCGAAGACACCGTTTCTGTCGGCACTTGCAGATGGTCCAAGTGTAACAACAACAGCAACAACAAAAGCCACTCAGGTTTTCTGACCAGAGATAAAGCTCTGTACTTACTGGTCTTCAACTGGGGGACAGAACTAAGGGTGCTCTGGAAGGCAAAAGTAGGCATGTGGTGGATGGATCGCCAATGCCATCTGCTGTGCAAGGGATAGGGCTGAGAGCTTCTCTTCTGGAATCTGACAGACATGGGTTGAACCCGCTCTGCTGTTTACTAGTGAATGACCTTGGGCAGCCCCCTCCCCTCTCTATTTCAGTTTTACTATCTATAAAATGTGAATAGTCATATCAATTTCCTCAGGTGGTTGTGGGATTAAATGAGATAACAAAGTGTTCAATAGTGCGTGATGTATAGTATGAGCTCTGGAAACATGAGCTTTGAAATGGGAATGGAAGGAAAGTGTAGTTATCCAGAATAGGAGCATGTGAAGAGAAGCCTTTTTCCAGTGGAAGGAAGATGAGGGTTGGTCTCAGTTTTACCCTCCAGCCTTAGGAACACTGGTCCATTTTCAAAAATGCCCCTGAATTTCTCAAAGCAGGAGGTTTTCCATCATGAATCCAGAGTCCTGTCACTCCCTCTCCCTGGGCACAGTCTCTGCATGGCTTCTTCAGGCAGCACAATGAGAGAATGTTATCTGTAGCAAGACAGCGGTATTTCATTTGTACTACTAAGCTTGCAAAGTGGAACTTCGGTTTAGTATGTTGGATCTTTAAAAACAAAACAAAAAAATATGTGCTGTTCTAGGTAGACATGGAGGCTAGTTCTGCATAAAACTCTGTGGTGGCCCAGATATTTCCACAAGAGTCAGAATAGAAAAATAATTAAAACTACAGACTCGAGAATATGAAGTTTCAAATTTGCCACTTTCTAGCTGTGATACCTCATGCAAGTTAACCTCTGCTCAGTTTCCTCATCTGTAAATTGGGAATAATGATGCCTACCTCCCTGGGGTATTGTGAGAATATAAAGGGATTTGCCGAGTTTTCAGTAACAGAGCTTGTTAGGCAAGATACTGAGTTCCTGAACCCCCATAGGATACTTGCACACACTCTAACCTTGAGTCTGTAAGAGACCTCTGCCTTTTTAAGGAAGCTGACCTCACACACATCTCAAGAGGATTTTAGCTCTAGATTATGAAGGTAAAGAAAACACTGCATTATTATAAAGCAGTGTCAGCTTCTGTCTAATGATATTCATCAACCTCAGGGAGTAAAAATTATGGATCTCTTTATATTTTTCCCTCCAACAGGAGAGTAAAAAAGTCAACATCAGAAATTTTCATAAGAAGCCTTCAGTAGTAATGGGGGTCAGAGGTTAGAAATATAAATATGCATTGCCATGGCGATGGAGTTAGGATTCTGTGATGAGCTTGTTTTATTTATGGCTAGTTACTTCTGTTGGTTTTCTTTCATCACCTTTGTTTTTTCTCGAATTACAAAACAATTAAAGAATTTGGCAAGGAAATGGAGCCAGATGTAACAGTTTCCTTTTACATCTCTTAATAGAAGCAAATGTGCTGTCATATAATTTTTCCCTCCCCCAGAACTGCACCCTCCCCCAAATCCTCACCTTCAGAGCAGTAGTAAAACCCCTTGGAAGGGAAAAACCCTGTTGTCAATTGAATGCAAATTTAAAGACTGTTGTATCAGCCAGTTCAAGAGAGAAATCTGGAAAGAAGCCCTCTGGTTTCCCAAAGTTACATGGATGACACCCAGAAACCCTGCTAAGTGCTGACATGAGTTTCCATATGGTAGTGGCATTAATGCAAGTGTAGGCTGTATTTATGCCATGATAGAGGCTCATGGAATACATGAACTGAAAGACTTTACAGCAGAAAACAAGTTTAAAATTCAAAGACGGATATAATTTACAACTGTTAGTTAATACTGGATAATTGTTAGAGTCTAGGCTAATACGTTGTATTTTTCCCCCCTATCCTATAACTGAGGATAATGTTAAGAAGCAACAATATAGTGTAGTAAACTGATTATGAATACTGGCTTTGGAGTTAGATAAACACCTGACCAATTCAAATCTGTGTTCTGCTTGTGGTTCTCTGGGTGGACTTAGATGAGTCAGTTTACATCCTTGATCTTTAGTTTTCTCACCTGAAAAGCAGATGAGGGATAATGTTTATAATTAATGAGACTTATTAGCTTGAAATGGTCCAACGCACTTAAAGTTCTTACTCTGGCACATGGTGTGTGTGTGTGTGTGTGTGTGTGTGTGTGTGTGTGTGTGTACACATACGCTCAATAATAATAGCTGCTATTGCAATTATTTATTAGCCATCGAGTTTCAGTTACAATCTAATTAATTAGAATTTACCCCTTGAGGCAGAAAGAGATACACAGGGAAGTCTAGTCTTAATGAAGGATGAGACTGAATTAAGGAAAATGGGGAAGGACATTCCAATTTGTAACTCCCACGTGTATTCAGAACACAAAGTCTTTCTGTTGACAAGATTTGATTCTTCTTATACATTATGGTTCTGTATGGAAGTGTCTGCCAACTCCAGCTCTTAGTTTTCCCCTCTGCGAATTAAGAAGTCAGAGTAGATGGCCACTGAGGACTCCATCAGGTCTAGCTTTTGGAGATTCTCCCAGGATTGTTTCTGGTCGTTTTTGAACCCACTGCTAAGAAATATTCATCCTTGCCTTAATACATATAAAAAGAATGATTGTTCTTCATTTTAAAAGGAATTAATCAGCCCAGTAGCAAGAGACAGGCTGGTATTTATCCAGCCCTATAGTAATCCAAGGAGGAAACTAGTGAAATTCATAGGAAGGTCTTTCTGACTAATGAGGCTTGGATAACTTTGTTGTTGTTTGTTGTTGTTATACCACAACTTATATATTTCAAATGGACAGAAATGTAATTATAGTATATTAAGCTAAATGGCCTTTGGATGGGGGCTTCCTTGCCAGTACTTGGAGGTCTACAGCACATTATCTAGAAAATTGTGGAAGATGAAGACTGCTTAAATCGGATGACAGAGGAGGGAGGCCTGTGGTTTTCTTTTTGATTCATTGTGGTAACACTGCTCTTCAGGTGGCTGAGGGAGTTTCCTGTTTTCTTTAGACCTCATCAGTTGCTGAAGCTCTTGCAGAATGACCTTGACGCGATATGAATTCTGCCGTTTTGCTAGCACTGACGGGGCTCCTGGATCTATCATGCTGTTAGAACTATTAACTCTATTCTGATTTTTGTTACAAATCTTACAAAGGGGGGCGTTTCTGGGTATTTAGGTCCACATTCTATTTTAAGGCAGTGTATTCGGTTTTCATTATTCTTGGAGGCTCAATTATCATCTCTGTCCATCTGTGTCATTTCTTTGTCACCTTCTAGACCTGAGCTAACTGTGCCCTCTTCTACTCCTTTCTGGACTTCTTCAAGTTTTTCCAACAGTTGGAAATTGTGAAGGACTTTTACTCCTGAGCCCATGGTGGCTGCCATTTTGCGTGGCTCTTGGATAATTTACTCTTGATGACTTAGAAACAGAACTGTTCCCGTTAGGGTCGGGGTCAATGCCATCTGCTTCTCTGGAAGTAAAAATAATCAGCCTAATGGTATTGAATACACTTCAGTGGTTTTCCAGTATCTGAGCTGGTTCCTCAGGTCACTCCTTCCAGCAGGGGTGCAATCTGCAAATGGAACAATTTGTTTACATGCCGCCTACTTTTTTCCACTGGCGTATTCAGATGTGGTCTTATGGAAAGAATGCTACGTTTAAGATCAAGAACTTAAGTCTAAGCCCCAGCTCCCAAGTCCACGGTCTTAGATAAGTTATTTCACTTCTTTCATTGAATTTCAACTGCTTTCTCTTTAAAATAGGGGTGGTATTACTTATATGAAAGGATCAGCATGAGGAGTAAATAAAATAACTTGTGCAGAGATCCAAGCATATATGTTGTAAGTGGAAATGCCTAGATAGATAGGTGATAGATGATGTTGATAGATAGATGATAGATAGATAGATAGATAAGATAGATATGCATTTCTTTCATTCAACAAATATCTACTGAGTACTTACTATGTGCTAGGAACTGTATTAGTTACTTGGTATACATTAAAGACCAAAACAGACCAAGATCCTGTATCTCTAGAGCTTAATTCTATTGAGGGGTGGGAGGAAGAGAAAATAAACAGTAAACGTAGTAAAGTAGGTGAATTATGTACTACATAAGAAGGTAATAATTACTGTGAAGAAAGAGAAATGTAGCACAGTACACAAGATATGAAAGACCAGAGAGAGTGGGACAGAGGAGTGAGGAAGGTTGTAAAATTAAGTAGAGGGGTCAGAGTGGGCCTCCTGAGAAGTTACCACATGAACAATGATGTCAGGGAGGTGAGAGAATTAGTCACGAGGATATTTTTTAGAAAAGGACTCCTGGCTGAGGTGCAAAGGCCCTGAGACAGGAACATGCTTGTCATGTTGAGGGACAAGGAGGCCAATGTGGCTAAAGCTGGGGTGACCCAAGGGACAGCAGGAGTAGACAAGGTCAGGCAGGTGCTAGGGACCAGACCCATGTAGGGCCTTGCAGGCCATGGTGAGGGAAAGGGAGGAGACACTGAAAGGTTTTGAGCAAAGGAAGCACATTGTTAGACTCAGGTTGCTATTTGAGATGACAGCACTGCAGGACGTGGAGAAAGGAGGCAAGAATGAAAGCAGGTAGAGACTGCTCAAAATTCTAGGTAATAAGCGATAGCGGTCTGAGCCATGGGATAAAGAAGGAATCAGATTTAAATATAATGTAGAGGTTCGTCTTTCCCCTCACCTTTAATTTCTTGGATTATAATAATAGTATTTACCTAATTAACTTAATGGAGTTATTAATAGGAAAATGGTGATTATAGACAATTTACACTTACTCTGAAATAGGCACTGTGCAAAGGACTCATCAACCCTATGACGCAGATGTAATTTAATGTTTTTGACAGATAATGAATCTTAGGATAGAGAGACCAAGCTGTAAACCCAAGGGCTCCTGTAAACACATCTTCTGAGTGTGTGTGTGCAGGGCGGGGGCAGGGGCGGGAAGCTGGGAGTCAACCCAGTCTGACTCTGGAGCTATGTTGTAAGAATGGTCTGTGCAGTGTGAAGAGTTCTCAAAAGACTTCTCTCCTTGCTCCCTCAGGTTTTTCAGGCTAAATCCAAGAGAGATTTGCCATATTCAGTATATTTTCTGTCTGGAATCATTATCAAAAAATGAGGAAGTTAAATGTGATGCTTAATGGTAAAAGAAATTTGTCCTTTGAGATTCTGGTTTGTTGGTTGACTGGAGAATTGATTTATTGAAAAGTAAGGAGCAAGAAATTATATCAAGACACTTTTCTTCTCCTCTCTGAAGGTTGCAATACATTTTTAACGTTTTTTTAATTGTGGTAAAATACACATAAACCATATCTAAGTGCACAGTTCAGTGGCGTTAAATGCACTCACGTTGTTGTACAGCCACCACCCATTTTCAAACTGTTTTCATTTTGCAAAACTGAAACTCTGTACCTAGTAAACAATAACTCCTCACCCCCTAGAAACCATCTGCTCTTTGTCTCTATAAATTTGTTTACTCTTGGTACCTCACGAATCATATGGTATTTGACCTTTAATGACTGGCTTATTTAATTTAATCTAATATCTTCCATCTTTATAGCATGTGTCGGAATTACTTTTTAAGGTAGAATAATATTCCATTGTATGTATATTTTGTTTATTCATCTATTGATGAATCAAAACACATTTTAAGAATCTTATAGCACATTGACTGAATTGCTTGAATTTTAGAAATGCCATTATTTTATAATCAAGTGAAGACTTAAAAGTAGAAAGTCTCTTTCTTGCTCCTAGATTGTGAGGATGAGCGATCTGAAGGCTTGGGGACACGGCAACTGCTTTGTCTAAATTAACAGGATAGTCTCCCAGTTCTCAGAACAGAAATTTCTGTTGACTTTTCTTCTATAGAATCAAAATGTGGAGTGTTTCCCGCTGTACATTTTCAACTCATTTATTATGTTTCATTTGTCCTAATTTAGGCTAATCATTTTGTTTGCACAACAGTTCACTTTTAGGGCTGTATTTAAGTTTTGTGAAAATTTTACTTTCCACAGCAAGTAATAGATTCGTTCAAATATTAATCTAGGGAAATGCAATTTGACAGTTCTTCAAAGAATGTATAAAATTAATTATAAGTGAAAGTCATTTAAATTTCAATAATTAAAGAAAAAAAAAACCCTGCCAGCTCTGGATTATTCTCTTTCAGCTCATATCATAGACCTGCCCATCATTATGGTCCCACATGTGCCCGTTGACCAAATTACATGAATCAAAGAAGTGAACACCTTATTTTGGGGATGTTTTATTCAGACTTTATTATAAAATAAGGCTCAGTTTCAAAAAAAACTAATTGACGTCTACCAAAATAAAGATATTTCCAGTGTTCACTTCTGAAAGTTACTTACATGGCTTGTTTTACCTGTTTTAGATGACACATTATTTAATTATTTCAATAACATCACATCACCTTTAAGGATCTAGCATGTTATAGAATCATTAACTCTCAGATTGGAAAAAAAATGGATCTTAAAACTTATCTAGTCACCGCATTCACCTTGAGCTGAGTCCACTCGTGGTCTCCTTGTCTTTGCCAGGTCATCTTTTCCCTGCATTATGCAGGCGTTAGTCATGTGTGTACTCCTGTCATGACCTGAGGTATGACTGTGTGTCTTCATTACTAGTTTTACTTAATATTTTCCCTCTGTAAAATTCCTGTTTTTCTTTGATACTTTAAAAGAGAAATTAACCAACTCTGAGTGAAAAACCAACATGCCTTCCTATGAAGAGAAGGCAGATATAAAAAAAATGACTATAAATAGCAGGAGAATAAGCTTGATTCCAGCTTTGCCTTTGACAAAAATGAAAATGCGGAAGTGTGACAGGTATTAACGTCACTGTAGGCCTGATATGAGACATTATCTTTAACATCATGAAAAGCAAAAGAGAGTTGAAGGGTAATGACTCTCATATATGTAATGCCATGTTCTGTGACACCTAAAATCATCTTGTATACCAGAGTCCCAAACTTTGAGAAATAATGCCTCTTCCTCTCATTCCATCTTTTGGCTATTAGAAAGTTTGCCTATCATTAAATTGACATCTGTCTGTATCCACAGTTCACCCACAAATTATCCCACTCTTCAGAGCCACCCAGAACAAGCTCAGTCTCTCTTCCCCATGACTGCCCTTTGTGTATTTGAAGATAGCTCTTACACCTAAACTAGTCTTCTCTTCTCCTGGCTGGACTCCCTCAGTTCCTCTTGTCTTTCCGCAGATGAAATAATCCTACAGTAGTATTCATCCATTCACAGCTCTTTTACTGTTTTTACTGCCTATATTAGAAGTCTCCAAAGAAATAAAACCAGTGGCAAGTGTGTATATAGATAAGTAGGTAGGTAGACAGACAGACAGACAGACAGATCAATAGATAAATTATTTTAAGGAATTGGCTCAGAAGATTATGGAGGTTGGCAAATCCAAGACATGGAAATATGGCAAGTGAGCTGGTGGGCTGGGCCCCCAGGAAGAGCTAATGTACAGTTCAAGCCCAAGATCATCTACCATAGAATTTACTCTTGCTCAAGATAAGTCAGCTGATCAGCCTTTGTTCTATTTAGAGAGTCAGCTGATTGGATGAGGCCCATATGCTTTACTCAGAGTCTACTCATTTAAATTTTTATCTCATCCAAAAACTCCCTCCAAGTTGACACATAAAAGTAACCACACTGCCATTGGTATAACACCATGCCTTAAGTATCATGATTAACAAAATAAGCTCAGAATTGGTAAGCAAGTTGTTCAAAGTCTGACATACAGCTTATCAGAATTTGTAGACCCCTGCATGTGACAAATAAATATTTTCCTGAAAATTTGAACTATTTAGCCAAGGATGGTGATCAGTCATCGATGGGTGTTGGATGTTGATATTATAATTATTCTTATTAGCCATGTCCAAACAATAGCAAGCTTGGATTTGGAGTATGCTACCTGCTAGGCACAGTTGTCATTGCTTTTCTGACATCTAATCCTCATAATAACCTATAAAGTTAGGATCACTTTTATTTCTATTGTGTGATGCAGATGCTGAGCAAGAGAAGAGTTAAGTAATGTGTCTAGGTTTATGTGGAGCTTCTAAGAGGTAGGGGAAGAATTCAAATTCAGATAGTCTGATTCCAGAGTCCATATTGTAACCATTATGTGGCCCTAATCCCTACTTTTCCCTCAATGAACCATTGAAAAATACTGTAGAAGATACAGGGTAACTACAAAGTCTGGAAACACAGGTGACTAATTGACACATTTCAACATTTAAGTGACCAATCAATACCCATACATGACTGGCTGGGTCACTCAGAGTGGTTCCAAAGGATGGCCCACCACTCCACACCAGAGTGGTGAGAAACTGCTTAGTTGTTTCTAAACCTGGATTGGATGTGGGAGCATGTGCAGTGGGCTACCTGTGTGCCGTATTTGAACCCTTCTGACATGGTAAAAATGTAGGATGATTTGGTAAAAACCAGAGATATGAATCATCTGAGGCACAGTACGTCACAGCTATAAGCGAAGAGCTAAGGAAAATACGTAAATACACCACATATATTGCGATTTTTTTGTTCATTGAACTCTGCATTGCTAATGAGGTACAACACATTGAATGTATCCTATAACGTCATTGAGAGCATTGTGTATTGTAATATAATCCATGAAGCCTTGTTTATGTATGTACATCAATATTTACAGACTTTATGGCCATCTTGGTTGTTCGCCTTTTTCTGTCTTCTTGCTTAAATTGTAGGATCTGAATCTGAATACAGTGTTTCAGATGCAGTCTAACTCTACATGGAAAAGCAGGACCATCTTCCTGTTCTTCATTATTTTAAGTGCTACAGTCTGAAAAGATATTGCCCTTTCTAACAATCAATTAACTCAACAAGCTCTTGTTGACTTTGATATTCATTCATCTAAGAAACATTTTTCACACCTACCTTGTACAAGACACAGTTTTAGACGCTGGGGACATAGTCTTTTAGTAAGTGGGAATAACAAAACAAAGTTTCTGCCCTTATCAATCTGTTATTGCAAGAGGGGGAGAGAGATTTTAAAACACAGTCACATAACTATATAATACATGTTAGGTTGTGCTAAATTAAATGGAGAAAGAGAAAGCTTTTCTGCTCTTTCTGCAAAGGATAGAGAATGAAGAAGCGACTGTGTTAAGTAGGTGGATATCTGGGGGAAGGTAATTGCAGGCACCAGGAACAAAAAGTGCAATGTCCCAAGGAGAGGAAGGCACCTGGTTTGTCTGACATATAGAAAGAGGCTAAAGTCCCTGGAGTAGAAATAACATGGAATTGGTGAGTGGGAGACCTTGTAAAGAATAAATATTGGAGAGTTAGTAGCAGACCAGATCCTGCAGTGTCTTTATAGTAAAGAGTTTGAATTTAAGCCTAGTTGTGATAAAAAGCCATTGGAAGATTTCTGTTTTCCATGGGAATGACATAATCTCTGTTGAATTTGAAAAGGATTGCTCCGGCTGCTGCAGAGATAATAGACTTTTGGAGGGCAAGAGTGGGAGCAGGGAAATCAATACGGACTACAACAGCATTTTTACATGTCCAAGATAGGTTGGTTTCTAATTAGCTGTTTTATTTGATTTATTATTTAATTGCACTGTGATCAGAAAGTGTGTTCTATATGACCCTGGTTGTTTGAAATTGCTTTGTAAATGAGCACGACGTCAAATTTTGCAAATGCTTTAATGCGTTTGAAAGTAATGTAGATCCTCAATTTGTTGGATATAAGTTCTACAAATCCATTAAACTACTTAAATATTGTTATTCAGATCATTCACATGCTTGCTCTTATTTAGCTGGAGTAGTCTATAATTTTCTAGTAGATTTTTGTTAAAATCTCAAACTAGGGTTTGTCAAATTTGCCTCATGCTTCCGATAACTTTTGATTATTGTTTTTAAGCTCTGTTGATAGTCATGATTTGTATAGCTTCTTGTTAGATTTTTTATTTTATATGTAACTTTCTCCTTACATATTAATGTTTTTTGCAATAAATACTATTTTGTCTGATATTAATATTGATACATCAGCTTTCTCTTTGTATTTGCATGAAATATCTTTTTGCCATATCCTTATCAACCTTTTCATATGTTTTCATTTTGAATATTTCCATATAGTTTCATTTTAAATATTTTATTTTATAGACAGCCTTTGCTTTGTTACACACACACACACACACACACACACACACACACACACACACACTGTATTTCAGTTAGCTTAATGACCACTTAAATTTTAACATGTATACTTATTAAGTAATTATACCTTCCCTTTTAAATGCGATATAGACATCAGGCCACTTTATCCACTAACCTGCCTGGCACACGCTCCCCGCCTCCCACCCCAGACACGCAGAGCTCCCGGCAGGGAGTTGGGCTCCTGCTGTCCCCTCACAGGGTCCTCTCTGCTTTGCCGAGCTGAGTGCCAGTCACTGTGGTCTGTTTCTAGGCCTTTGGGCCAGCAGATCTGTGCTGTGGCCATACTCCACTTAGAGTTTCTGTTTCTAGTTCATAAGGTAGTTATCCATTTTTTTTATCGCAGTAAAATACATATAACATAAAATTTACCATTTTAATCAATTTAAAGTGTACAATCCAGTAGCCAAAAGTGCATTAGCAATGTTGTGCAACCATCAGAAGCATCTACTTTTACAACATTCTTATCACCCCAAACAGAAACTCGGTTTCTTTTAAGTAGTCACTGCCCAGAACCCTCCCCTCTCAGCCCCCGTCAACCACTAATCTTCTTAATGTCTCTATGAATTTGACTATTCTAGATATTTTGTATAAATAGAATCATACAGTATATGGCCTTTTGTGACTGGCTTTTTTCATTTAGCATAATGTTTTCAAGGTTCATCCCTGTTGTAGCATATGTCAGAATTTCATTCTTTTTTATGGTTGAATAATATTTTATTGCACAAATATACCACATTTTGTTTATCCATTCATTTGCTGATGGACACGTGGGTTGTTTCCACCCTCTGGTTATCCTGAATAGTGCCACCATGAACATTCGTGTACAAGTTTTTCTTTGAAAACCTGTTTTCAGTTCTTTGAGGTATATACTTTGGAGTGGAATTTCTGGGTCAAATGGTCATTCTAGGTTTAACCTATTGAGGAACTGATAAACTGTTTTCCATAGTGGCTGCACCAGCTATGTTTGTGGATTCCAGTTTCCACATCCTCAGCAGCACTTGTTATTTGCCAATGATAATGATGGTTATTATTACCATTCTAAATTGTTATGAAGAGTTATCTGATTTTTAAGTCCAACTATGACTTATCAGTTTTCTATTTGTTGTTGCTGTTGTCATTACTACCTTATGTGATATTATGATTTACGATAAGAAATATATATTTGGTCTTCATTCCAGTGTCTGGCGGAGCTCCTAAAACCCTTGGCATATACTACATAATGAGAGCCACAAAGGCATCCTTGTTATGTTAATGAGGTGACTTTGGGACCTCACCTAAGGAGAGAGCTGGTGCCAGGAGAACTAACCATGTGATTAGGGAGTTGGAACTTTCAGCTCCAACCCTGACCTCTGACCTCCTGACCTCCTCTGGGGAGGGGAGAGAGCCTGGAGGTTGAATTAATCTTCAAGGGCCAATTATTGAATCAATCTAAATAACTAAGCCTCCATAAAAACCCAAAGAGGCAGGGTCTAGACACTTCCTGGGTTGTGAACACATGGAGGTACTGGGAGAGTGGTATGTCTGGAGGAGGCATGGGAGCTTTCGCCCAGTCCCCATACCCTGCCCTGTGCATCAGTTCCCTGTGTGTGGCTGTTCCTGAGTTACGTGCCTTTAAATAAATAAGTGATCTAGTAAGCAAAAGGATTCCTTGAGTTCTTCAAGCTGTTCTAGCAAATTAGTTGAACCCAAGGTTGGGGTCATGGTTTATAGCTTGAAAGTCAGAAGTACAAGTAACAACCTGGTCTTGTGGCTGGTGTCTAAAATCCAATGAGGGTTTTGTGGGAACCTCCAATCTGTAGCTGGTTGATAAGAAACACAGGTAACAACCTGAGCTTGTAACTAGCTTCTCAAGTGTGTGTGTGGAGTGGAGGAATGAGGGGGAGGTGAGGGGGTAAGGGGTCAGCCTTGTAAGACTGAACCTTTTACCTGTGGAATTTGATGCTATCTCCAGGTAGATAGTGTCAAAATTGAGATGAATTCTCAGACGCCCTACTTTTGCTTGACGTTGTGTGGGGAACCCCCTTCTCCGCTCATTGGAAACTGAGTCTCAGAACACCACGAGACTCACATCACTGCAGGCTTGGAGTACAAGGGCACAACAAACGCTGACATGACCCCATTTCAACTAGAACCTCACATCAAGTTTGGCAAAGTTTTTTTAAGTGGACAACTGAATTAAGTACCCAGAGTATCTAACCATATGATACTGTTACTTTTCTACCGAGTAAGGAAGGAGATATCTTTGTGAGGAAATATCGACTTACATCAATTTAATTAAAGATTACTTCAGCTGATTTTGTCCTTTGACCTCTCCCTTTTTCAATCAAACTAACATAATGCAGACATGACTTAGCTAAGTGATCGGAGTGGAGAACACTTGTACTTTCCTTGCAAGAACTGAGCATTCTTTTCAGGGGATTGGTGACAACTATAAAATCACTCCTCTCCCTTTTGACCTGACCAAGAAATTAGAAATTTTGACCTGCCAAGAAAAAAAATTAAGAGCACACAAAAATAATTGAGAACCGAATGCATAACCTGTGTTTTTCAATACTTTTTAATTTAATAATATGTCATGTTCTTTTATAAATGTATTTTTATGTTTTATATTCATGATATTCATGGTTATGAACATTCTTTATGCACGATTTTTATGGTTGTGAAAATAATGCATGCTCATTTCATTTTTTTTTTTAGCAAGAAAATTAAAAGCACATATTATCTGCCACTTCTTAAGAGCTATAAGAGCTCAGAAGAGTCATGGCATGAAGGTCTTAGAGCTGTATTTGGATTATGAGCCTGGGTTTTGAGCCAGGTTCTGTGTGACCTAGGGATTATTGCTGCTTAATCTTTGTAAGTATGATAATTACATGGATAGAAAGTGCAGACACTGTACCTCAAGTATGAAATATTTGGTTTGAATACTCCCTCTTCTTTTCTGCTTACCGTTCGTGAACTCCCTGCCCAGGTCAGGTCCCAACATGGACTTAGTGTTTTATATCCTCTCTTTGAATCAACAGTTACCTACCCTGTCTCGATTCTCTGCCAGCCTGGTTCTCCATGGCAGCTGGTGAGGAAGACTTCCATTTAACGAGCAACCTTTATTATGGGACCCTCAGACACCTTTTGTTGTCAGGGTGCTTTCCACACCTTCTTAATCACACCAGAGAGCCACCTACTGTGCCTAGACACAAATGCTATGCAGGACACTCTTCATGTTCTTTCATCTCTGTTACTGTTACCCTACATTGAGTTCTTTTTTTTCCTAGACACTATGCTGTATGTCTTGCAGATAATGTCTCACAGCAACCGGTGAGACATGTGCTATTCTCCCCCACATCCCGCTTTGCAGGTGAGGAGACTGAGACACAGGGAGGTTAAGTTACCCACCTGCATTCATTCCACAAGTGTATAGAGGAGCCAGATTGCACATTGCATGCTCAGCTCTTCTGCCTAAAATCAGTCTCTGAATCACCATGTACGAAGCAGAAACATTTCGCATCCTAATATGTCTGCCAACTTTGCAGACTGACAGAACTTATCAACCGTCAACATCAGTGATCTAATACCCTTTTAAAATCCATATGTTTAAAGGTGCAAACATGGTACTAAGTAACTACACACACTATTTTAGTTAATCCTTTCGGCTCCATAGGGGGTACTGTTATTATCCCCATCTTGCACATTATAATCCCCATTTTCCAGTTGAGGAAACTGAGGCTTTGTGGTCTAGGGATACCGGCTCAGAAATGGCAGAGCCAGAGTCTCAGCTGAGGGCCGTGTACCACTTAAGCCCGACATAACCATGACAGTACACCACAAAGAAAGGCTCGAGTCACCCCATACTTGGTCCTTTTGGGTTAGGTCGCTCAGACCAGGTGAAGCCTCCGTCAGGTCAGCATTAGGCTGGGCGTCGATCTTCAAAAACAAGCCCCAGAGCCACTCTCACGACGTGAGCCTGTCCTGTGCAGCAGCTGTCTCTCTCTCCCGGTTTGCAGTTCCAGCCTCCGCTTGCACTTGCTTCTCTCTGAAAGGTTCACACCATCCTTACCCAGACAGTTCTGAGAGCTGCTTTTTGACTCCCTGGAATGCCCCACACCATTCTGTGAAAGGCCAAGATCCAAAGCAAATGCCCTCACTGACAGGGAGAGGAAAACATGTGCAAATAGAGCTGGGGAATGTGTGGGGACCAGCCACAAAGCCCAGGCTTGTGCCTCTAGATCTGGGGCACCATGCATCTAAGAGCCCTGTTTACAAAAGTGGCCAAAAGCCAGACAAGTTTGGCCTACAGAGTTTTTGTAGCAAAGAATGGGGTGGAACAGTTTTTGTTTACATCGCTTTCTGTATTAGGGGAAAAAGACTTCCATGAGAGAGGCCTGTCTTAATATGGTTGTCTGTTGAGTTTTAATGCCGTAGTATCGGAATCAGCTTGATCCAAGGGACAACTCTGAGCCGCCTCCTTGCCCTGCAAAGTCCGTTTATCGGCTTTCTCAGAAACTGGTCATTCCCCGCTCCCACTCTGGGAGATTCCCCTAACTGTGCCAACCAGTACCAGAGTCTTCCCTTCCTCACTTACAGCTTAGAATACATGTTCCACAGCAGAGTAACAGGAGGAAGCACTCAAGTCTCGATTCCTGGGTCTTAAATTCTCTCTATACAAACCTGGGCGAGTCATGCCCCACCACTAGCCTCAGTCTTGCCACCTATAAAATGGCAACACCTGCTCACTAGGATTGTGGACATGAGCCAATCCAGCAGGTATTACTGAAGGCCTGTCATGTGTCAGGTTCTCTGCTGAGCCCCTTCATGGTTTTAAAGAGATACAAAGATATTTAAGTCACAACGTATATATTTAAAGCCATCAATAAAGTAGCACTTCCCAGAATGGATCCTGCAGTGTTTTCTGTTAACATGCAGTATACGAAAAAAAAAATCTATAAGTAAATCTTTGAACTATTGGTACGCGAAGCTAACCAAATTATGTTGATGTAGCACTTCTCTGTGCTGAAATGAACATGCGCTGTGCAGCTAGAAGGAGGGAGAACATATACTGAATTTCCTGAACTATGTTGCTCACAAAATCTTTTGGGGGACAGAATTTTTATTTTATTTTATTTATAAGAATGACTACTCACATATTACCAAAAAAAAAAAAGTTTTCTATGGAACATTGGGAAATACCAGTAAGAGGTTCAGGCAGTTACAGAATCTGGTATCATTTTTTATGCTGTGAAGATGAAATTGTCACCTGAGATATAATACATAGGAGTGTGTACTGGACATTGTCAAATGCTATCTTCTTTGTCTGCCTCTGATCTCATATTGGTTTTGAGTTGTTACTTGAATGTTAATGTTGTCTTTCCAAATACAGCAAAGGCTCTAGACTAGCCCTTGTACTTCTGTTACAATTCCTTGCACTGTACTGGGCATATAAAAGGGTGACCCACTGAGATCTGTCCTTGGCTTCCTCAGGCAAGCAAAGATAAAACATTTACCTCTTTACATATCCCAAAAGCAATCTATTCAGTAGCTGCACTCCCTGAGAACTGAGTCCAATATGTCACTTGGGCTCTTTAGTTGGGATGTGAAAGAAGTTGTTCTTAGCCAAGGCATCTCATTTAATCGTTGTATGTGACCTTACCCCAAAAGAGGAAAATACATCAGCATTTTCTTTTCTCCTATGGAGTTAGCTACATTTCAGGAAACTTGACTAGCAAATTAAAATTAATTCATAATTTTATGTCTCCTGCTGACTTGTTTATTGTATATGTAATTAGAACCCCTCCTCTCCAGCAACCTTTGTGCACGCACACACGCGTGCACACACACACACACACACACACACACACACACTCCCTCCCTCCCTCCCTCCCTCCTTCCCTCCCTCCCTCCCTCCCCAGAAGAAGCACTGATATTTCATTTCCTGAGAAGTTCCTTTCAATTCTTTGTAACCTTGAAACTATGATAAATTTGACTTGATGTGTTGCCTTTAAGTTAGGGATTGCATTTTAATACGTCTGCCCTCTCATAGGATCCCCACTGATGGTTTCTAGAGAAAGCAGAAAGCAAACTGTAAGCTGCCAGAAAGAATCAACGTGGAAATGTACGGATTTTTTCGTGAGAGTTGTCAGCTGAGATAATTTAATTGTGAACATTTTTCTAAAGGAGCTTTTTATATTCATTGTAGATGTACAGTGGAACTTTAAAATGTGATGTAAGATTGAAAGAAATGTCAACTCTGCACCCCGATAAATCAGGCTCTGAGGCAATTCACAGTTACGTTTCCCAGCCTGAATTCTTAAGTCTCCAACCTCCTACTGACCAAACCCTCCCTTCAAATAGTCTCTCTCACCCACTGTTCTCTGTCTCAGTAAACAACCTACTACCTCTCCAGCTGCCAAGAAACACGAGCCATTCTTGACCCTGACCCTCCCTCATTCCCAAGTCCAATCACTTCTCATTCCCTGTCATTTCTAAAAATACATATGTTTAACCTCTCTGCTTGTCTTCTTCTACCCCAACTCCAGTTCAAAATGCCATAATTTCTCACCTGGATTTCTGCAGTAGTCTCCCTCCTGGCCTCTTACATCAAGTATGGCCTCTTTCTTGTCAATCCTCACAAGGTAGCCAGAATGATCATGTTTAAACACAAATCAGCTCAAATCACTCCCCTGCTGAAAACTTGTCAATGACTTCCCATTTTCAGAGAAAGTTCAATATCATTTAAATGGTCTAAGAGAACAAAGAGGGTGGACAGATCTATCAGATATTTAGACATCACAAACCACAGAAATAAAACAGTAAGATGCAAGAACAAACAGAATAGAACAGACTAGAAGGCTCTGAGACAGACTCGTATATTTGGGAATTAATATATATGATAAAGATGGCACCACAGACCAGTGGGGGAAATAGTCCCCTGGTAGATAGGGATGAAAACAACTGCCTCTAAGATTCTCACCTAAAGTATATACAGTAGTAGGTTTCAGGGGCAATAAAGGGTTAGTATGAGAAGTAAAGCTCAAATGTTTACAGAAAAGAATATGAAGAATGAACTAATGCAGGAAAGGATTTCTTTATGAAATCCCAAGAAACCATCTGTAAGGAGAAACAAATTAGTTTTCTTACATCAAAATCAAACATTCCCATTCATCAGAGGGCAGCATGGACCGGGTTCACAAAGCTGATGGCAAGACTGGAGGACCATGTTTCTCCCTCTCTTTTAATCATCAAGCTCCAACCATATTGGCCTTTCTTTCTGCCCCATAAATATATCAAACTCCTTCCTGCCTCAGGGCCAGTCAGTACATGTGTTTAACTAATTCCCATTTATCCCTGTGATCTCGGCCAGAATGTCTCTCCCTTAGAAAGGCCTTCCCTGACTGCCCAAATTAGGGTAGGTTTCTCTGTGTGTGCTCTTATTTCACCTTCTACTTTGCTTTCATTGGAATTGCAAGTATAACATCATTTATGGAACTCTTATTGCCCATACTAGGTTTGTAAGCTGCCACCTGCTCAGTATGTGGCACAGTGTTTTCTGTCTAGAAGATACCTTTAAGATGTTAATGGAATGAACTGATAAGGAGAACTTGAAAGAAGACCGTTTCAGTACTACATGCCAAATGGGTGCCACTGGCCCAGGGAAGATTCCAGGCATAATTTAACCTTAATAGTCAGGAAGAATTTGGCGTAATGACTTGTGCCCTTTCTTCTCTCTGTCTTCTAGAGACTCAATATCTCCTTGCACTCCATTAGGTGGTAAGCAAGTATCTGTTGATCATATAACTATGCAGCCTCCTCCCACCCCACTCAGTTTTCTCTTTAGATGATCATATCAGCCATCTTTAATGGTTTGCCTTTGAAAGCTCTCTTTGACAGTCAATGTCAGCCTTCATTTAATTACTTCTTTTCTTGACAAGTCTCTCTGTTGACTCTTAATTTAATCTGAGCATTCAGTTATTCAGCAAATATTTATTGAAAGCCTAGTGGGTGCCAAGAATGTGCCAGGCACTAGGAAATCTGGCAGTCCCCTTCCAATGTTGACATGCTAACATGACAACTCTAAAGAATCATTAAACAGAGCAACTTGACTTAGTTAAATATTGAGAGAGACCTAAACGCACCCAAATTTGGGCATGATGCAGAGAGTAGCTGAACAGGAATGCTGCGATGGAAGAACTGGACCCATTCCCAGCTTATTTCAAACAAGTCCTTCACAGTGTAGCTTCATTATTCATGACTAGAAAACTTTAAAAAAAAAATAGAAATCCATCCAGGCCTCATTATATATATTCCAAAGCAAAATAGAAATAATTAAACTGCAATATTGTTTTAAAATACTTGTCATGCTTTTAAAAAGGTCAGTTCAAAGACAGCTAAAGCATTCTCTTCAAAATAATAATGACAATAATAGACACATCTGATGCTTGCTGAAGATTAACTTACAAACTACCCCTTGAGAGGATTTTAATGAAAAATCTAAGTCTGTGTCAGGTTTTTTTTTTTTCTGGTTATAGCAAGAGTTAGTATTTTTTAATGAACAATTACCACTCCAGCCAGTACCTTATGATGGAATAATAAATATATTGGCTGGTGATGCCCACAACCTATTAAGTTTCCTGCCTACTCAGAGGTGGGTGTCTTTCCAAGGTCTTGTCCTGGAGTTCTAAATCTTAGCATTTGGTGACCAAATATAGTTTTCCAGAAAACTTTATTTTAGAGTAGTTTTACATATACTGAAAAGTTGTTAATATAGTGCAGAGTGCTCTTATCTTCCTCATACCCAATCTCCCCTGTTACTAGTATCTAACATTAGTACAGTCCCATACTTTTTCATGTCAAATTTTTGTCACAGTTTTTTTTTTGTCATAGTTAGTGAACCAATATTGATACATTCTTACTAACTAAATCCATCCTTTATTCAGATTTCCTTCGTCTTTGCCTAATGTCTTTTTTACGTCCAAGGAGCTCATCCAGGATACTATATTACATTTAATTGTCATGTTTCTTTAGATTCTTCTTGGTTGTGACAGTTTCTTAGACTTTTCTTGGGTTTGATGACCTTACCAACTTTGAGGAAATTGGTCAGCTATTTTGCAAAACATCCCTCAATTGAGATTTGTGTGCTGTTTTTCTCATCATTAGATGGGGACTTTGGGTTTTAAAGAGGAAGACCACAAAGGTAAAGTGTCATTTTCTGTACACATATCAAGGGTGCATACTGTCAACATGACTTATTACTGTTAGCATTGACCTTGATCACCTGGCTGAGCCAGTGTTTGTCAGATTTCTCCACTGTGGAGTTACCATCCCTCTTTCCAAGCTGTACTCTTTGAAAAAAAAAAAAAATCACTGTGTGTAACTCACCATAAGGAGTAGAGAGTTAACTATGAAAATTGCTTGGAATTCTTCTACATGGGAGATGTGTTTATTTTTTTCTCTTTTATTTATCTATTCAATCATTTGTGTATATCACTGTTGACTCATGGACATTTGTTTTATGCTTTGGGCTATAATTCAGTACTACATTATTTATTTTGTTCAGATTGTTCCAGTTTTGGTCATTGGGGCTCTTTCAGTTGTCTCCTGCGCCCCTTTGACATCTTCCCATAATTGTGGATGTTTTTCTGCTTATTTCTTAATTCATTTTCTGAGCGCTTCTTTCCTTTCCGGCACTAAAAGATGCTCCAGGCTCATTGTTTCTTGCTGCAGTCCTAGAAGTGACTGTTTTCCAAGGAGCCTCCCAGTGTAGTCTTAGTTTATTTCTTCGTTATACTTTATAAAGTATTTTGGTAGCCACTGTGCTTGACAGTTGACACATGTTGTCTTACTCCTCACATCAATCCCATTAGGTAGCCTTTAACTTCATTCCACAGGTATAGAAACCAAGGCTCAAAGAATGTAAATGGTTTACCCAAAGCCATGCAGTTAGTAAAAATCAGAGTTGTGATTCAAGTCCAAATCCATCCGACTCTATAGCTCACACTCTGAACTTGCACTCCAGGAGGCCAGCCTCCCTTGTTGTGTAAGCTGACACTAAATGAAAGCTGTGCTTTTGTGAGCCACCCTGACAGGGTGCAGGGCAGCCCAACGCTCCTCTGAGAAGAAACCCAGGGTTCCCCTTCCTCCTCTGAACTTCATTCACACTGAGGGTTGAAAGCCTTCTCTGAATGTGGAAGTTTTTTACATGCTGTCTTATGGTTTTCTCCATTTATCTCGATTCCCAGATCAGATTTTTTAGCTCCTCA
This sequence comes from Eidolon dupreanum, assembly GCA_028627145.1. Classification (NCBI taxonomy): domain Eukaryota; kingdom Metazoa; phylum Chordata; class Mammalia; order Chiroptera; family Pteropodidae; genus Eidolon; species Eidolon dupreanum. The sequence goes on along the minus strand of CM053515.1, from coordinate 13,460,077 downwards.
GAGGGCAAGGAAAATATACTACCATGTACGATTTTCAAGATAAGTAATTTCTGGAGGCCACCTCCAGACTGTGGTGATATGGTTGTCATCAAAGGCAAATATTAAAATCTGTGCCTTTCATACCAGGAGAGCATAGATCTCAGTTGAAATGATATCACATTGTTATAGTAATTTTGCATTGATTCAGTCACCCCCAAGTGAGGAGCTTCTCAAAGATAAAGGTCATATCTTCTCCGTTCTCCAGGGTCGAGGACAAGGTATAGCATGTTCCAGGTACTCACTTAGTGTATATAAAATGCTTCACAGATGTTCTTGGGTCCTGAACCTATTCTTGACTTACACACCATTTTAACCTGCTTTCCTCTTAAGAAGACGGTATTATGAAGGAGCTCTAGAGGTAGATAAACTCGATGGCATTGAGAAATGATAGATCTCTGCTTCATTTAAAAAGCCCGTGGAAAAAGGCAATAAGTAGACAACAAAATTGAAAAGGAATAAACTCACATGGTCGTAGAGAAATGGAGAGAAAGCAGTGGAAAGAAACTGATGGAAAGTGGGTAGATGAGAACTAGATGTCCCTATAGGATTGAAAGCCTTGGTATGTAGTGAGTAGACCTGGGTCACTTATCCATGAGACATTTTAGGCATAGTGCCTGGGGCCCCCAAAAGTCCTAATGCACCACCCTGGAATGGGGCTGAAAAAGATGACTGAAAAATCTGTATAAAGAGCCGGACTCTCCTCTATCCCCAAATCCCATCCCCAGTCGACCCAGCTAAGCAAGTACCTCTGTTAGGCTAGGGAGAGTCCCAGCCTAGAAGAGGAGATGAGAATTGTTTTCTAGAAAGTTTGACCAGAGGGCCTCTGGGCTCCAGACGTTAGACACAGATGAAGTCAGGAATGAGTCACTGAAGCAGGTTTAATTGAAAGTCGATCACTGAAGAACAAAATTTTCTACTCTGATATTCAGAACTCTGACATCTACAGTTACACCCACCACCTTCCCAGCAGGAGCTGGAGAGTTCCTCTTCGCTGAAACTGGTCCACAGGTACTGACTCCACACACACTGACATTTGGAGGTTCTCCACTGAATTAGCCAAGTCCCCACCACTGTACCCTATGGCAAATTTCACCCTTTTAGAAACATGGAGCTTCTAACAAGCTTTTTTACTCCCATCTAAGAGAGGATAGAATATCAGTCAAACAAGACAGGGATAATATAAAAAGGATAGTTCAAAGAATAAGAAAATGCTCTTGAAAATTAAAACTGTGATAGTAGAAGTTTAAAAAGTCAACAGAAAGATTGGAACTAAAGTTGAGGATATTTTCCAGAAAACAGAACTTGAAAGAAAAGAAGTTGAACATTAACAGAACAAAAAAACCTAAAAAATAGTACATTTTTTTAAATGAAGCTTTTATTAACTCCAGAACAAGAAAACAATGTTCAAGAAAGAAAAAGGACATGTAGTTAAAGAACACTACTTGGCTTAGCTGTGGACAATAACAACCATAATAATGTAGATTCTCAATATTAATTTAACCAAAGTTGTGAGGAAGAGTCCACACCATTGAAAAAATTCAGTGGATAACATCTAAAGTTGATAAATCAAGAGATCTCATAGAAGCATACTTTGGGCCAAGTGGAAGGAAACACCAGAAGGAGCTTCCTGGTGTCAATGTAAGAAATTTCCAAACCTATGGAAAATTTTTATGAGTTTATTTAAGCCAAGACTGATGACATTTCTGGAAAGCAGGATCCCAAATGTTGCAGAGAATGACAGTCGTGCAGTGTCTTTTATATCTGTGGAATTGAGGGAAAGTAAAGATTCCATGAAGGTGGGAGAAGGCAAGGCATAGAATAGTTAGCAGGATTATGTGCTCCCTTGAAGGTGGTTACGCCTTTGAGGGATCTGGAAAACTTCTGGCATTTCACAGGTGTGTTACTTAACCAAGATGCACAAGAACAATGGACAGAGCTCGCTTAACTCTTTTACCAAGGAAGTCATGCCTGGGGAGTGACTACCCACCATGACCTGCCTGGTTCGGAACTGATGATCAGATCACCCTGTGAGGTTAGATTGATTACACTGCGCCTTTTGGGTCCACACTAGCAGGTTGAAAGGTCTTGCAGTGGTGAGAGGTATGAACCACTGCTCTTTGGTATAATTGTTGTAGTACTTGGTATTTACATATACTGTTTTGATATAAAAATCATGCATTATTAAAAATCAGATACAATCATTTAAAAATGCCGAGATGATGGAGCCATTTAGTATTCAAAGAGCCACGTGCGGACAGTAGCCCCTGGAGGGCATCCTGGAACAGTGTTCACTTCAGTGGTCTAGAGTCATCAAGTAAAGGTCTGATCCTGTTCTGCCTGTTTTGCTTTAGAAAAACAGATGTGATGGTGTGCTTTAGTTATTTGAGGAGACTACTGATGTGCACTGTCCTCTGCCACCGTGGGAGGAATGGTGCATTGTCTCCCAAGTCTCCCAGGCGGCGTGGACCTCCGGGCAGTTCCCCACAAACCCCTTGCCATAAGGTCAGTTTGTGAGAGTCGCAGGCCACAGAGCAGGATCTCCTGCAGCAGAAATTTACCTCCTCAAGCCCAGAGACTGCCATGGTCAGTAGGAGGGGCACAGGGGAAAGACAAGATGTTGAGAGGGCAGAATTTAACTTCTCAGACATTAGAGAGTGTGTCTCCCCAACTCAATCTAATACCTGGAGACCCCAGGGACTCTGCTGGGCTGGTATTTTCCTGGTTTAGTCTCCATTAAGCAGAACCAGAGAGCCAAATAAAACGCACCACCCAGTTACTGTGCCAGGACCTTCACATTTGTTAGCTCGCTGGTTAATGCTTTTTGTTCTCATATCAGGTATTTGGGAGGATTACACCAGTGCATCCCAGGCTAGTGTGAGGCTTTTTGTTTAAACCCTGATGTAGCAAAGACTCTATTTCCCAGGAGGTTAGTATGTTAGAACAATTAATACCAAATTATAATATTTTGACATAATGATAAAAAGGAATGGTGTTTTTTTGTTTGTTTTTGTTTTTTTAATATCTCTTGCTGTAAATCTTGATCAAAGCTTTTAGGAGATTATTCCCGCATTAGAATTATTTGAATAGTATTAAGAGCAGGTAGGTGGCATTTGAAGATACTTAGATTTCAGTGATAATAGTGAGCCAACCAGGTACAGGGAGATCCTTTGAAATGTGGAAACAGAGAATGTTGGAAATGGAAGAACCCCCTGACTCACTGCACAGAGTGGTTGTGAGGTTAGGTAACGCAAATGTGTTCCTCTCCCTCCCCCCTCCCCGCTGTCTCCCCTTCCCTTTCCACAGACCCCCGACCTGCCTCCCTCTTTCCTCCTCTCCCCTTACCCCAACAACTACAGAGGACTTCCTGTGTGCCTGACACTGGGCCATGTGTTAAATACACCTGGAGTTTAATTTTAATTATAAAAATTATATTTCATAAATATCTTAATAATTTAGTAATAATTAAGATTCGCACCATCCTACCGATCCAGAAACTGAGGCTTGGAACAACTAAGTAACTTGTCCAAAGTTACCCAGCTAGGAAGTGGTAGAGGAGACATTAGAAACCAGGCGGGCTAACTCCGGGCTTCCGGTACACACATGGCACAAAGTGAACACTCAGTTACGTCCAGCATGAATTTGTTGATGCCAGTGGAGAATGCAAAGAACGAGCTACAAAAACAGTTAAGTGATTTTCTCAAGGTCACACACTGGTCAGTGGCAATGCAGTGTACCTCGTTCTCTGATTCCAGGTCACTTTTCTCTCTGCAGCACCAGATTGCTGAATATACAAAGAAAAATGTTAGAACATTAACTTCTAGAAATGCACAACCTCCTGTTCGGGTTCCAAGTTCTGAATCTTCACACTACTTGAATTATTTTTAAGTTCTAAGTAGAGCCGTTCAGCACTGCCAGAAGTAATGCCGAAGACGCTACTTCTGGCTGATATTTTTTAATGGACATTTAAAAAAAAAAAAAGAAAAAAACCTATGTCAATTTTAGACTTAATGTATTTTTTCTTCCCTGGACTAATTTAAAAAGAAAAAGAAAACCTTTTTCATCAGGCAGAATGTTGATTTTCAGCCACCGTGGGGATTGCAGTGCATCAGTGGTTGCCCCGATGGACCAGAAGTCATCTTCTCTCTCCCTGACAGTGCCAGCAGCTCTCCAGCAAGGTTAACTGGTTACTCAGGCCTGAGTATTGGTTATCCATTTCAGCAGTCGACTTTGGGAGAGAGAAACCATCGCTCCAGGCAACCCATCTATGGCAAAATGCCTTGACAGTGGCCACCCCCGCCTGTCAGGACAGCTCTGCCACTCTGCCATATGCCGGCACTAGGCTAGACTTGCTGATCCAATTCTATGCCTGCCAGTTTTGGAAAAAAAAAAAAAGTTAGACAGTCAGCCCACAACCTACCTCCACAACCTCCATTTTTCATTTCACCTTGATAAAACTATATGTCTTTTCGAGGCTCAGCTCAAGCACTAGCATCTCCTTCGCTTTCCAGTACATGGCCTCAAGCTCTAACTAATCTTACCCTTCAGGAAAGTTCCCACACACATTGTTTGTGCCTCCTTAATCACCTGCTGTCATGTGTCTGGTGTAATATGTGTGCCCATCTAGTTGTCCCCATTAGACCATAAGACAGACTAATGGGGACAACTAGATGTTGACTTACCTGTCTTCAGTTTCCTCACAACTCCTATGGACAATGGCTTTTTCTGTGTTTAGGACTCAATGCATATTGGTGTCATTGAATTTTCAAGAAGATATATGCCATGTGGTAACAAAGTTTTGAAAAGACAGGAACAACTATCTACATTCTTCTTTCTCATAACAACTATCTGATTACTGACATGTTCTGTTACTGATTCATCCTTTAGTCTATGGCTTTAGTTCTCTCTGGAAAAGGGAGACCATCTAAACTGGGGATTGGCAAGCTGTGGCCTATGGGCTAAAACCAGCCCTCTGCCTGTTCTCATATGGCCAGTGAACTGAGAATGGTTTTTACATTTTTAAATGATCGGAGGGGATAAGGAAAAATAATTTTATGACAGAATAAGATTACATTAAATTTAAATTTTAAACTATATTAAATGAAATGTAAAAATTGTTTATGAATAAAGTTTTATGGGAATACAGCCATACATACTTGTCTGTGGCTGTTTTGCACCAAAACAGCAGTAAGCAGTTGAGTAGTCACCACAGAGACTATATCTCAGACAAAGCCTATAGTATTTACTGTCTGTCAGACCCTGTACAGAAAAAGTGTGCCAACCCCTGTTCTCAGTCCTTCTAAGAAATGTCTACCCAAGTGTGAAAAGGGGATCTTTTTGAAATTGGATGAAGGCACAGAATGGCTGAAGGAAAAGAAATCTGGAAACAAGAAAACAAAGAAAGGGGAGGCAGAGTCCTCCTGAGAGATGCCAGGCCTTTGGGGTAGTGGGTACCCGTGTGGCAAAAACCTCCGCAAGGAGATTCCAGTCTTCCTCGGGAGCACTTGCGTTCTCACAGACAGTGGATGTGCCACAGGGGCAGATATTGAGTACTTTACACAAGCTTTCTACTCCCCATTAAGGACTCTGCACAGTTCCTTTGGAGAAATTGGAAACTAGGAAAGGTGAGATTCGGAGATTATCAGTCATGCCTTATCATTCCATGTATCAGGGCTGAAACTGCAATAAGATCTGAAGTTCTCCATGTCACCCAGTTTTCTCTGATTCGTGTGTGTGTGTGTGTGTGTGTGTGTGTGTGTGTGTGTGTGTGGAAAATCTATTTTAAATGTGTGTCTGTGTCTCTCCTATGGAGGAAATCCATTTGGGATAAATGCCAATTAATTATCATGCACGTGGGGATCCTTAAACACTTAAAGTTTTCAAATAAAGACATGTCAATTGGACTTGGCTAAAACCAGTTCAGCTCCTTGAAGAGTTAGGATTTTAGTTTTTCATTTAGAAATCTGCCATTTTCATGTGTTTTTCTTATTTTCTTGTTACAGGGTAATGCCCTGTACTTCAAATCAGCCAGAAATGTGACAGTGAACATTCTTAATGACCAGACTAAAGTGCTAACTCAGCTGATAACAGGTAAGAGAAAAGAGAACTTGTCAGTGGCTGGCCCACACTAAGCACTCAGGAAATGTAGAACCAAAACTTGAAACACCATGTAAACTGAAGAAATGTCTGCAAACAAGTTTCAGTGTGTCAGAGAAAGAGAAGGTAGCATATGTTCCATGATTCTACCAAAGGGTAGAGTCTCATCACATACACACATTTAACTTATGCAAATCCAATGATATTTGTTTAGGGGAAAATAAACTATTTTTCATGTAGCATTGCCCCTAAACACAAGCCAGCTGCTTCAGCTGGTGCTCAACCACAGACGAGCTCTCTGCTCCAACGCTGGAGGAAAAGCTGACTGTGTCGGATTAATTGAGAGAGCACAGTGTACACAAAGCCATGCACACCATACTTTATGGGGTGTAAAAGAGATTTTTAATGGTACTTTGAATCCAGGCCATATTTGCTTTGCGTGGTAACTTTGAACCTAACTCAATTGTGAGATGCAGATGTACCCCCTCTGAATATGTTTGTATGGTTCCTTTTAATATAACAGATCTGCTCCTCACAGATGTAGAAAGCACCCACTGGTTTTTAAGTGGCAACTTCCTGAAATTTAAACAAGGGTTGGTTACTCACAATACCTCTTACAATGATAAACAGGGGCCTCGTGGCTGTAGTAACGTGTTGAGTGTTATGACCAATGCCTCTTCTACAGGTTATGAGCAGCAGGGAAACAGGTGCCATTATGCACCCCACAGTGGAAAGGAAAAGGGGTGTGTGTTCGAATGGCATTGTTATACTTCCAGACAGGAAATGCCATTTGTTTGGCTTCAGGGCTGAAAGGAAAGTATACAGATGGACCTTTTGAGAAACTAATTGCCCAAATGCCCTGAAACGTTACGGTGACTTAAACATCTGGAGCCCCGCCAATGCACACGCCATGGGGACCAGGCGCCTTTGTGCCCAGAGTCTTGCCAGAGAAGGAGCCTCACTGTGCGCCCGCAGGAGCACTGCGTGTGGACATCTGCATCCACAGCCAGTGGGAGACTGGGACCATCTACCGGGGGAGAATGCCGGTGGAAGGAACTGTGGCACAGCAGAGCCCATAATCCATAAACATGTTGTTCTAGCAGGCGACCGGATTGTCGGCCGTGCTTATAGAACATCTGGCCCACAGTCACCATGCTAAATAATTAAATAAACGGCTTCGGTAAGCAGTGATTTAAGCAGCATGTGTGAAAATTGCCTCCAGGAGGGACATAAATCCAACCTGCAGCTCTCGGATTTCCGTATCCAGAAAGAACTTATTTAGCCTGTTGATCATTTGCCGTTTATTTGCAGTGGGAGTTTTTGTTTACTTCAGATTTATTTTGATAAAGCTGGAACTGTCCAACCGATATTCAGCAAAAGATTCAGTCATTCAGTCTCTCTCCCTTCCCTCCTCCCTCCTCCCCTTCCCCTCTCCATCTCCATCCCTGCCTCCTCCTTTCCCTTTTCTCCCCCTAACTCCCCTCTTTTTCTCCCTTTAATCCCTCTCCCCTGTTGCCCTCTCTTTTCCCTTCCAATTCTCCCCATCCCTCCTTTTCTACCTTCCTCTCCCTCCCACTCCTCCCCCTCACTCCCACCTCCCCTCCCCCATGTACTCCTTCTCTCTCCCTCCCCTTCTCTCCTCTCTCTCCCTTCTCCCCTTCCCACCGCTCTTTCTCTGTGGCGCTTCCTTCTTCCTCCTCATCTCTCTCCATTCTCTCTCTCCTTCCCCTCTTCCAGCCTGTCCTTTATCTTGCCTCCCTCCTTCCCTGTCTTCTGTTTTTCTGCACCGTGCCCCGCCCCCCCACAAGTCAGGCCCTCTTGGGAGCTAACACTCCCATCCCTAACTCTTAAAGCAAGGCATGACACAGCTAATATTAGAACAAGGAGAACCAAAAGCCATTCTAACACCAGCTGGCAGGAGCCTTTCAAGGTTTCTAGAGAGGATGGATGTGTTCAAAATAAAATCCTCAGCACTCCTACGAACATCCCCCACCCCTATAGTTTTCCATCAGGGTTCTCCGCTTATACTTACGCAGGATGGACAGCACAGAGCAGTGCCCAGAGAATTTCTTCCATGGCCCGTTATACTTGGTGGTGTACTTATCCCAGAGCAAATGACTCCTGTCATCCAGGAGGCCAGGTTTACTAAGGCAATCCAGAGGGTTCGGGAACTCTCCTACTTAACTACAGAATGTCTCAGAAGCCCAGAAGAAATTCCAATGTTAGCAATTCTGGTAATCTTGTCTCAGGAAACAGTGTTTTAAACCAGTGGTCCCAAACCTTTTTGGCACTGGGGACTGGTGCTCCTATGAGAATCTAATGCCTGGATGATCTGAGGTGGAGCTGAGGCAGTGACGCTAGCGCTGGGGAGCAACTGCAAACACAGATGATGCTTCTCTCACTCTCTTGCCACTCACCTCCTACTGTGCAACCCGGTTCCTAACAGGCCACAGACCAGTACCCTTCAGAGGCCTGTGGGGTTGGGACCCCTGTTTTAAGTGATAGTTGAGTCCCCAGGCTAGATCACAAATGCACGTGTGACTCATGCTGCTGCTGTTTCGGTGTATCCTCAGTAGTGGATCGGAACAGGAAACCCCTGACCTGCAAGAAGTGAAACTGGGGGAGTCTTCCACAGCGTCTTGCCAGAGTGGGCGAAGGTCCCAGCATCAAGGGAGTCGGGGAAGGAAATCAGGCTGAATGGCCCCCGGGCCTTTCAGCTCTCCAGCTGGTGACAGTGGCATAACTAGACCCTGCTGCTTCCTGATAGATTCCAGGTGTCCTCCTTGTTTGGGAGATTAATGAAGAAGGCACTTCACACACAGACTACCATGCACAGAGTGAGAGTAACTGAAAACCAGCTTAGAGTTATGAATAGTGATTTTTTTTTCCCATCCTAGAGAGGAACAATGGCTTCACCAAGGAACCTCCAAGCAGTCTCCAGTTCTATTTGTATTTCTTTCTAGAATCATTTTTTTTTTTTTTTTTTTTTGAGATTTCACAGTGTCCAAGAAGGTTTGGCAGTCCCAGGTAAAATCGACAAAAGCACAAGCTTTCTGTACCAGCAGTCGCTCTGTAGGGTTTTAGCTAAAACTACCAGTTACTGAGCTCTATACACCCAACTGGTTCTGGCCCTCGGTAAATTCCATTTTGTATTCTGAGAAGCTCTGAAAAGCAATAATTGTGTTTTGTGTTTTCCAATTACTGCCCTCTCTTCAACACGCTCTCCCATTTGTCTCATGTACCATTCTCAAGTTCATAGTAAATACAGTTTATACATAGACAGGTAGGTGTTCTCGCCTCCTCAGGGGCCATGTCTCACGTTATTGCCTAAGTCCACGCAGGCAAATCCAAGTATTTGTGTCCTCATCTTGCCACTACTTTGCGATCTGACTGGATCCAGAGTAGGCAAACTATGCTCACCTATGACCATGTATTCATTCATTAGCACTTCTTTAGCTCCTGATCTTCAGTCTTCCCCCTAAGAAAAAGGGTCGCAACCCAAAATATTGACAATATGACAGACTTTCCTGAAGTTTTTGGTGTCACCAAGAAAGCGACCACATCTTAGCCCTTCCAGGACATCTAATCTGAACCCCTCACATACATCACTGTTCTTTCAGGATCGCTCTCTGGTCCTTGTCTCCAGCTTTCTGCTTGCCCTCATCCTCCAAAAGCTCCTTTTCTGGCTGCTCCTCATGCACTGGCTCAGCCCCCTTCTCCTTCCTAGACAAATAAAAATCCCTTTTCCATGGACCAATTACGAGAGCTCAGTTCCAGACCCAGATCTGCCATAAGCTCACTTGGTGACCATGAGAGAGCCCTTGACCTTGCTGCCACTTGCTCTTCTCACCTACAGCATGAAGGCAGTCAGGGAAGAGAATGTCCAGGTACCATGCCATTTGCAAAGTCTGTGCTCTGTCTGCTATTTCAATTCCCCAGTCATCAAGGAGCCTTTTCAATGTCCTTATTTTTGTCAGAGGGCTAGTGTGGATGTCTGGCAAGAGATCGGGTCAGCCAAATCGACATGATATGTGTACTAAGGCATTCATTATTAATTCTTTTTCAATGTGTTGTGATCACTGCATTAGAAAAATGGTGATGGTCATGATCACAATGATGATGATGATCACAAGAGCAATCCCCTACATTTCACAGCACTTATCTTCCTACAAAGTTCTTTTTATAAATACGGTATAATTTGATCATTTTAACCTTTCTGCTGGGTAGATAGAATAAGTGGTGATAGTACAATTTTATGGATGCAGAAAATGAGGTTCAGAAAGATCAAATGATTTGCCTAAAATGATTACCAGAAAATGAGAGAGTTGGAACATAATTCTTATCTTCTGATTCTTAGACCGATAGCCTTGACAGAAAGGAACCAGACATCAGGTTCTAGCCAGGCATTATCAGCCAGTCATCGGTGTTCTCCTGTTTAACCATAAATAATTTCACAGAACATCAACACCAGACAAGGCCACTTGGCAGCCGTGAAGGATAAAGACAAAAACAAAGACAGTTCTGATCATGTCTGAACACAGACAAAAATGAAAACACTCATCCAAACCACAAAAATGACCAAATGTCCCTCTATCCTAGCTAATGTGACTGTTGTTTTTCTACTCATTACAATTTAGCATTGCTCTGGTCTTCCCTACTTTTAGAAAAGATGTATTAAGATACCATTTATAAAATTACGCCCACTTCCTGACAGCATCTAATCCACAGCAAAGCTTTGATTCCTTAAACTCTGCCCAAAATAACCTAATAGAAGGCCAAATACTATAATAAGTCCTTCTTTGTCACCGAGATGTCTCATGTGGTTCCCCACGGCGTGTGTTCTCCCTCACGGCACTGAGTGCTCACCCCAAGTTGCTCAACTATAGCGGTGTCCCAGGTGCTTTATGCCTGGAAGGCATTTTTGGACCTTTTCATCACTACGTTTTATTCATAAGTAACTGTCTTGAAAAATAACTAGAGGAAAACAGAAGTCCTATGTTAGAATCTCCTGGGAAGTTTTGGTTAATAGAAGAGTTCTAGACTCCCGCTTCAAAATTTTTTTCTGTATGACTCTCCAGACCAAAAGATAAATCTCTTTTGATCTGAGCCAGGTTCCATGAGGATGGCGATGCTCCCAGGTTGTTCCGATGCACTTCGTGTCCTTAGGTAGCTCCAGCTCAGGTAGACTGAGGTGTCTCCTTCATTTTTTAGGAATTCTAACACATTAGCCTGTTTTATTTTTTTCCATAGTACCCAAAACTCTCTGTAGTTTTTTACTTATTTATTTATTAATAAATGTTTAAACTTAATGTTTGTCCATCTCTATCAGAAGATAAGGTGCTGTGGGATCAGGAGCCTTTTCTTTATGCCATTATAGCTCCACCTTCAAGAATACTATCTGTTGTCACATGATAAATCCTCTAAAATTCATTTTTTACAGAATAAAATTCTAGCATAAAAGATTCAATAACTTCCTAGGCAAGTAATTGCAAGATGTTATAATCTTTTCTGCCAGGAGATGATCTGTTTACTGTAGAAATAGACTTTTGTATGACGTCAAATGCAGCCAGTGGGTCAAAGGTACAGAGTGAGACAGATTTCAGCTGAATTTAAAGGTCAAAGATATGCTGGTTGCTTCAAGAGGTGATGAGCCTTCCATGCCTTGATACATTCAACCCACAGCCTACAAGTATATGACAGTGATTTGGTGGTTAACTGAGGGAAATCTTATTCAAGCATTAGTTTGGAGGAAGGACATGATGGGCTTTAAAATCATAGCCTGAGAGCATATGATTAAAAGTAATTGACAAGACATGGCTCAAGTCATGAGACTGATTTTCACAGTTGGCTTCTGAAAACCAATCCACTTACATTAAAGTCCAGTACAATCTTGTCAGATGTATATGCTCTATGAAAAGCTCTTCATAATTAAATGCAACGAGACTAATGTATTCACACTCTCTCTCTTTCTCCTAGGTCCAAAAGCCGTAGAAGCTTATGGCCAAAAGTTTGAAGTAAAGACAGTTTCTGGAAAATTGCTCTTTTCTGCAGATAACAATGAAGTGGTAGTAGGAGCTGAGAGATTACGAGTTTTAGGTAAGGAAACTTTAATCGTTTCATCAATCTGTACATTTAGTAGGAAACATGAAATGGTGTCTAGAAGAGGGTTTTAGGCCAATTATGAGATTCTTTTAAAACAAGGCAGTTGAACCCTTTCCCTAGAGACTGGTTCTTGGCAAAACTTGCTCAAGTCCTGAAATCTTTGTGGCACATCTGCCAACAGCAAGCTTTGGGTGGGATTGTGTTCATGCCCAGAAGTGTAATAGAATTCACATCATCCTCATAACTGGCAGTCCTGCGAGAAGCAGTCAAGACCTATATACGTGCAACAGCGGTTACTGAACCTGATTGTAAATTAAGAATCACCTCTGTTTGTATCATGTGACCGGTGACCTCACTGAAAATCTGCACAATTCACTTTTAGCTCAGGATTACTCCGGTTGACCTTTTGGAAGGTTTCACCTGTGTAGAATAATTGTTTGACTTGTTTTAACCTATTAGGGTTTGTTGAGTTTTTTGGGGGGTTTTTTCCCCCACTCTGTGTTAAAATTCTACTAAAAGAAAAGAGATAATGCTGAGTAGGTTGGCTTTGATTTGGCTTCTTTTAGTCAGGCTTTGTGAATATTGAAATGTTAGATAGCAAGTCCTGAATGTGGAACCCTTCAATTCTAAATGCTTCATTGGACACCTCTTGCTTGAACCCAAATCAAAATACTCTCACTGCCTCTTTTCCAAAAGTTCAGGAAAACTATATTGCCAGTTCAGGTTTTTCATAATGAAGGAGGATCATTTGCCTACCTTATATAATCACATGACTCAGTGCTTATTTTTTGAACTGGATTTTAAAAATTGATTAGTACAAATAACAGTAAGAAGTGAGCCACACTTTTGGGAATCTTACAGTTTTATAGTTCTTAACCTAAACTTAAATTTCTTTCTTTTGGAAAAAACTGCGAACCACCACATGCACAGACCACACAGTGAATGGGATCGGCTCTCCCTCAGCCTTTTGGGTCTGTCACAAGAGTCTCGGCCATTCTCATCTTCCTCCTAAGTTATTTTGAAATGGTTCATTCATTCATTCATTCATTCATTCATTTTTATTTATTTATTTATGATACATTTGGCCGTAGCGTCGGTGGTAGATTACACTGTAACAGGATCATCTCTATTTCTGTATATATTTATTACTGGACCTCAACCACAATTTTCTTTTTCCCTTTAACCTCTCCTTGCCTGCAAGACGTACTGTATGTAATCATGTACTTTGTATTGATACATCAGAAACCTACAAATCTGTTTTGTCCTTTTTGTTCTGTTTGGATACTTACAATCAAAACTTTTACTAGGTTATCTAATAAATTTAGTTTTGTGAAAAAAAAAAAAAAAGAATTACCTCAGGAACTACTTTAAGTTTACATCCATAGATCCAGCCACAACTTACTGAATTAGAAGCTCTCGCAGCAGGGCCCAAGAATTTGTTCATAAAAACATTTGCAGGAATTTCTGAGGTCTCACTGTTGGAATCATCAAGTCTTAGAACACAAGAAATACGTGTTCAGTGGCTGCACCCTGAAACGGTCCAGCGAGGCGGTTTAAGAGTTCTGGTGCTGGAGCTGCCCCAGCTCTTATTCCCTACTTTGTCAACTGTTAGCTGTGTGACTTTAGACAAGTTACCAACATCACTGAGCCAGTTTTCTTCTCAGTTGGACTATACTTTTCCTTGTAGTGCTTCCTAAGAGTCACTGAAATATAGTGATTAAAAGCTAAGAAATTAACCTCTTATGATTTTACCCCATCTTTATCCTTTATAACCTATGTACCCTTAAGCAAATTATCTAACTTCTCTGTGCTCATGGTTTTTTTTTTTATCTATAAATTGGGGTAATAGAAATATCTACCCTCCAAAATTCTTGGAAGGATTGAACAAAATAATCTATGTAAAGTGGTTAGTAAGCTGACTAATAAATAGTAAACGTTCAGTAAGTGCTAGCTGGGAATTACTGTTCGTTCTCCGTATTATTAGTTTCACTAGGCACCTTCTTTCTTCTTTACTGCTGTCCTCTTCCTGGTCCTCACCTCTGCCCCTAGGCAATCAACTTCTCTCTCTCTTTCCCTCCCTATCTCTCTCTTCTCTCCATCATCCCTCTACTCTCCCACCTGTATTTGTCCCTGACTTCCCATCCCTATCACTGTTACCGGCACCATTATGCTCCCCTCTTTTAGTCTCAAACCTTTGGCATCATCCCTGCCAGCATCAGGCTTATCAGAGTCAGATGATGAAAGTGACTGTACCAAGGCAGCTCCATGTGAGTGAGAATGCAGGGTGCAGAGGCTGAGAGCCAGGGGCATTTAACCCCTGGCCAGGTGCTCCCCTGTGACATGAGCTTGAACAATAAACACCCTTTGTCTATCAGGGCCTTGCTTTTTCCTGTCTATAACACAGGAACTGTCTGGAGCAGAAGTTTTCAAACAAATTTTCTGAATTCAGAAAAAAATATACTTTTAAAATTAAAAATTTTATAATGAATCCCAATAAATAAAATACATAAAAGACCAGAACTGCTCTGAGTTATGAGGGGGGCTTTGGAGGGACAAAGATTAGAGATTGGAGTTACAGCTGTATCATTCCATCCTTTCCTTTCCCTGTCTGTGTCCCTTGGAGACCTCTTAGTGCTTATTTTTAAAACCCTTTAAGAGAGTCTTTAAAAAAATAAAGTCTGCTGACCACTTGCCATGATCTAGGCACCATGCTCTATAAGCGTTATTACATTTACACATCCCCAATACCTTGTAAGGTGGGCACCATTGTTATCATCCCCATTTTAGAGATGACAGACCTGAGCCATAGCAAAAGGTGAGAGCCAGAATTCCCAGCTAGGTATTTTGACTGCAGACTGCTATACCTTAAAGCATTATACTTTGCTGCCTCCTCAGATTTGTCCTATTTTCAGTTGAGTAAACTAAGGTTTGAAAAAGTAAAGAAACTTGCCCAAGATCAAGCTCTAGTAAGTGGTAGAACCAATGTTTAAATCCTTGCCCATGGACTCCAGCCTCAATGCACTTAATTATGTGTGAATTTATATTGTTCTAAGACCCCTTTCCAACTCTCACAATTAATGTTTTTTACCTATTATTTGTAGAAATGGCAACTTCCATGTTAGCTCTAGGTTTTAGGGTTTTATAAACACACACACACACACACACACACACACACACACACACTCATACACTCACACACACACACACACACTCTTCAGGCTATTCTCTTGTTTAATAGTACTTTGCTATACCAGCTCTAAAATAATTGCCCAGGGGAAAAAATGGTGGTATCTCATGCCAAGATCCTTTTATACAAATGGTGTTTGTACAAATGGTGCTTGGCACTTCCCATTAGTTTCTTAGTGCTTCATGAATAAACTCACTACTTTAAAATCTGACTTCGCCAAGATACAGGGTAATTTTAGATGTCCAAACACTTCATCTGAATCTTAGTGTACAAACGCTGTGGTGGTATCAATTAAGAACCTCCCCTACCCACTGCTATGTAGACTAAGGGTGGAAGGATTATTGTAGTTCTTGGTCACTTCAAGGCAGGTGGATATTTTTGTTGTTGTTGCTTATGCTTGTGATGTGTCACTTAGAGAACAATTTAGAATAAAATCTGTCTCTCTCCATCATTAAGAGCATTTGTTCTCTATGTAAAAATGCAGAAAGAAAACATCGTAATAAAGACCACTGCTGCTACTAGTGCTGAGAAGATTAGGAAATGACCACCCTACAAATCTTGCATCAGCCTACTCAGTGAAATGAGCCTTGTGAGTTGCAGACATGAGCTTCCTGTCAGCTGGAATTTAGCCATATGGTGTGGAATGAGAAATTTAGGCAATTTCATTTTCAGCTTAATAAGAAGTTCGTCTTTTTGAGTTGTGAGACTGCACAAGCTCTCAGGAGTTTTGAATAAGGATGCACATTTCATGGTGGAGTCTAACATACCTGAGTTTGAGTACTTGATCAACAATTTAGGATCTGAGTGACCCTGTCCAAGTCTGTTTATCTCTCTATGCTTTAGTTTCCACATATATAAAACAGAGAGGAACAAAATAAAGAATGAAAGTAAGAAGGGATGATTATAATAAGAAACATATACAAATAAATCCATTATTTTAATTAATAGTTGAGGGGAAATAAGCAGTAGAATATCAGAAGGAATAACCCCAATTATGTAATGCCTCATGGATGTAGTAACTTAACTCCTGGGCTGAGAGTAATTATTTAAATTATTCTCAGGATAACCACACCCACCTTTTCAGTTTTTAGGACAGTGACTGCCCTGAGCACACACCTTGAATAGTATGGTAGCCATACCTCCTAAAGAATGGTTCATTACCTGGAAACTTTTATGTTGGAAAGAGGTAGGGGAATAGATGTAGGCAGACTCTAGTTGCTGATCTCCCGTATATGCAACTTTCCTGAGGCAAAGAGAGCAGTCAAGAGCCAAGCAGTTGAATGGTTGAGAGCACAGTGTAATCTTGGTTTCTGTCATTTGTCAGCTGGTGCCCTTAGATGTGTGACATCACCTTTCTAGGCTCTGTGACGTAGTGTAATAATGTCTGTTGCTCAGAGCAGCAGTAGCAGTTGGCAGAACTGGATGGTGCATTGTATGTAGAGTGAATGGCACAGCACGAGGTACACAGTAAGCACTCAGCACTTGCCAGCTGTTGTTGCGTTGGTGGTTTCTTTTAGTCCACTTGGACTTCAGGAAATTCATCAAGTCCTGAAATTTTACACAGCCCTTTGTGTTCACAAAGGAAGACACTCAGAGAAATTGGCTTAGGACTTGTAGGAGTATTCGTATATCAAGTAAGGTTGGACAAGTGGATTTCCTGGACATAATTAGAGCCAGAATTAGAAAACATCTTTACAGTCTGTGAAACACCACACTGCCCATTTCACACGGGTGCATGTAGGCTGGTCTTACTAATGTATTCTCAAGCTGGACTAAGATAACAGAGGGATTAAAGGCCTGGGTTGACTTCTTGAAATTGTAGGGTCTTGTCCCTCCTCTCACTAAGACAGTGGTTCTCAAAGTGTGGCTTTTGGGTAGGAGCAACAGTATGGTTTTCTTGTTAGTCATGCAGACTCTCAAGCCCCACCCCAGACCTACTGAATGAGAAATTCGGGGATCCGGCCCAGCATACAGTGTTTGCACAAGACTTCCAGGTGATTCTGATGCATGCTAAACTTGATGAACCACTGACGTAGGGTAGTCACAACTTTGCTGGTAGCTTTCAGGCTCAGCTTTTATAAACTTTGTTCCAGAAAACTTATAATATAAAAATATCTAATGTAAGTTAGTTTGGAGTCGTCTCTGTGCAAGATGCCAAACTAACCACTTACCATGAAAATACATTTGATCCTCGCAAAAACCATAAAAAGAGGGCACTGGCTTATCACCTTGATTTACAGAGGAGTAAACTGAGGCACAGAGTAATGTACAGTCTGCCCAGAGCTTCAGAGAGAAACTGGGATTCAGGCGGGATTTGAATCCCGGCACTCTTACCCGCTACACTCAGCGACCCCTCTCACAGCAATCAGCAGCTTCCCCAAACTCCATAGCACGTTAGCAGCACAATGAGAAAGAACTGGGCAAGAGTTGGCCAGCTGTTCCTCTCCTTTTTGCCTTCTAGATACTCTACTATTTCCACGATTTTCCCACATCTCACTGTTTTTCTCTGCTTCCTTCACTAACTCTTCTTTCCCCTACTAAATGACGCAGATTTGCACTTGCATCACATGCATCACATCTTAACTCCTTCAAGCTTTGGTCCTTGTTTTTCTCTTTTCACACAATATTGAAACTGGGGCTTCTTATGGGAAATCCCAGTTTCAACATTTGCTCTTTTCAGATGACAACCGCCCCCCGCCCCTGCCCGACCAGATCTGTATTTGCCTTGAGCTGTCTTCTTAATTCTAGTTCCAAAATCCAATGGCCTGGCCTTTTCTGCGTGGCTGTCTTTCTGTCACTGGCACTTTATCACCTACAGCTGAACTTACGTCTCCTTACCAAGCCCCCCACTTCTGCAGAGCCCACTGCCCTGATTCCCCACATGGGCCACCATTCCCCTCATCTTCCAGGCCTTGCTTTCATCCGAGTACCAGACTCTGTCTTTCTTCATATAGGCAGGGATGTCTTTACCAATTTTGGATTTTTCATGTTATACAGGTATCTATTTAAGTCTGACCCAGAAAATTTAGGTTTGTAGTCAGGCCTATCCATTTATTTACCAAAAAGGTGTAAAATTAGTGTGCACAATGAGGTGTGATATAGTTTAGCTTGGATTATAGAACAAAGTTATTAAATATTGTACAGGGACAGTCTTCAAAAAGCAGCAAGGAAATAGGCAACATAAAAGCCAGTGCGTCCAAGAGGCAGATTCTTAGAGACATCAGGGAAAACATACTTCAGATTTTCATTAATGGCTGATATCATTGAACAAGGAATTGGACATTATAGTATTTATAAACAAAGCATGATTATAAGGTCTCATTCGAATTGTTAATTAGGTCTATTTATACTCTAGATTAGTTTTTTTAAATATGTCCTCTAGATGCCACTCGATACTAATTATTCGAGTTACATTATTATCCATTGAAAAACATTTTTAATTAAGTCTAAAGCCATTTAAATTAGCATAAGATTTATAGAAATTTAAATGTGGTCTTATATGTGTTTGTTTTTAGAAAGACATCAGATGATACATTTAGCCTTTCGAATTCATTTTTGATGAAACAATCTATTGCAACCTGGCAATTAACAATTATTATGAAAGGAGTGGGGTGTTCTTAATAGTGTTCATTCATTAAATATAGGTCTGTATCATTCATATATATACACATATATACATATATACACATATATGTGTGTGTACACACACACACACACACACGGTATCTTCAAATCTTCACTATTAGCATCATGGATATTCACAGATGAAAGTCATTGTTCCCATTCTCTCTCAGGGAGCTGTCTGTCTAATCACAGAGATAAGACTCACATACAGATGTGTAATAGCCAAAGCAAAAAAAAAAAAAAAAAACAAGCTGTTTAGTTGGAATGAAATAAAAGGACTCTAAAATTCTAGAATCCAGCTATGGTGGGCTGGTGCCCAAGAGAGAGGTTAGAAAGCTCCTTAAATGAAGGGAGCATGTGAACTAGGTCTGAGTATGGATGAAGGGGAAAAGTTCTAGGGAGAGTGCTTCCTTGGTGAATGGAACAGCACATCTTTATTAGTCTGGACTCAGCTGGTTTAGATAATAGAAATCCAGCCCAAAGCCACAGATGGGGGTATAGAAGAGTTCAGTGGTAGCTAGCTTTAAGCTAGATTCAGTTGTTCAGCAATGTGAGCGAGACTCGGTCTCTTTCTTTCTCATGTCATCTCTCAGCTCTGTTTTCTAATCTCGTATGTTGTCTTCAGTTCTCCTGGTAAACAGAATGCTTTGCTTCCTAATGTAAATCCAACAAAGTCCTGGGTTTTACTCCAACTGAACTGACTTGGACCCTATGCCCCTCCCTGAAGGAACTATTGTGACCAGGATGATGGGGTATGCTGGTTAGCAAGGCTGGGGTCACATCCCCCTGCTAGAGCCTGAAACATCACTGGAGGCAAAAATGACAAAATTGAAGCTCTCCTACTTTGGGCCCATCATGAGAAAGTGGGGTTCTTTGGAAAAGTCAGTAATGTTGGGGAAAATAGAAGGCCATGGGAAAGGAAGAAGATCAAATAGGAGGTGGACTGACTCCATAAAGGAAGACACAGACGTGAGTTTACAGGAGCCGAGCAGGGCTGTTGAGGACAGGACTCTGTGGACATCACTCACTCAGCTCCAGATATGCTGCCCCCTTCCCTCATCAACAAGCGTGTTTTCACCTCCCAGTATTTGTACTTATTCTTCCCCCTGTGTGAAATCCTCTTTTCCAGTCTATATGTAAAAGATCTCTTCCTTTATGGCACAAACATCACCTCATCAAAGAGGTCTTCCTTAACCACCTTATAAAAGTACCATGCTCTGGAGCATGGGATCCCTTGCTCCCCGGCATATGTTGTCAGTTAGACTCAAACTCATAAAAATTACCCTCAAAATAAAAATAGAATAAAAACAAACAGCATGCCCCCACTGTCAGGACCTATCCCAGGATGGCTAAGAGTGGACTATGGGAAGAATCTGGCCAGAGACTGCCACCCTGTTTTGTGAGTACTGTTTGTTGGCGCACACCTGTGCTCGCTTGTGTCACCTCTGGGTGCACTCTCTCCACAACAGCAGCATCGAGTAGCTGAGACAAATTGTGTGGCCCACAAAGCCTAAAATATCTACTATTTGGCATTTTACAGAAAAAGTTTGTCGATCCTGTTCTGTATCTATACTCTGCTTTCTTCCTCTTCAGAGCAGTTATCACAACATGACAGTGTGTGTGTGCATGTATAGATCTATATATTCATCCTCTCCGCCTCATTAGAATGTAAGGCTAATGACAGCAGGAACTTTTGTTTTTCAGAATCTAGAATGGTGCCTGGTGTGTACTAAGTGCTCAGTAGTATTCGCTGTGTGAAAGGATGGAAAGATTCTGAACACTGGAGTGTTTTATAACCCATCTGATAGTATAGGGAAAAGAGGGGAGGTTAGAACTCGCACCTGACTTAGAACTCGGTAATACTTCTGTTTAGGACTCATCAGGACATCAGCTAGGATAGAAAGAAAAGAGAACAGGTGGGAAAGATCATCTTGAAGCAGAACCGAGGGAACTAACTGGTTGTGGAGGGTCAAGCGAGAAGGAAGTGGGATGCTGCTGGTATTGGGTTCCTGGTTAGACAATTGCAATGGCAATAACAAGTTTACAGGAGCAACTGCAGGTTTGGAATTGAAGGTGAAGATGTACAGCAGCTTTAGTTGCCCTGGGTCTTACTGCCCACAGACTTCTCTAAGAGAGAGGCCAAGCGTTCACTGGGAAATGCCAACAGTAGATGCCCAGCCAAGCAGAGGGGTTAGAGAGTCATCCCCACAGCCTGCATTGAGGGACTCCAGAGAGGAGATGGCTTAGAAGTGGTCCTGGAGCAAGAAGTTGGAGGAGCTCATCCAGGGGAGAATTACCAGGCAGCCCTCGGCCCATTTCTTCCTCTGAGGGGAGGCTCCAGCGCTGCTTCACCATGGCCACGACTGCCCTCCCAGAGCATCCTCAAGTCGAGGGCCTTATCGCATTCTGCTTTTCCTCATCCACTCTACTTTCCACCATGAGAAGAAGCTCAAAGGCTTTAGAACATGACAAACTGGGTTCTGCCACACTTAGCAGCCATGTGATATCAGCCACTGTGACATCACTTAGGGAGTGTGTTTAAGGTCTAAACAACCTCTCCCCTTCCCTTTTTTGCTGCACCCACCTTTTTCTTTTCTTTCTCTTTCACTCTGGCGTAGCTCATCAGTGAGTGGAAGAATGAGAAAGGCTGCAGAGGGATAGTAAAAAGTGGAACACAGTCCTTCTTACATGGTGGCAAAAACTGAATAATTTAGACACTGGTCTTTGGGAGTTGGGAGCCTACCAATCTAAGAGAAACATTTGGGTAACAAATCAGAGGAGCCTGGAACTTGCCAGGCCCTCCTACTCTCTGTTACCTCTGGCAGAGGAAATCTGCAGGGGATTTGACTGTTTAAAAAGAATTGCTGGTTGTAGAGTTCTTCCCTGGCACCTCCTTCCAAAGTCGGTTTATTATTTACAGGAATAATGCATTAGATCATAAAGATACATTTCCCATAAATAATGTAGCGAGAAAGCCAAATATAAAAGAGTCTCAGATGAACAACCCCAACCTTAATAAACCAGAAATGCTTAATGAGAAAAAGCACAATTCCACAGAAGAGAAATAATAATGGGGTTTTATTTGAAGTGCCACTGGGAGTACAACTCTCATAACTCTCCAGAAAATGAAAGAGCCAGTCCGGAAGCCAAGGCAATTCCGCTGCCTAGTTCCATGTCGTCCTTCACCCATGTGCACTGGCGTCATAAGCTGCACCGGTTCAGCTTTCTTCCCGAAGCTTTGGGGTTGATTCCTGGTGCAGGACGAAAGGCGTTTGCCGCCCCCTCCCCACTCCACCCGCCACCCCCCCCACTCATGCTTTCCCTTCGGCAAGAGGGAGATGCGACTTAATATCCGCATGATGGAGTCATCATTCCATGTAAACGTCCCCAGCTGTCCGCGCCGCTTTACCTTAGCAGACCTCCCATTGCTCAGCCGTCGTCTCCCTCAGTTGCATGTGGAGGGTGGGAGGAGGAGGAAAGGCATTTGAGGACATTTTTCAGCTTTCTAGTTTGATTAAAGAGTTGATGAGGTTCACGATTTGGCTGCTTTGCAAAGAACCAATTCCAACACTTACCAAGGAAGGGATGTTTCTGTTTTTTTGTTTGTGGAACAGACAGGACTTTAATTTCTCTATCAAGCTACAGCTAATGCGCTTTCAGGCATCTGTCGGTTTGTTTATATCATCAAAGTTTTCTTCTCACCAGTTAATTCCAAGAACAGAGTATTTTCAAACACGGGGATAAACTTCTGCCAGGCCATCTTCCATGTCAAGAGGCTTTCCACGCAGTCTAGCTATATTGTTTCCTTTCTCGCCAGTTCACTTTTGCAAAATATTTTTATGCAACCAAAAAGTCGCCTGAGTTGATTTTTTTCCTCTCTCTCTACCCAGCAGAGGCCAAGGAGAATGTTGGTATTCCACAGTGACACTAGGAATTTAATGAGATGACAGTGTGAATAAGAACTCGCAGTATGCAGACTAGGGAAGGAAATTAACTTTATTCTTCTTTATTGGAGGAACTTGAATTTAATTCTGCTTATTTGAGTAGGAGAAAAGAGCACTAAAAATACTTTTTCAGCTCTTTATGCTTCCCTCTCCCCTTGTTCCACGCTTTGTACACCCTTCTAATCGTAACTCTTTTGTACGCTATCTTCCCTAGAAGTAGTGGATAAGTTGGTACTGGTGAATCCGAACAAAAGAAATAAGGAGAGAGAGAGAGGAGAAAATATCCAGAACCCCTCAGGGCATGGGACAGAAGCAGATGCCTAAGTTTCTCTCCTCTGGGTCAGTAGTTGTATAAGAGAACAGAATGGTTAAATGGACATGGTGTTTGGAGACAGGCTGCCTGAATTCCACTCTTGACTCTAGTAGTACAACCTTGGGCAAGCTAGTAAATCACAGAAAGCCTCAGGGTGCTGGTCTGCAAAGGACGGTAGTAAGAGTGGCTGCGTAATGCATGTCCAGTCCTTGGTACAAACGTAAGCACATAAGGAACGTGCAAGGTACCGATGCCTATACTATTGTCCTATCTACAAATTGCTGTTGAGTGCCATTTGTGCAACAATCACAGATCGAAGCTCAGTGCCCAGATGTAAGGACACAGCATCAAAGTTCCTCGATTTCAAATAGGTAAGAGTCTAGAAGGGGTGTTAAACACCGGCCCGGTGAAATATTAAATAGCAGTGAAAGTGTTTCTTTAAAAGTTGAACAGAAAATATAAGATGGTTTTTGGCTGAAGTGTATGCTAAGAGGATGTGACAGTAAGTGCTGGAGACGGGGACAGGAGACCCAGACTACAGAGGTGGCCCCGGAGAAACTTCCTGGCGGAGAAATAGAGGAAAGTGTAAAGGGTGGGGGAAAAGTTGACTTAGCAGATGAAGGGAGTGGGCAGCAGTCTCCTAGACAGCAGGCCCAGCAGAACCAGGAGCAGGGTTCTTTGTGACACAGGAAGTGAGAGGAGCAGCCATCATTTTTTTTTTCGGGGGAGGGGGGTTTGGTTTTGTTTTTTTCCCAGCAAATAAGCACATTTGGATTTATCTTTTGAGAAGAGATTGTCATTATCAGCACAGAGTTAACTTACTTCCCCCAAAAGCCTGAGTTAAGGAGCTGCCTCAGGGTTCTGCTAGGGCCTCCCAGGGACTCCTCCCTGTTGGCAGTGTCCAGAGCAGGATGGGACTGAAACGTTCATGGGGATGGTCAACAGGATTTTGATGCTGTAAGCCAGAGAAAAATCAAGTGTAGTTGCACACTTAGAAATTATTTATGATGCAAGAACTTTCACAGGTCAAAAAGAAAGGAAGGACATCAGCAGGAAGGTTCTTGGCATTATTTAAGCCATGGTGTAGGCAGCTCTCACTTAAAAAGAAACTCAGTACATTCAACAAATATTAATTGAGCGTTTACTCTGGCCAACTGCTGTGCTGATGGGGGTGGGGAGTGGGGAGCCTTGACTTTCCAGAATCCACAGCCTAGCAAAAACAGATGTTTTAAACATTTACATGAAAAAAAAAAGTGTCTTATTATGAGGGAAGTACGAGATGTCATGGAAACACGAAATTAGAGATTTTAACCTAATTTTGTAAGTAAGGGAAGTCTTCCCCAAGGAAATGATGATTAAGTTGAGTCTTGGAAGAATAAATAGGAAGTAGTCAAGGAAAGAGAGTTGTAGGGGCTGAGTGTGGAACAGCATGTACCAGATCCTGGGGAAGCATGACCTTTCTTAAAACGTTTTAGAAGTTCAACACAGCCAGAGGGTGGAGGTCAAGGAGCTTAAGTGCTCAGACTTGAAAAGAGACAGGTCATAATTATAATGGTTAATATTTATTAAATACTCTATATGAAGTGCTGTTCAATCTCTTTATATGTGTTATCTAAATTCTTACAACAGCTCTCTGTGATTATTTATTATTATGCTCATTTTACATATGAGTAAACTGACAAATAGAGGAGTAAGTTCCCCAAGGTTATGTAGTGAGTTAAATGGCAGAAGTGAGACACAAACCCAGATAATTAGACTCTAAAGCCTATATTTTGTTTTTTATATCTTTGTTGAGATGTAATTCGCATATGATTAACCCATTTAAAGTTTGAAATTTTTTTAGTATAAAGAGCCTATGCTTTTATCACATACACATAGCTACTAATATACATGTGTATTTCTATATTATATGTCTCATGTATGTATGCTATATGTGTAATAGATGTCATATATATGTGTCTATGTTATACTATATATTATATGTTATGTAAATACATAGATTTTACATATTTATACATGGATTATTATGGAGATACGTATATATGAACCTATTATAAAAATAATATAGTGAGAACTGTGTTATCATATTAAGGTGTTTAGACTTAGGGTAATGGGGAAACATTGAAGGGCTTTAATCTAGGAAGTGACAAGATCTGATCTCTGATTTACAGTAGCAGTCCCCAGCCTCTTTGGCACTGGGGACTGGTGCTCCTATGAGAATCTAATAGCTGATTGAGGTGGAGCTGAGGTGGTGATGCTAGCGCTGGGGAACAGCTGAAAATACAACTGAAGCTTCACTCACTGGCCTACTGCTCACCTCCTGCTTTGCAGCCCAGTACCTAACAAGCCACAGACTGATACTGGTCCATGGCCCAGGGGTTGGGGAGCCCTGATTTACAGGAAGCTTGGAAAAGGATCAGTGAGGAGGTTGGACAAATCCAGGAATCACAGGACCAAATGCGCCCATGAAGTCTATGCTTGGTGGTTGAATTCAAAGACATTCCAGAAAGAAAGTGATGCAGCCTGTTGTACAAGACTCGCAGTGCTCACAGACACTAGCATTGCTCTTTCTCTCTCAGCCCAGAGAAGACAGGCTGAGTATCTGAGAAAGGGCAGGAGTATCCCACTTGGAAGGGCACAAGCATGACCGATGAGTTCTGAAAAAACACGTTGTTCTTCTCACTGAGTTGCTTGTTGGGATCTGATCAGAGGTCAAAGCACATGTAAAGCACTTGTGTCATAGGCTGGGGGAAGATATTGCATTTAGCCAAACAAAGGAGAGAGCTGATATGAAATCAGTATGCAGAGTGCCAATGAGCTGTGGGGGAAGGTAATGTGCTTTTCTTCTTTGGCTGTTAAATGCATCTCAGCTTCCAAGGAAAATACTTTCTCTCTGTACGTCTTATCTGTCTAGCTGACTGGTTACTGGGGAGTGCTCAGGCTCTAGTGCTCAGCTGCATGTTTAATGAGGGCGTCCTCGCCCTAGAGCCTCAGCGAGTTCCTCTGGCCTAGTTCTCCCTCCCAGGACTCTGAAAATATGTCTCTCTTTAGCAAACTCTAACCAAAGATTTCTGGTGAAGCAAAGCAAGGTGCCAGGACCTTGGATTTATATGGTATGGTCTCTACCTGCCTTTCGGAACTTGAGCTGGAGTGTAAGATGTGAGAAATGTACCAGAAAAACTCATGCAAGGCTATGCACCCTGAACGAGACCCCAACCATTGGGGCCACAGAATCCCAGGGGGGATTTGAGTTAGCCCTTGAAGGATTTCACTGGGGGAAGTTAGGGGAAGCGGGAAAGCTATTCCCCTTGGAAGGAGATAACATCAAAGACCGCTCTTACTCTAATGCTACAGTCTGGTAACTGAATTTTTCTTTAAAACTTTAGTCCTGTCACCTGAACAATTGAGGGGTAAAAAATTAATTACGGCATCGGAGCTGAATGGACTGGTTGTTAAAATGATCCCTTCCCCATTTCTCTCCTCATCTGCTTGCTTCATGCCATCCTTTCCTTCTTTCCTTTTATGATTCTAAGAAGGAACAGTTACACAAGTGAGAAGCCAGTTTACAGGAATGTCTGTGCTACTACCGATCACAAGTGGGCTAATTAACACACAAGAGCTAATGAAATCCTAGAGAACCAAAGAAAGGTATAGTTGCCTTCTGTCGCATTTAGTCAGATTGGAATACTTGAACATTTTTTTATGCTGTCATATTATTTGATTCTCAAAACCATCCTTAACAGTACTCAGGATAGAAGATTAAAAAAAAAAAAAATCTCCAAATCTCCATCTTAGAGATTTGAAGCCTATGGAGACTGAGGCTCGCCAACTGATGCACAGCTAGTGTGTGTTTCTGCCCTCATGTCCTACCCTGACTCATGTGAGATAAGTCACCCCACCTCTCTAACAGTGGTCCCTGCTGTGAGTATGGTCCCCCCGACCCAAGCACCACTAGGGATGATGCAGAAAGTTCCAAGGGATCGATTGTGGTCTCTAAACGCTTGCCTGATGTTTGTGTCAGGTGGTCATTCTGAGGCGGCTTTTCTTTTTAATTCATGGAGCCCTTTGTCAGGCTGTTGAAGACTATGGATCCTTTCTTGGAATTATATTTTAATCCATTATACAAAATGCCCAAGACTACCAAAAAATCCCAATGACATAGAGTTATCAACATATAAAAAACAATTTTATGTTATAATAATGTACGTCTTTCTTACAAACATCTAAAAAGACCTAGTTGTATTTGAGTGTAAATGATATTTTGAGATGTGTGGAACCACTCTTCTCTGATATGAAATAATCTGTGATTTCCATTGGTGACAGAGTCCCAGAGTGATAATAACTACAGGTCATTTTCTACATTCTGATCAAAGGACATGCTAGATGTCATTTGAAGATTAGTAAAAATAATGATGTAAAATCTGCCCTTTTGAAGTTCACAGACCCACTGAATTCTATCCATGAGGTTCCCTGTACTAATGTGAGTGCTTAGTGAGCCCTTGTATGCAATCTCTATGAGAAGCTGAGGATTCAGAAAGAACATGAGAATAGGAGACGTTTCCAAACCCTGAGGTGTGTCATTTCATGTTTAATGTTCTGGAGCAGATGCAAGGGCCTCCTGTTCCATGTGCAGCTCTATCATTAAATTGTGAGAATGGAATTAGCCTGGAGCTGCTAGGGGGAGGATATTACAACATACTCAGACCAGACAGTGGTACTCAACAAGGGCAGTTTTGCCCCCAGGGTATACTTGACAATATGCAGCAATATCGTTGATTGTCACAATTTGAGGAAGGGGGTGACATCTAAGGGCTCCAGGGCAGGGATGCTGCTTAACATCCTACAGTGCACAAGACAGTCCCTATAACAAAGAATTATCTGGCCCCAGATGTTAAGAATACTGAATTTGAGGAGCCCTGGACCAGGGTGAAGGTATACAGGACACCTAGTGGAATCTTACTGTAAATAAGCTCATGCGTCTCTGATTATGTGCCTCCATCCCCTTGGAAAGTTGTGTGTCCTTTCTGATTTCTTGAGATTGCAAATTACATTCAGCCTCCCTCTGCCGCCCCCCTGCCCACCTGCTGGTAGTGCCTGATGTCACCATACACACAGTAGGTGCATAGTTGATAGAAGCCACTAGTAAGGGGTGAACCTGCTGCCTCTCTAGCTTGGGGCTTAGCCCCAAAGTAGTGGCAGAAGCAAAAAACTCAAGATAGGAGTTCTGTAGGAGATGGCTCTTTGGAGTGAACAAAACAGAAGTGCTATAGGTAGAGGTTTGAATCTCTGCCTCTCATTCACTTTGTGGAGTAAAGAATGTAGCACCTCGGGCAAGATAACTCCTAGCGGGAAGTTCTCTCCCTTGATACAGCAAAACTTATGCCTGTCCTACGGAACAGATATGCATTCCCTTATTTCTATAATCTTATAGTTGAAATAGACCATAAAAGCCATTTATGACATTACTGGCATTTGTTAAACACTTAGCATGTCTTCAGCACTGCTTTGTACCCTTTATGTTTGCTACATCACTTGTTTTTGATGCTTCCCCCACACCCCTTCCCATTAAGAACCTGTGTTGTTCCCTCAGTCACAAAAACCTACTCTGATTGGGACAAAGGATAGGCTGCACCTGTCATCCCAGTCATTTAAAATGGCAAATGCTAAGTTTTGTGTAAAGTTTTGAGGAGTTAGAAGCACTCCTCAGACAACTACGGTAACACAGGAGCGATCTCATAGTTAGATCTTTTTCTTTAAAATTCTAAGTTGCGCTGAAATCAGTGGCATTTCCTTTTCTTCCTTTAAGGCTGGTTTGGCCCAATCTTGAAATTATTCCTCAAGTTAATGATTACCCAGTGAGAGGAAGATTTCTGTGGGGTCCCTGGGTCTCTGAAAGTCCTTTGATCTAATCGATTGGGGGGGGATGTCAGCTTCATCTATTCAGTAAGCCTTCTCCTTGAGCTATTTCTCTTTGTCCTGAAAATCTGGAAGGAGTTTTTGCATTGCCTGAGTAAGAAGATTCAGGAAAAATGAGACTGGGCTTATTGATTTGTCAGTGTCCAGTGCCTCTAAAATTGGACCTTCAGGTGAGCCTTTTGGGGTACCATAAAAACATATATAGAGATAGTTTAATAGACCTGGAAGTCTTGCCTATAGTCTTAAATTAATCATATTGAGTTTACTAATCTGTCTTTAAGGGAATATGCTTAGAAAAGGTCCATTTTTTAAAAATTAAAAGGCAGTCTTTATTTGATCCAGGGATGTTTCCTGAGTGGCACCATTTGTCACTAGCATTTGTATTTTGCTGTATAGGTTAAAAAGCTTGTTCACCTCTCATTTGGCCCTTAGGATAAACCTGAGCCATATATTGGGCAGCAGATTATGCTCATTTTATAGATGCAGAAATGAAACCTAAAACAGTTAAAAGGCTTAGACTCACATAGTAAGTTTGGTGAAAAAGTCAAGATGAGAGCCCTAATATTTGAACATATTAATAACTGTGCTACAATGTGTAATATAAAAAACTTTTAAAAAAGCAAAATGAGTTAAAAGACCCAGGCTCTAGTATCCACACTACTATAAATTAAACCGTGTCACTTTTTGATAAAATATAGAACCAGAATTTGCAATATGGAAAGACTATATTCCATCACCTACACAAGTGGCTTGTTCAGTTATGAAAATGCAGAGTATGAAATACTTTGGAAGTTTAAGATGTAAAGGATATCTCTAGGTGTCTTCAGCCAACTTTAGTAACCCATTGGTAACTTCTCACTTAGTATTTCTTTATGTACAGGAATTCTAATATTTATCTTCTATTACTGATCAGAACTTGGCCTAGGGTTCATTTTAAAAATAAGAGACAGTAAGGGAATAATTGGACTCAGGCATCCTTGAGAGCATAAAGCTGATTCACATTTGAGAAGAAGCCATCATTATATAACAACTTTTGTTTTTTCCTTCTACCATTCTAATCACCAAACCACAGAAAGGAAGTAAACAGAATATTTTAAAGTTGTTTACTCAGTGAGGAAGCTGCATGCAGGCACCGTATTTGATCTGATGGGGAGAAAGAAGTAAAAACATAGATGCCCTTGTAAATGAACCACAGGATAGACTTTAAGTGAGAGTCCCCCAAACATACCTTCTAGACGTCAGTCAGACTTCATTATGGAGTCCTGGTGTCCCCGCTTGCTTGAGATGGGATCCGAAGGAGGCAGCAGTCTCACTGAGCCTTTTGTGCACAATGGGGGAAGTGGGGTGTTAGTACTGCTTTCCCAGATGGTCACTGTGGGAATTAAGATAGCCCCCATGCAATGCTTACCACAGCTCCACAGATATACTAAGTTCTCAATAAATCCACTGTTTTTATCATTTAAAAATTTAATTACCTCTCAAAACCTCAGTTTTCTCATCTGCAAACAGAGATAATAATTGTGTCTACCACTTATATTATTACAGTGACAGAATAACATAATACAGGCAAAGTGCCTGGATTAAGATTAGAGTCAGCCATTGTTCTTGTTGGAATCTTGAATATTTCCTATAAGCCAACAGTTAAAGGAATTTTTATTTAATGTACGTATTCAAATAATATTTTAAAAAGAAAAATTTTAACTGTCCAATAACATGTCAACCAGCAATAAAATTTAAGCAATAAAAGACAAAGTAATAATAATAAAAAAGAATTCTAGAAAAGAAACATAGAATGGTATTCTCTGCCCAGTGAGTCACACATAATGGGAAAAAATCAATCCAAGCATGAGATCATAAGGGAATCAAGGATTTCCAAAAATGTTGGTGACATAATAAGGAGATAATAAATAGGAAGAAAACAGTAGGACCACATAACAGTGAATTTATGCTTTGGAAGAATATTTTCACAAGGTTATCCAAGTCACTCATAAAAAGTACTAGAAAGAATTCCTATGGGAAAAATCAGTAATGTCAAAATAATAAAGTGCTTTTCTGCATTTAGGGCATATCATCAAATATAGATGAACTGAGGAGCTCATACAGCCCAACCATCACCTTTTATTTCATAAGTTCCAAGGGATGATAAGGTAGAACAGCTAAGAGATTGCAAAGATATAATAATCGAGGCGAGGGCCATTTTTCTATTAAAGGGCCAAGTAGTATTTTAGGTTCATGAACCACAGGATCTCACAGCTATGCAACTCTGCCGTTGCAGTGGGAAAGCAGCCACAGACAGTATGTAATCCAGTCTGTATGGCTGCGTTCAAGAAAAACTTTGTTACAAAAAGCAGCGGTGGAGTAGATTTGGCACATGGGTTGTAGGTTGCCAGTCCCTGGTCTAGGCAATGGTTCTGTTAACTTTTCCATCATTCAGTCTGAAACCTAATACCAAATTCAAATTCCAAAGTCTGAGCATCTTTCCCTAGAGGGTGAGAAGTGTGAAAGCATGGGCTTGTTCAACGCTGAATCTTTAGCATCTTTTGGAGTGCCCGATGAATGAGAAGTGATGGATAGATGGGAAATAGATGGACCAGTGGATAGACCAACGCACAGATGGACAGAAAGATAGATGGGAAATAGATGGACCAGTGGATAGACCAACGCACAGATGGACAGAAAGATTGACAGTAGATGATATGTTTCTAAATAACACTATCATTATCACAGTTAACATTCATTACACTCTTAACTGTGTGCCAGACTCTGTTCTGGGTGCTTTACCTGCGTTCTCTCCTTGAAGCTTTACAACGATTCAATCATAGCCCATCAGGTATAGTAGTATGGCGTAGTCCTGGCCTGGTTAGATGCTCAACCATAAATGAGTCACTTATGCTTATCTCCCTTGTTCCCTTCATATAAATGTTTATGGGAATTAAAAAATTTGCCCTAAATGTATGAAAACCCCATAAACTAGAAAGTAATAGTCAAAGATTAAGTCATTATTGCTTCAACCCAGCTCTGGTGTGTATGAACAGGCTGAGATGGTCCAGCACAGGTGTGTATTGACTCTAGGTGTGTATTGGCCTAGTTGGCTGTTGACAAATTGGAAAATATTAGGGCAAATTGTGGGGTCTGTAGATATACTAATGTTCACCATTATATCTCTGGTACCTAGGACATCACCTAATCCACAGCAGGCATTAAATAAATATTGACTGAAGGGAGAAATAAAGGTTTAAACAAACTAACAAATGAAGGAAAATATAAGTGAAATATTGCCTAGAAAAAGCAATATGTTCTTAGGGTATTCTGAGTGTTAATAGGTTCCCCCAGAGACTGGTGTGTAGATCACATTTTAAATAATGGGAAATACCTGATCTACTTACTTTTGCCTTGAAAGCTGAAACATTTTGTAATGGATTAGAGAGGAATTTTTCAGGACCAGTTGATTATTCATCTTTATTATCTTGTATGTACAGTGTATTCCATTGAAAAAGACATGCTAATGCATTTATTTTAAAGCATATGGATTTACAGCCCGGGAAAGAATATATTCATAGGTAGTATACCTTAATCCTGTTTAGGGAAAGGGAAGAATCAACTGGCATCAAATTAGTATTGATTAACTGTCACTTGAATTGACAAAGCAACACACAATACACTTAGCAAATACCCAAATTGATATATAAAGCTTGGCAGATTTCAGTTTTGACACTCGCCTTTTTTTTTTTTTTTTTCCTTTAAAAGGTAATCAGTTTAGTGTCTAAGAACAAACTCTTTGGTACTAAATAATTCAGACCCCATAGACATCGTTTTTTTTCTTACTGTGTGACATTGGCGCTGGATATAGGAATAGAGAAAAAAGCTATAAAAAGTTCACAAAGTGTGCTGGGCCCTGGCTTGTTAAACAGAGAGAAAGAATGAGATGCTAAATGCCCTCAAAGGTGTCTCACACATCTTCGGGCTCGAAGGACACTTTTGAGCATACTCGCTTTCACAGCTCTTGTCTGGTGGTGAGAATTGGCCCGGCTTCTGTTAGCCTGTGGATTTCCATTTCGTGTTGAGCAGGTGTTTTAAGTGGAGTCATACAGAAATAATGATCTTTCTCAAAAGTCAGACTTGTGTGTGGGCTCCAGAGAACAGTTCTCCTTGCTTTAGTGATGTGCAGTGTCAGGGACAGACAGCCATGACATAGATTCCTCCAGCCCGCGAGGGAAATAACACATTATTTGAGTGCTTCCAATAGTAAGTGACAGAAAGCAAAATTAATGAGGCTTAAGTAAAATATTTTTTTAAAAGAAGAAAAGATGGAAACTTGCTCACTCATATAATCGAAAATTCCAGATATGGTAAACTCTGGTTCTTTAGACATCTCTTCTCTTTCAGGCAGCTCCTTAGTGGACATGATCTCAGGAGGAGAGTGACAGGAATGCCCTTGTTCAGGCAGCCACAGCAATCCTTCAGAAGAACTAATTGGCCCTGCTCAGGTCATATGCTCTTGGAGCAAACAGTTTCTGGCAAATGGGATGTTCTGATTGGCCTCCCTGGGTCACATTACCTGCTATATGTTTATGGGGTGTAAGGTAGGGACCTGTGATCATCAGCCCCTGTAGATTACCCCAAAGCAAATAATTGTATCAGAGAACAGGGAATGTTAAGTAGACAAAGACATCATAATTGTTCAACCTTCTTTCCTTTGCCTCCTATGCAGGTATGACATCTTATTTTAAAGTTCTTCCTTCAGACTGTGTATCTTGCTAGGTCTCAGAGATTTGCAATAATGAAGGACACAGTTGATAATCAACATTTTTCTTTTCCATGTCTTTTCTTCAGAACTATATTCCCTCATCCTATTTGAGAGTACCAAGCCAGCGTTTGATGCCCATTAGGAAATGCTGAGGGCAAAAGGAAGTAAAGACTGTCACAGTTGTCATGGCTTGGATTTAATGTGGCAAAATAAGGAAACTGGGAAAACCCCAGCTTCCTTCACTGAAGAACTGCCTACTGAGTGGTGTTTTCTCTTCAACGAGGCCAAGCTCACTTGTCAAGCATTATGAGATCTGCAGCAGGGGCGTTCCCGGGACGCAGGTGTTCCCTCTGCACTCAGGCCCCATGTGGCCTCTTTTTTCTCTGCCACATTTTCTCATTGAGATGCTACTTCAACCTGGCTGCCAGCCCCAAATTTATGTTCGAAGGTTTAAAAAGTGAACTGGGGGACTAGTTTGTCTGGGTTCTTATCCCAGCTCTATCACCAACTAGTTTTGTAGCAATAGTTATTATTTAACCTGCCTATGCCTCATATTTCTCAACTCACAGAGTTGTCATGAAAATGAAGGGACCATACTTGTAAAAGGACTTAGCATGGTTCTCAGTGTTGATTGTTATTGTCTAGTACCTGTCACTCACTGAAACTGCCCTCTGTGTTGCTTAGTTTCAGTTTTTAAGCTAGAATCTGATTGGTCCATGTGGACAGGTAGAAATTCAAGCAAGCCACCTAGACAACCATAAGCAAAGAAGCAGCAGTGAGTAGGATGTGCACAACCAAACATTAGTACCGCAAGTAGTTCTTTCCCAGGGGAGACTTTCTGAGTATGACTCATGAAAGAAGAGCAAGCACATTCAGCGGGGAGTTAAAAATGTGGATTGGCCTGAGTTCACACCCTGCTCCAACATTCACTTTCTATGAAGCCTTTCTGTGCTTCAGCTTTGTCTTCTGGAAATTGAGAGATAATATCATAAACCTTCTAAAGGTGTAGAGAGAATCAAATGAGTTAATTCATGTGAAGGGCTTAGAAAAATGTCTGGGCAAGTGGTAAGCTCTTAATAGATGTCAGCTATTAATATGACTTTTATTCCCTAAATGTGACTGTGAGGTCCCACATTAATCTGGTAGGAAATTCTAGCTCCATTATTACTGGGTTGCTCAAGAATCGAGAAAGCATAGGTGGTATCAAGAAAATATGGGCAGGCCTGCTAATCTTTGGTCCATAAGGATTACCTCTGATATCTTTATTGTCCCATCCTACGTGGTCATTGAAAGTATGCTGACTCTCAACTTCCATGCTATAGAGAGGACCTAGGAATCTTTGTCGAAGCTGTGGGATCCTGTGGCAAGGATGCTGCCTACTAGAGGTACAACACAGTGGTGCCCTCTGAGAGTTTGACACTTCTTTAGGGATGATTCTGGTCCTCAGAAGACCTTAGATCCTTCAGTTCTTCTAAATCAGGAGCAAAATCTCCTTCTCTCCTTGGCTTCCTTCCCAGGCACTCTTCTCTTTCCCCTCCCTGGAGGAGAGCCAGCACACTCTCCACGAGGCTAGGTCTTTACAAAGGGCAGGGATAGCTGTTGATTTAAGACAGCTCTGCCTCTGAGCCACTGAAAACCTTCTATCATGAAACACAGATGCATTTTGCTAAGCAAAAAAAGGAAAACCCAAAACTCTACACTGAATGATTCCATTTATATGACAATTCTGGAAAAGGTAACACTGTAAAAAGGGCCTGAGAACAGTAGGAACCAGGGGTGCAGACTTGAGGGAGAGAGTGATGACAAAAAGGCAGCACAAGGGGATTCTCAGGACGATAAATCTGTGTCGTGTGTGCCCATGGTGGTAGAGACATGACTATGTGTTTGTCAAAACTCATAAAACTATATATCACAAAAAGTGAAGTTTACTTTGTAGAAACAACCATCAAGAATATGCAAAGGGCCTGGCTATCTGCCTGAAATGGAGGGGAGATAAAAATGTGGGGGGAACCAACATAAATCAATCCTTCAAAATTTTATGAAGCCATAGAAAATGCCAAAGAGGTGCCTTAAGGTTGATTATACCATGTCAAAAAGTTGGGCTTTCTATTATAGAAACAAGAATTCATCAAAGATAGTAAATTAGACAAGAAACCTGTCACACGTCGGCTCTGGGATGTTGCATTGTCTGCAATAAATTGGAGCAATTACAAGAGAGCTGTTAAAAAGTAGCACAGTTGTTAGGGGGCTGTCTCACTGAGACCTTGTAGCTAAAGCCTTAACCATTTACTTTCCTGGACACACACA
The DNA here is from genome assembly GCA_028627145.1 of Eidolon dupreanum. Lineage (NCBI taxonomy): Eukaryota > Metazoa > Chordata > Mammalia > Chiroptera > Pteropodidae > Eidolon > Eidolon dupreanum. Next base: position 13,423,805 of record CM053515.1, on the reverse strand, counting down.
CACACACACTGTAAGGCTATCAAGTTGAATTCAAAACATCTAAGTTTATTTCTAGCTACTTTTCTAGAAAAGCACAAAGACGCCATGACGTGGTCCTTGACTTTAAGTAGCTGACATTAATGGTGAAGGCAAAACACACTCAATGAACCATCTCACAAGATAGAATGAAGTGAGTGCTCATCTAAAGCATCAGTTATGTTTTATGGAAGCACAAAAGAAGGAACAATCAGCGATAACTGAGAAGAGGACAAGAGAAGGCTTCACCTTGGAGGTAGCATTTGAGCGGGACCTTCAAGGACTTGATGCACGAAAAGGAGAGAACATCATGAGTAAAGTCAAGGAAGTGGGAAAAACCAGCCCTGCTTAGCAATCGGTGAAGACACTTTAGTGCAGTATAAAGGTGCAATAGGAGTGATTCTCAACTTTTGATCATTTGGCATATAGTAGAAAAGTTCTAGGTGATGCATATGACCCTCTTTTTATGTTTCAACTACAGTTGACATTCAATATTGTTTTAGTTTCAGGTGTACAGTACAGTGGTTAGACATTTATATAATTTATGAAATGATCCCTTCCATAATTCTAGTACCCACCAGACACTACACATAGTTAGTACAATATTACTGACTATATTCCCTCTGCTGTACTTTACATCCCTGTGACTGTTTTGTAACTATCAATTTGTACTCCTTAATCCTTTCACCTTTTCACCAAGACCCACTAACCTTCTTCCTATCTGGCAAAGAATAGTTTGTTCTCTGTATCTGAGTCCATTTCTGTTTGGCTGTTCATTTATTTTGTCCTTTAGGTTCCATATATAAGTGAGATTATATGATATTTGTCTTTCTCTGACTTATTTCACTTAGCATAATACCAGTTAGGTTTATCCATGTTGTCCCAAATATAAGGTTTTATTCTTTTTTATGGCCGAATAATATTTCATTATGTAGGCATACCACATCTTTTTCCTTTTGTCTATTGATGGACACTTATCTTGCTTCTATATCTTGGCTATTGTAATTAATGCTGCAGTGAATGTAGAGCTGCATATATCTTTTTAAATTCATGTTTTGAATTTCTTCGGATAAATATCCAGAGTGAAATTGCTGAGTCATAGGTAGTTCTAGTTTTAATTTTTTGAGGACCTTCCATACTGTTTTCCATAGTGGCTGCGCCAATTTGCAACCCCACCAAAAGTGTATGAGGGTTCCCTTTTCTCCACATCCTCTCCAACATTAGTTTGTTGATTGATTGTTGAGAGCCATTCTGACAAGTGTAAGGTGATATCTCATTGTGGTTTTAATTTGCATTTATCTGATGACTTGAGACATTTAGCATCTTTTCATATATCTGTTGGCCATCTGTATGTGAGTACAACCCCCTTAAAAGGTCAGTTTGCTTCTCTCCTTGGTCGTGTATAGAATGATATTGACCTTAGGCAAGGTAACAATATATAGGGGCTTGATTTTCCCCCATAAGATGAAGTCTCATGGCAAACAGTTGCTGGTGGCTTGGTCAGCATATCTGAAATTCTCTTGGACTTTGTCTCATGGTCAGAAGATAGCTCTTACAACTCCAGATGCTATGTTGATATTCAGGTTGATATTCAGGAACAAGAAGAAGAGTGGAAACAGCCACATCTATATCTGCCTATTAGGATGTGAGAGCTTGCCCACTACCCCTCCCAGTAGACTTCTACCTACAACTCATTAGACAAAATTGGGCCATATGGCCACTCCTAGCTTCCAGGGAGTCTAGGAAAGTCATTATTTAGCTGAGTATTTTGCTCCCACGATTAATACTGGTATTTTGTTGGCAGGAAAAAATGGATGTTAAGTAACATGCTGTCCATCCACTAAAGCTAGTGGATGAGGTAAATTCATATAATCAAAATGAGCCTTTAAGTCACCTGTAAAGTATATCCATTTTGAGACTTGCCTAGTAATAAGATTTTATTCTGAAATGAAACCATTCAGGTGTTTTAATGCTTTGAGAAGCGTAGCTCTTTTATTAAGAATTCAACTCGTGGTTCTCACTTTTTAAGTCATCGTCATCTTCATCTCCTGTAAATGACTTTATAAGTCTCTCCAATTATTTTTCAGACAGTGTTTCTCCATGGTCCTCAATTAATGTTTCAATTTTCTTCTCCATAGAAAGACATCACCCCCCACTGGCTTGGCCACAGGAACAAAGCGTTCTGCTTCTTTTTCAATGACCATGAAACCCTTAAAATAGTGCATGTGTTTTCTTAGGTGTCACCCGCATCCTTTGACTCTCTGAGTCTTGATTGCTCTCACACTGTGAGAGACACTTGAGAACTCAGATCTTGACTCACGCGCAGGGGGACGGGCAGGCAGAACAGATGCTCTCCTTAGCCTGTCCACACTGTTCACGTTCATTCTCTCCCTCTCTCTCATTCTGGCCACCTGTCCCACAGAGACCTGGAGGGGAGGGCAGGTGAAGGGCCACATTCACTTCATTCGTGGGACACACAGTGCGTCATCTTTGAGAACCAAGGAGTCTCCCTTGTGTACAGCTCTGCTATTTGTGTCAAGTAGCCTTCTCAGCTTGTTGCTGATGCTCTAGTGTTCATGAGCTACCTACCCTAAATCCGCAGCTGCCTTGCTCCAGTGTTCCGTCAATGTTATACACAACCAACAAGTAGAAATTATTTGTCTTACTGTGTGGTTTTATTTACTATCAAAAATAATATAATCATAAGAAACTGAAATGAAGTTGCTTGCTGCTTGGTTGATTCCTTTTATTTTTTCCGGTTTGGTCTTAATGATACACCGAGCATGAGTTCTGGTCTATTGGTTTCTAGAGTAGAGTTTGTTTAATTAAACTACTCGTCTCTTCATGTCTAGCCAGAATATTTTTACACATGAATCTTAAATGGCTCTGTGGTTTCATATGCTACACAAGTATTTTAAATGTGCACCTCAATGGTATGGCTGGTCCAGTTAAATTGTTAGATATTTGAAAGGGAATATGTGTTACTTTACTCTTCTCCATTATTAGCATTCAGATTGTTTAATGATATTCTTTTGTCTTTCTAGCCTTATCTTCTGTCATTGTGATCAACATCATCTATTCCATTATAATAAATAATCATCTCTTGAGCACTTTGATGTACCAGGCACACATATTGCACTACATATATATCTAATATAAATTCTCGAATCCTCATAATAGCTTTATGAGAGAAGTATTTTTACTCTTCCCATTCCACCAACCTGGAAACTGAGTCTAGAAGAATCTAAATAACTTTCCCACTATCACATTCCTCTTCACAGTCCTCCTGTTCAACCCTGAACTTGTTATACTCTCCTTTCAATGTACACGTCTATTAAAATCCCCAGCCTGAATGAACCCAAATGTCCACATTATGCATGCCTGCATCTAGGCAACTGAGCACATGTCCTTTACCCAGCCTGTGTCCACAGAGTGGACTCATGCCTTGTACAATTTGGTTACAAACTGTAGCTGGGTCTTCAATATCTAATATACAATATCTGATACTCAGCTGTCTTACTGTATTTCTCTTGTCAAAAAAGTGGTGACTCTTGCTACAACCCTTTATTTCCCACTTACTCCTCTGCCCCCAGCTCTTCAAAGAATGGCTCCTACTAGGTAAATGACCTCCATGTTGCTAAATTCCATGGACATTTTGTATCCTATTCTTACCTCTAAACATCAGTTAACATAGGTATCCCCTCCCACTTTCTCAAAATACTTTTTACTTCTGGCTTCCTATGTTACCCCATTCCTATGTTACCCCATTTCTTTCAGTTTCCCTTGATGGCTCATCCTCCCATACCCAAACTATGATATTGCAATCTCTTAAAATTCTGGCCTTGGCTCTTTTTACATCTCCTTAACCATTTATCAGATCCTATCACCCATTCTCTTGGTTTCCATGATTATCTGTATTTCAGCGACTTAAATTTTTATACCAGTGTTTTAGAAATCTATGTTTCGCAATACACTTGGGTATCCAGTTGCCTACATAAACACCTTAATCTGGGAACACCATATCTACCTTAAATTCAACATAGCCAGAGTGAACTTGTGCCCCCCACCACCAAAACCTGGATATCTCTTACTTCCTTACCCCTCATATTGTATTATCACTAAGTTATCTCAATTCTACCTCCTCAAAAGCTCTCACATTCACCCTTCCCATTTTTTTTTTTCAGTGTAAGTGCTATAGGACATCATCGTTTTTCACCTGATCTACCGGAACAGTCAGATTTCCACGGTTTTACCCCTGACCCCCTGTAATGCATTCTATAGAGTAGGGTCAGGTCCTATAACTATTGAAATTAAATCAGGTTGGAAATAACAGGCACTCCAACAAACAGTAGCTTAAATAAGTAAGGTAGTTATTTTTATTATGTAATACTAATTCTGGATGTAGGCCATTCGGAACTGGTACGGCAGATGAGCAGTACCATGAAAGAGCCAGATTCCTTCTGTCTGGCAGTATATGACAAACTTTAGAAAGTCCTATCAAACCTTGACATGGTCCTGCATGATCTCACCCCAGCTTCCTCACCAAGTCATCTTGCGCCAGTCTTGCTCTCTCTATTCCAGGTACACTGACCTCCTTACTGTGCCTTAAAAGCAGCATGCTGCCTCTCGTCCCATGACTTTCCTCCTTCCTGATGTGCTCTCTCCACCCCCTGCATCGAAACCATCTCTTTGCCTCACTAACTCCTCCTCCTTCAGAGCTCAACTCAGTATCATTCCCCAGAGAAGCTGTTGCAGACTCTCCCGTGCTAGGGCCAGTCCCCTGCTCAGTGCTCCGTAAACTTCCTGCCCTATGTCATAGCCAGAAACACAAGTGTTTCTCAGCCTTTTTCCCAGTGTCATTCTTCCAAGGAATCATCTTAGACTTTTTTTTTTTTAATTACTCCCCTCCAATGAAATTTTAGTATTCCAGATATATCGTATATCTGTTTATGTACCATATGTCTATCTGTGCTTTATACATTAATGGAGTAAGATTTCTCCCCTCCCACCCCAAGAACCAATTTTTGTACCCTTAGCAGCTATATCACCCTGATTAAGAATGCATGATTGATAAAAATTATTATCGAAAATTGACTTAAATGTGTTCTCTAATATCTGTCTATTTAGTTATAATAGAACTCCATAAGGGCCAAGATCAGCTTCACACTGAATATTGTCTTAGCACTGTGCTGGACACAAAGTAATTGTTGAATATTTATAGACAATAAATGTTACAATACTTGCAATGGCTATAGAGTTTATATATACTTTTTTGAATTTTTAAAAATTAATCTGTAATCCCATAAAGAAGAAAGTCTGGGTCTATTTTCCCCACAAACCCATTTATGGAGTAGGTGCTCCATAAATATGTGTTGAATAAATTAATTATCTGTACTTTTAGGTTTAGGAGATCAGTCCTAATTCCTAAAAGGAAAATATTTGGTATGTATCCTGGAAACGACTTGTAATGACTACACATGTTTCACATTAGCAGTTTATTAAATACCATCAGCAGCCAGGGAAACACGATAGGATTAAATTATTTCAACTGACTTCTTCCACTAAAAGTTACTGTCTTACATCTATCTGTTACTGAAGTCTGGGAAGGTTTTCAGAAGCTCACAGCCATCTTCAAAAAGCTTGATTCCGAAATCTGTGGAAACTCTACAACTTCACTGATTACTAATTTCATTTTAAATCCTTGATTAAACATTACCAAAGTCATTTCCTTAAAAAGAATTTTTCACTGCAAATTACTATTAGGAGAAAATCAAAAGTTCATGTTAGGAACTAGATACAACACCACTGTTTCTGAGGAATTTCCTGTGATCTGTTCCCCCACAATTCACTCTTTTATACCTACCGTGGGTAGCATTCTGTTGACAAGGTTGGTTTTCAGGGAAGTGGCTCTTTGACATTAAATAATATATAAATATCAAAATATAACTATGTTTTCTACCCTGGATTTACAAAGGCAAAAACCATATCATATTTTTTAGAAAGATTTTAAGCAATGTGTGATATAGGAACATGTGTTCTTTGTTAAAGCTTTGGAGTAACCACAAAATTATCTTGCATGGAAGACAATGTTCATTATTTAAAGAATTATTTCATTATTCATAGTTTTTTTAAAAAAAAATATTGCTTGCAAACACTACAGGAGACTTAATTTAAATTTTCTTTTTCATGTTGCTTATACCTTCATAAGAAAAATATAGTTGGGTTTAGAGCAGCTTCTTTTATTAAGTAAAGGCAATTTCAATCGCAATTAAAATACCAAATATCAAAAAGGCTGGATTTTATTGCAGAAGTAAAAGGTTGCCTTGGGCACAGCTGGCTTTGAGTATCAATCCTTTGGCTTTCACATCAATTCCAGCTCTTCCTCTGGGCCCCATGGTCATCCTTCAGTCTCCCTCTGGTCCAACGCGTCGCCAGATCCCATTGGTTTCCCTGATATTCCCTAATGGTCCCTAGACCCGTCTGGTCTTCTCCATCCTCACTCCCACATCTCTACTCCAGCCTACCACCATCTCTCCCCCGCCTCACCCCATCTTCTCTCATCCTCCTCTACTGCCTTTTCCATGACACAGTGTCTCCATCAGCTCAGGCTGCCGTGACAGAATGCCACACACTGGGTGGCTTAAATCACAAAAAATGTATTTCTCACTGTTCTCGAGACTGGGAAGTCTGAGGTCAGGGTGCCAGCATGGTTGGATTCTAGGAAGGTTCGAGTTTCCACATGTGAATTTTAAGGAGACACACACATGCAGACTATTACATGCAGCCCCAGTGATCTTTGGAAAATGCCAGTTCGCTCAAGTCAGATCCCTGCTTAAAACCTTCACTGTGGCCAACACGGCTCTGCATTACATGGGCCAGCCCACCCATCGGGTCTCATTCACGCTGCTCCCCTTGCTGAACGTGGTCTGACCACACACATGATCTTTATTAACTTGAACTTCCCAATCTTGTCACCTTTGCATTATCTTTTCGACTGCTACTTCCCACTCTTAACTGGTTTGCCCCTAATTATTTAACAAATATCAGTGAAACTTCACCTTTATAGAGAAATTTGCCTGCCAGACCTGGTTATGATTCTAAGTTTTATACTTTCAAAGACATCTTAGATTTTCCTCTCAAGTCTTAATCACCACTTGTCACTATCATGTATTTTTATTTGTGAGACTAATAGCTCATTATTTAAACTAGTCAGTATAAACTACCAGAGTGCATGACATTCTCCTGGATTATGAGCTCCATGTCTCTCCAGCTCTCCTGTAGAGCCCCCTGCTAAATACACATTTGTTAAGTAAATTGAATGTTGAGTTTATCAAATCAATCATGCTCCTCTCCTGATCCATTGGGTTCATCCAACCAGATTATCTCGAGGATTTTAAAAGAGCAGGGCTGGAAATAACCTTACAAATTATCTAATATCCATCCCCACTTTGTATGACAAATGGGGAAATAAGACTAGAAGGCAACTTGCCAAAGATCACATAATGAACTTATGCAAAATCAGCACTAAAAATCCGGTCTTTGGTATCCCAGTTCTCTAATTTTTCAGGAAGCCAAAGCAAACTCCAGTAAGCTAGTTTAATTCCTTAATCAATTTTCTCAACGATAAACTTAAACCATTTTTTTTTACCTTTTAAAATGGTTTTTCTTGAAATTATTGTCTGTAAAATCAGTTCTTTTCCATATACAACAAAGATTTGATTCATCATAAATTTTTCTATCTTCAGTTTCACCGATTATAACTTCTATCATCATTTTTTCTTTTGTGCCCATGGTTTCTCTCAAGTCCAATTTTTCTGTATCAAAGTCTGAAGATCTAGATTTTTCTCTCAGTATTTAGTTCATGGTTATTTTTTACATGTATAAGTTTAGCCACTTTAGTGTTTACTATTTTTTATAAAATTGAATTTTCCTGGGTCAATTTTTGGAGTTTTATAAAGTTTTTCATTATTGTTTTTACTTAATTTCAACTACAATAATTTTGCTCTCTACCATTTTCTCTCTTATGAGGTTTATTTTCTGGTGATCACTTCTGCCTGTTAAATGCAGTTTGAATAGACAAAAGCCTGTCTTATTTTATTTCTTTCTTCCTTAAATACTGCAAAAACATTTTGCAATGTTCTTCACTATTACATGGTTGCTCTGTTTTCCTGGTAGGGAATGAAGCTAGCTAAAGACAATCATCCATTTTAATTAGATTGTTACCTTATGAAATTTTAGATTTGGGGAGAAAAAAATTTAGCTCTAATACTTCTCATCCCAACCCTCATTTTACAGGAAATGAGGAAATTGAGGAAATTGGGGGGATGGAAATGCTATCTGACTGGCCTAACATCACAGACATGGAACTACATTTCAGGTCCCTTAGAGAGAAAGCATGACCAAACTGAGCTGCGAATCTGAATACACTTTCCAGAGAGAAAAGCCCGGCTTTTTTGTTACTATGGCAATGAAGTAGTACATTTGAAATTTTTTAAAGAGTTTACCCCCTACTTGTGCTAGTAGGGAGAAAAAAAAAAAAGAGGCCATTGAACTGATCTTTATGGTGATTCAAAACACTTTAGATAGATCCTGTCACAGGCTTTATAAGTTCCTGATTGATTGTGTGGAATTAAGTTATTGGGCAGAGAACTAGCTAATGGAAACACATTGATGAAATCATTTTTGAGGGACATTAAATGGAACTTAAAGCTGAAATGGCTTTATAGATTTTTCACTCAAATTGTTTATGAACATTTATTGCCAGTAAATTATATTGTGTCAAAAGAAGGAATCAGTAGGTATGACTCTAATAGAAACCTTTTGAAATAATAAAATTGCAAATAATTTATTATCCAAGAATGGATAGAGGATGGGATGGGAAATTCATCCTGATGAATGGTTGTTCACTCTGCAGCTTCTGGGGAAGTGAAAAATGGTGTGAAAATCAGAAACTTGATAGCACTTAGAAAGAAATGGTCTTCTCGAAAGTATTAATAACTCATTGTTCATGGGAATTGTTTTTAGAAGAGGGGCAATGGGGGATTTAGCAAGTATTACTTGAGGGTATAAATAATGATATTTGTTCATATCTCAAAGATGAGCAAATAGAGAATGGCTTCATCTGCTGAAAGAGATAGTCTGAGATAGTGCTCAAGGGCATCAGTTCCAGATCTGAAATATTAGAATTCAAATCCTGGCTCCTCCTTGTTGCTATGTGACCCTAGAAAATTTCCTGACTTCTCTGGGTCTCATAACAGATAATATCCCTAATAATATATATTTAGAGTGCTTGCTTCATAGAGTTATTCTAATGTTCAAATGAAAACAGTTTCAATAGTTTCTACTTCATAGTAAATGCTTTAAAAATGTTATTATTTTTTAATAGTCATAGAGGTTCCAGATAAGAGGAGGAGAGAACAGGGTTCGTGAACACTTTAGTACTAGTAGCATTTCTTTATTAACTATCATCTGCCAATTTTATGTGCCAGAAATCTTATTAAAGACCCCTAGAAGATGAGGAATACTATCAATATCCCTTCTTTTTAGAGAAAGAAACTGAGCATCAGAGAGAGTGGGTTTATGCCCAAGGTCACTTGGCTAATGAGAGATTTTGATACCTTTCCCTGAGAAACTATATTCATGAGTCTGTCTTCCGGTATGTGTGGGACATACAAGCCCCTGTGGCCAAAGTCCAGCAAAAACAAAATTGAGGGGCATCCGGTTGGATGGTGGGCACTAAGGGAACATGAGCGTCTCACCCTTCATTTTCATTTCGCATCCAGAGCCTGTCAGTCACCCACCTTCTCTACCTGTCAGAGTCCAGCCTCTCTGGGTTTTGCTGGTTTGCCATTTAGCAGGTGCCACATTAGCCTGGAATTGAGAAAACAACACATTAGAGCTCAGTGCTGAAAGTGGGTTCCTCAGTCAAATGCTTGGGTGTGGCTCTCAGCTGTAGCACGCACTGCCCCTGTGACCATGAGCCCACATATCTTTAGTCCCAGTCCTCCTCTTGTAGGATAAGCAGGTTCCTTGGTCTGAGAAAGAGACCACAAACCTTTAGATCTCATTTTACTTTAGAGATATTTGTATTTAGCCCACATAGTATTCCTTTGTTAGTATATGCTTTTATTTTAAAGCTAGTAAAAATGTGTTAGATTGTGATTTTGGACACTTATTAAAAATGTAAATATGAGGAGTTTTATGAGAATAATTTAGTACTCCCATAGAAATGTCACTAATAGTCGGAAATGAGTCCAGTAGAAGCTTTGGGAACCTAAAGCCAGTTCTACATACGATCTTTCCATTGGCCACAGAGAGCTTAAGATCTCATTGAAGAGGTATGATGAATGCCTGCAGGGTAAATAAAAACGTTAGGTAGTGTGAGCTCAGTGCCATGAGTGTGTAGCCATTTTACAAATATCTGTTGAGGACCTACACTGTGCTGGACAACAAGGGTAAGACAGAGAACCAGACACTCCTGGCCAGCAGCACAGCAAATATGATCGATCGCAGGTCAGAGAAAGCCGAGGACCTAAGCTCAGCTGTCCAGTGGAGACCATGTTCCTTCTGCAAACGTATAGCAAGTGCCTGTAATGTGCTGGATGCCTCTATTGTAACCTTTCCCTCCTTGGGATTTCTTTAGAAGGGTAACAGATCTAAGGGCCACCAATTGCAGTAGAGTCGTTCCTTCTTAAGTCTAGTACAGCCAGTTGTAAGATATAAAGTCACAGATGAGGTTTTGTTATTGTATCTGACAATATGTATATTGTGTCTGAAAACAATAAAGAAAGAGGCTCAGCACAGTCTGGATGGGATAAAGAAAATGCCCCCAGGCTTCTGAGGTTCATTTTACATAAGAAAATGTCACCCCTTATTTTTGGATAATTGGTCAGAATAACTGTAATATATGTTCTACTATGTGCACATATTTTGGCATTGTCAAAAGTTGCAAATGTAGGTCTTCTTTGGCTCCAAAGGCCTTATAATATGATGATCATAGTGGGCATGAGAAATAAGTAAAACATTAAGCTCAACAGCGTTCTGTAACAGTTCAAATAACGAACGTTGTCCATGGGCAATACTAACTGCCATATGGGTAAGTCAGACAATTGTGGCTGATTTGAAGAGAGGTAATGCGAATTCTGTTGCAGTTTTCATAGAATTCTTGGTAAGGGAAGGGGAGATCTGAGTTGGGACTAAAGAGTATAGATAATTAAATAAACAGAAATAACTGTCCTCGCCTTAGTGAGATGTATACTTGTTCTGTTTAATTATATCTTAATGGGGTTCAAATGGCTAAGAACTAAGCATCTCTAAGAATGTCGAAGGGGAGTTCTTATTAACTGCGACAGTGGCAGATGGGAGTTGTTCAATAACAGATTGGAGATGGTACTGAGAGGTGGCTGAGGGCATGTTCTTGGGTTTCAGACAGCCTAGAGCCACATCCCAATGTGTCACTCACTGCCCTGTGACTCCTGCAGGCCTGTTTCATCCACTAGGCAGCCTCTACAGTGTCACTGGCCAAGATGTGTTTCAAAGGATCACAAAAATGTAAGAGATAAAGAATGTACACTCTGAACTCAAATTTAATACACATGTATCAAAGGCTACATTATAATCTATAATCCAACCCACACTTACTCAGTAATTGTATTGGTCAGAGTTCTCCAGAGAAACAAAACCAATAAGATATATAGATATATGAAGAGACTTATTATACGAAATCAGCTCACTCAGTTCTAGAGGCTGAGAAGTCCCGTAATCTGCTGTCTGTAAGATGGAGACCTAGAGAGGCCGGTGGCATAATTAAGTCTGAGTCCAAATGCCTGAGGCCCAGGGGAGTTGGTGGTGTCGATCTGAGCCTGGAACCAGGAGCACTGAAAGCAGAAGATCGGTGTCCCTGCTGTGTCAGGCACGGTGGGGGGCGGGGGGCAGATCCCTCCTTCCTCCACTTTTTTGTTCTTTTCAGTCCCTCAGCAGATAGGGTGATGATCCCACACTGGCGAGGACCAGCTGCTTTACTCACGCTAGTCTCGTCTGGAAACGTTTAGCCAAATATCTGGTCACCTGTGAATCCATTCAAGTTGACACATAAGATTAACTATCACAGCTATAAAGAATACAACAAAGTCAAAATCACGAGAGCAAAATAAAAAATATGTACATAATAGAACAATGAACATTCTTATGAAATTTACATCAAAAGAAGTTGTATTTTAATGGGGTTATGGAGACATTCTGATATATTTGGAATGATGTGGTTTGGGGTCTTGAAAAGTAAAAGTATCTACAAGCAGAAAAAGATCTTAAATGTCCTCACACTAATGTCTCTCTGCCTACTGCAGCTGTCAGTTTCATGGGGTCATTGCAGGGAATAAATGAGCTACTACATATGAAATATACTGCAGTGTCTAGCATGTAGGAGTCATTCAGAATGTTTGCTTAGAATAATATTATTTGCCAGGATTTTCTTTTAATGACTATATGGAAGGTTAAGTCAGGGCACTGTTTTCTAATTTTACATGTAATAGTCTCTTCCTCATATTAGAAAGATTAAATATTTCAATAGTTGCTACAGAAGTAAAGAAACTAATTCATTTTCCTAGACTTATCTTTATGCCAGGATAAATCTGGATTTGAAATAACAATGGTTAATGGAGAATTTTTAAACATTATAACAATGCAAGAGAATTCTAGAAATTCACACATGATTGCAAGATATCATTCTGCCCCTTCTTATAGCATCAAAGAACTATACCAGATGTATAAAAACAAACACCTTTACTTCAAAGTATAGGATATTGCCTAGCTCAGTTTAATTGAAAAACTGATATCCAGTGCAATTGTCTGTGATAAACTGAGTCTTAAACGATTTGAAAACACTTGGGAGCAGACAAATCAGATAATCACAATTTTTATGGCTAGAAAGGTTCAGCTGGTGTTGACAAGTTGTAAAGATAAAAGCTTGTAGCAAAGTCAACAGCTAAATGTCTAGACTGGGTTGGGGATCAATGTTAATACTCAGAATGTAAAAGCACTGAACTTCAAATGATCTCATACTGTTCTGTTTAACTTTTCAGGATAATAGTGAAGAACCTTATTGACTGAAAACCTTGTGCTTAATTGTCATTAGGCAAATATCTTATAGTCTTACAGTGTTTTCTATCATCTACCATTTCTACCACTGTTTAGATGTTGTAAGTTATGTGATTTGTGCCCTGACTGCAATAAGAGGGCTTCAGCTGCTGTTTTTCCAAACATTTTCAGTTGGGTGACTATTTATGAGAGACAAGAGTCAGACTGTGCCGTTTCTAGGCATCAATTTTTTTTAAGCCAATGTAGAATTTGCCTCATGGCTTCACTCTGATCTCAGCAGGAACACTTTCAAAAGAAGTTCCTTGTTTTTTTCAAAGGCTGTTTGCATGAGTTGATTCCATGCTCTCCTATTACAGAGCCCTAAAGGCAGTGGCAAAGTATATGTGTATTGGGTTGTATAAAGGATTCACTGCATTTAGCTGATTGTGCCCCCAGGTGACATATCCAACAGTCTCCAACCTCTGTTTGCTTTTTTCTTTTGTTTACAGGAGCCGAGGGCACAGTGTTCCCTAAATCTATAGAGACACCTAATGTCAGGGCAGACCCCTTCAAGGAACTAAGGTAAAACTCTCACTGTGGTTCGCATTGATTAGTGGCTGCTTCCTTTCTCTGTGCAACTGGCTGATGATCCATTTTGAATACATATAATGCAACAGTGTCACCACACGAATATATAAACTGGGAGAGGTTAGAAAGGACTTGAAGATAAGCTGCAACCAAGAGGAGATTTTTCTCTGAGGACTTAAAGTTGAGGGCTCGGAGGAAGAGGTTGTTCGCCTTGTAATTGTGAGATTTAGGATTTGTGTTGTTGCAGTGTCTGTTTCCTGCTGTGTTTTGTGGCACCAGAGGCCTATCCAGTTAGAGAACTAATTGGTAGTTGGTGCCAATCAGCCCAAAGAAAAGTGGTGAATCCTAAATACAGTACAGGTTTATTTTTGTTTTTGTTTTTATGCCCTGTGTAACAATTTCCCCATTACCTGGAATGATCTGGTGCTAGAATGGCTTCTGTGGTATTCCATGCACTGGTGTTAATCTGCAAATATCTATACACGTGCTGCCTTTAGCAGAAAAGGACTCTGAGATGCTGTGTACTTACCACTAACTATGGGAAACATAAAAGAACAACAGATACACAGACACACAGACAGACACACAGACATAGAGATATGGCTTAAAAACCAATCTTGCCACCAAAGGACTGACCCCAACCCCCCAGAAAGAAATGTATACAAAAATGGTATGCTGATAAAAATAGAACTTTAATTTTGACCATATACTTATAGCCATGAAGAATTCAGTGAATACTGGCTTTCTTCATTTCTTGTAGTTCTTTTAACTAAAACCAATCGTAAATCATCATAAGTAGCATGGAATAACTATTTCATACAGACATCAACCATAAGCAAATGAAGTTGTGTTACACAAGTCACATTTATTCGTTCACATGCAGTCCCAAGATCTATGTTTTGATAAAACAGCAACGGCCATGTTGGAGCTTGTGTCTCTTTAAACAGAAGCACATTCTCAATAAGTAGAGAATATATCGCCTCATTTAAAAACAAACAAACAAACAAACACACACACACACACACACACATCGCATTTTTTCAAGGCCTGTCAGCCTTTATGTTATAGGGAAATAAATTGGGCCAAAGGAAGAGGCTAATTGGTGAGAAGTGAGAACCTTTTCTTAGCAAAATCCCATATACGATTGGCTGTATTTGTAAGATTACACACCACACTGCAAGGTTTTACATTTTAGTAGAATAACTGTTTTCATCAGGGCTTCCAGACGCTAGATGTTACCTGACTATCTATTAACCAGATGCTATGTTTCGCATTAGGTACTAAAGCTAGAATCTTCTAAGCAGATCCTCCCAAGGTAACCTGTATTTTAGGACTCGGAGCTCCTTCTCTGAGGCTGCAGTGAATCCTCAAGTCTGCGGTCTCAGAGCTCCTTCCAGACAAGCTAATCGGTGGCCTGGTTCCCTTTCTTTTCACAGTCCTCCTTTAGGAACAGGTTTTGGTTTTGGTTTATACAGAATTAGTAATTAGTACTGATCAGCCTAAAGAGTACTGTCTAAAAAAAGTTGACCTCTAAATATAACATAGACTTTTTCCCTATGGAACACACTCTCCATTACCTGTAAGACTTGGGAAATATAGGAGTAAAGGACTTAGGCTAACTTTGCTTTAAACAGAAAAATAAATCGTCAGTAGTTAAAAAAAAAAAAAAAACCCAGCCCACACCAAACAAAAAGACAACTCTCCAAGCATCAGCCCAATTTAGAGATCCATATCCTGAAAGTCACAGAATAGAGTGTTTGCTCAAATAGTGCTGTAGACACATTGTATGCATCCTATGGGAAACTCTGGAACTTAATTTAAAAAAAATTAAACTTCCACAATTCACAAGGAAATTTCCTGTCAGTGCAATGAAATAAGGACTTCAGGTAGTTGCTGCATTTTTCGTTGCTTATTCTAAAATTATAGATGTATTCCACAGGGGCTAGAAATACAATTTTCTTATAGGAAGCATACAAAGATTTTACTATGTAATTTTAAAACTGGTCTTTTGTTTGCATCTGTTCAAATCGTAGCAATGCTTGATAACCTAAACTGAGTCAGGAGCCTAGAATGTGATAATTTAGCCCCTTCATCCTTCTGGAATTTTATTTTTAATGGCACTCTGTGGGAGAATCTCTGAGCAACTGAAAAGATAATGAAATGTGGTTGATAAATTAGGATAGCCCACTGTGTCTGTGGATGTGTCAAATTTGTCATTTAATGGTGCCACATTGTACTCTGTGCTATTGATTGATACTGACTTCGGATATTGAGTAAATAGATAATGAACTTGGTGACTGAGCCTTTTGGCCTCTGGCTTTACAGTTGGATCAGTTTTACTGATCCTGCACATTCGCGCTGGTGTGTCTTCGGATCTTAGGAGAGTAGACTCATCTAAGGAAGGTCCCTGGACTTGCACATGCAGGTAGTGCTGAGTGAAATGTCCAGGTGAAGCAAAAGCAGGCCACTCCTCAGTGGCAGCAGGATAGAGGGACCTACTGCAAACCTACTATGTAGCCTAGAGCTAATCCTAGAGCTCTGTGGTCTGTATAAAGCCAGGTCACTTCTATCTTCAAACAGCTAATCCCTTTATATTAATTTTTATTTTAAAATAATTTTATATTTAAAGAGTTGCAATTCATAAAGATTATTCTCGTATACCTTTCACTCAGTATTCTTTAATGTTAACATCTTACGTGTCTATGATATGTTGATCAAAACTAAGAAATTAACATTGTAGTCCTATAAGATCTTATGTTACATAAGATTTGTTTAAAAGGATACAATCACTTGAATGTCTTATAGATTTTTAAAAAATACATAAAAAGGAGTCTAACAGAAAAATTATTTGTTGAGATGTGAATTATTGGATCTTTAAAACCCCAAGTGCAGTTAACTTGGAATGTTTTTAATGAGGATTTTTAAAAATAATAATCTACAACCAGATTTCTTGATCTTACTTATTAATGAGGAATAAATTAAGATTCCACACTTTATACATAGACTGTCTTTTAAAATAAACAAGTGAAAGTTAAATGTCCATCCATGTCCCTCATTTATCTCCATCAATCAAACATAAGAAAATAGCATCTACTTTAGACATCTTGTCTTTTGAAATAACTTGTTTCCTCAAAACCCTCCATCTCTTGGCTGCCAGAAGTTTTTTATTAGTTTTATTGAGTTGTTTGTTGCCGTTGTTGTTTTTGTTGGCTTGTTTGTTCATGAGAAGCAGATTCTAGGTTTTTGGCATTTCTTCCTAAAATATCTCAACTCTCAACTAAAGAGCTGATAACTTCCTTTCTGCTAGGGTTTTGGTTTACAGCTTTTCTTTTCAGTTACTATAGTTACTATATTTGCAGTATTTAAGATGTTTGTAAATAATCCAGGGTTGAGCTGAAAATCACAAAGGAGGGTTGCTTCTCTCCAGACAAATAATAAGTGTGAGCAAGGTCTGCGTGCAACACCCATCTCAGCCGCTGTTTGTTGACTTTGCCCTTGCATGGGCTGTTCTGCAATCATGACGTGTTACTCTAGAGTCAAGACTACCCTTAAACATATACCACACACTATACCTGTCTCTCGAAATAAGAAAATCTCACTTTGAATAGAAATTGGATTTTCATAAATTCGTGATTTTAAAATGTGAATTTATTTAAATGTTCTCTTGTTCACCATTTTTTCCCCCTGGAGTTTATATAAAGACAAATGGAAAACCCCCTGATCTTGGGCTGTGCATAATCTGAGACAGGAAGTGAGCCATTCAGTTCTGCATATGTATTTTCTGTAAGAACAGAGCACACTTTTGAATGCCTACCTTGTTCTAAGAGCTCTTTTCAATTTTGAAGTTTCCTTGCAGGATTCTGATCCTATAAGAACAGGAAATAGACTGTGAAATTCTACTTCCCAGACCTAAAGTAGGGCAAATGTACAAAAAAGGAGAAGGTGATATAGACCACTGTGCATGTGGAGCTAACTCTGTTCCTCTGAATGTAACTACAAGTTTGAAGGAACCACAACCAAGCAAGAAGCCAACAGGTCTTAATAGAAGAATCTTCATCAGCTGTTGTGCTGATGTACTCTTATTCTACATATAATTACAAGAAGAGGATGACCCATATTTTTATTTAATCGCAGATCAACAACTGTTTACCAAGTTTTTTTTTTTTTTTTGAAATTTAATAGGCGTGAAGGCAAGTGCTAAATAATTGGAATATAGAGATAAACGAGTACTTAAAAAATTTATAGTTAAGGAGAATAAGACAGAACTACACCCCAAAATATAAAATAATAAGATGAGTGGTAGGATAGATGTACAAACCAAGCCAGAGGAAACACAGAGAATGACAAAATTAATCTTACAGATTTAAGTAAGGCTGCCCAAAGGAAGTGACATTTTAGTTGCAAGAAGAAAGAAAAGATAAAACCCAAGAAGTAGGCTTCAGAATTCATAAAATGTGGTTCTCTAAAGCCATTTACTTCAGGGGCAGGAGCTCAAAGTATTGTTGTAGTTCCCAGGAATGTTACTATGTTATTTACAAAGATGAGGGTCTGCAGTATTCTTTAAGAAATTGCATGAAGGCAGTTTCAGATACAGTCACAAAAGGCTTAAAAGACTGTTACATGTTTCAAAAATTACTACGTAACATAATTCAGGACTGAAAGATTCACTGACATCAAACCCATTTTACAGCCCCAAATAAAGTATTTCTTTGTAACTTTATTTCTTTCCAAAATATTACCATGGTTCTAATGATAAAGCTGAAAATTTCTAAGATATATCTATTACTCCCAATATGCACATGAAATTCTGTAGGATTTTTTTTAATGGGTAGGTACTAAATCCAAACTCCTTTGGAAATGATTTAAAGTCTGTATGTATCATAGAGAAATGAGGATTAGACAAGACTCCCACGGGCTGACAAAAATGAATTCCTTTCCTTAATTTTATTGTAAAATGTCTGTAGCCCACTAAATATGTATTGGATCCTACTGATATATAAATTTAAGTGACCAGAACAGTCTGCCAAAAGCTTCAGCATTCAATTAATTAGAGGCTTGGTAATACTCCTCCTCATCCTTGTTTCTATAATTCACAGTCCCCAAAATATTGGATCAACAGTAATTTTTTTTTTAAATTATACCTACACTCACATATAAGAGAGAGAGGGAGAGAGAGGATAGAGATGGAAATGGGAGAGAGAAGTTACATATTGAGTTTCTTAGCTGTAGGTTCTCAGATGGGACAGTACCATTGTGAAGGAAATCTTTAAATTTTCTCTTTTAAATGTTTTGCAGACTTGTCCTGTAATTTTTTTTTTATCTCCTCTTTCCTTCCTTCTTCCCCCTCTCAATATAGACTAAGTATTTTAGTTTTGTATTTATGGGATTCAGAATTACTTGATCATATGACACAAATATTCAAGTGAATCAAAAGAGAAATTAAAATATGTGATGGGCTGAATAGTAGCATACTTACTTA
This sequence comes from Eidolon dupreanum, assembly GCA_028627145.1. Taxonomy (NCBI): domain Eukaryota; kingdom Metazoa; phylum Chordata; class Mammalia; order Chiroptera; family Pteropodidae; genus Eidolon; species Eidolon dupreanum. The sequence goes on along the minus strand of CM053515.1, from coordinate 13,404,649 downwards.
AGGGAGTCACAAAATAGAAGGATCATAAAGCACCATCCATGTTGGTCAAGAGGCTATGCTTTGAAGGTGTCCTGTGCTGAGTTTGGCTTTGGCCCTACTGCCTATCCACTTAGTGAACTTGGACAAGTCTCTTAACCTTCTTAGTCCTAGTGCCTAGGATATGGAAAAAACCCAGTGAATATTAATTCAACCACTGGGAGGAAGGGCAAGCAGCTCTCTTTCCTGGGGGCTCAAGAACTCAGACAAGCATTCTTAGAGTTTTTTATTTCTTCAACCCATAAAAAGTTTCCATCAAATTATGATGACCAATAATTTTATTTTTTTTAATTAAGGACAAAAACAAAAAACTGTCATGTACTCCCATCTGCAGTTAACAACATTTTGTGTAAAATAAAGGATGTTTCAATTAACAGAGTAGAAAAGACATAACCTTAGAATAAAACAGTCCCATAAATTGAATACATTTAAGTGTATTAACATGTCATTGTGTTGCCTCGATTTTGCCAAAAATGCTAGTGACTACATCACATTGCTCCTCTTTACACATCCCATATTGTCTGCCCAGAAAAATTGAAGATCTGAAAGCCACAAATTAGGGCTTAATGAAGTCCACTTGATGTGAAGGTTGTCCTGTTTGAAATCCAGAAACTAATATATCCTGGCCCTCTGCCAATACCAGTCAATTCCTTTATGTCCCTTTTCTTCCTCTCTTTCTGTTGCTCCTGTATTCTATCACACTCTCATTGTTTCCTTTTCTTTTTTTTCCTATTAGTGTCAGTACCATAGTTTGAATTTATCTACATATTTTCTTTTCCCTCTTTATCCCCAACCTTTCCTTAAGGTGCTATTTTCACCATGGTTCTCTTAGTAGTATATAGATGGAGAAACTAAAAGGGTAAAGAAACAGTGATGCTTCAATATTTAAGGTATTTCCATATTTCCTTTTGCCTTATTTAATGTTCCTATTTTACTAGTGTGTGTGTGTGTGTGATTTTTTTTTATTTTATGGCGACATTGGTTAACCAAATCCAATAAGTTTTAGCTGTACACTTTAATGATAAGGCATAAATATATTTATACTGTGTTCACTTCCCATAGTTAGATTTCTTTCTGTCACCATATATCTGATACCCTTTACCCCGTCTACCTCCCTCCTCTCTCTACCCTCTGTAACCACTAGTCTATAATCCATGTCCATGAGTCTCCCATTTATCCATTTGTTGCTTTTAGGTTTATACCCCACATATAAGTGATATCATGTGATTTTCAACTTTTTCTGTCTGGCTTATTTCTCTTAGCATGATTATATGAGTTCCATCCATGTTGTCGCAAATGGCAGTATTTCATGTCTTCTTATGGCTGAGTAGGATGCCATTGTATATATGTACTACAGCTTCTTTATCCAGTCATCTATCATAGGACACTTCAGTTGCTTCCATGTCCTGGCCACTGTGGATTATGCATCAGTGTGCAAATATCTTTATGGATATGAGTTTTCAATTCTTTGGGGTAAATACCCAGTAGAAGTATTGCTGGATCATATGGTAGATCAATTCTTAGTTTTTTGAGGATCCTCCATACTGGTTTCCATAGTGGTTGTACCAATTGGAGTCCCACCAGCAGTGTATGAGAGTTCCTTTTTCTCTGCATCCTCTCCAACATATGTTATTCCTTGTCCTGTTGATTAGAGCCATTCTAACGGGTATGAGATGGTATCTCATTGTGGTTTTTATTTACATTTCCCTGACAGCTAGCAAGAGGTTATATTTTAAAGATATTAAATTCATGTGTTCTGTATTCAACCGCACTCTACATTATAATTCTGCTATCAGAGGACTGGGTAGGATAAACAGCAGATAATATCATGGGGGAAAATGAGGACCTAGGGGAAGTCTCATTCAGACAGGAAGAGGAAGTTGAAAACCCATCTCCTGGTCTCTGGTGAACTGTGGAAAGAAGAAGTTAGGAAATGTAGGGAAAGCAAGTGGTGAAATATATGCCCTGATGACCTTTGTTCGCTCAGTCATGGAGAGACGAAACAAATTAGATAGGTTCTAAGAATAGTCAAAAGCACAGGGTCATTGTGCGCTTCCATTTGGGTCTCTAGGAGGAAGCCAGCTTGCAGGGTGGTCTCACAACCCCCTGGCCTGTCAGGTGGCTAGAGAGGAGAAGAGGACCTGGGTCAGCACTCTCGAATCTCCTTCAGTTCCTGTGGGGGTGGGGGGATGGTGATTGGGGAGGGAGGGTTTGTAGAAGCATCTGTGGGGTGTGGAGAAAGCAGGTGGCTAACTGATGGTGCGGGCCGGCGGGCTCCCTGCAGTGGGGCTGAGGGCTCCACAGCCAACAGTCCGGTTTGGGGATGGAGGAGAAAACATACCGAGACCTCAGGCTCCACCAGCACCACTCAGACCCGACTCAGTGGCTGCTGAGTTAGCACAGCGAGAACGAAGCAGAACTTACTCACTAAGGACTCGAGCTCGGCCTGCTGTAGTGCCTGATGCCGATCGGAACAAGCCCTCTGGAGTCTGAACTTCTCTGCTCCTGCCACCACGGGACCGCAGAACACCCCTGCCCCCATCTCCGTGACGATATCCTAAAGGGGGAGAGGAGCACTGAGACTGTTTATCCTAATGAGAAAGCTGAAAGCTTTTAATCACAGAGAAAATACCAGGACAGAGTAAATTTAATTTTTCCCAACAATTTATAAGGATAAGTTTGAGAGAAAAATGAAGTTAGGTAAGGTGAATAAAGAAATGCCATTTGCTTTTATGGATAAGCTTGGTTTATAAATTGTCCAGCCTGCACTACAGGGCGTTATGCCAGCCACACAGTATCTCCGTGACTTTGCCAAGCTTCAAAGGCTGTGAGTCGTCTTCTTTGTGTCTTGTAGGCACCATTGGGTATGATAGAAGTAAAAAATACTTTCAGAATCCATCATCAGGCACCTGCTATTAGTGATGTTCCTTTCTCTTCACGTCTTGAGCAGCACTGATTGGAACTTTAGTCCAGATCCGATGCACCAAACATACCAAAAATGGTCCTGGACGTTTAATGTTTTAAACCAACAAGATATGGGGGGAAAGGCCCCAACAACTAAAACATTTCACAAGCCTCCCTCAAAATCATTGCTAAATTAATTGTCTGTGAAAACTATGTGCCATGAGACACCTAATTGTCTGTTAATGGCCAACCCATTTTTATCTGAATTTGAGTGAGGCATTGCAACACATCATTATTGTCATCCGAGACAAGTGGCATTTATTTAAAAATTAAAATTATCTTCTTTAATATTTAACACAAGGGTTTAAAATGTGAAGAAGAGAAAAGGGCATTTAAAAGATAAAACTATAATAGGGAGGGGTAATACAATTGCATTGTGTTCATGTTGTCAGGGCAACATCGTAAAATAAAATAACTGTTGACCTCTCAGTCTTTTGGAGTGGACTGGGCAAGTGTGTGGATCTGTTGAAATTCCTGAGTTGGGGCTACCTTCTACCTTCAAACAGGCCACAGTAACTTTTTAATTGTTTGTATCCTGATTAAAATGTCAGCATCTGCCATTTATTATGTAAAATGTGTGGAATAGATTGTTCTATTATTCTTGAAAAACACACAATAGCTTTTTAATCTCCCCCTTTTTCCCCTTCAGTAGGAAGGCCCTGCTGGGCGTATAGACAGAAAATCTTCCTTAATTACTCCCTTCAGAACCTGGCTCCAAGCCAGTCTTGTTTTATTCTAATTATAACCTTTTCAAAACAAAGAGTAATGGGAGTTTAGAGGAACAAGCTGACAACAGTTTTTACCTGAAATAAGTTGAGAACTAGAAGTAATTCTTTTTAAAAAATCAGCCAGTGGACATTGTTTTATTATTTTTTTTCTTGATCCAGAATTTTCCATGGTTTGTTAAATATAAATGAGTGAAACCATGAGATCTCAGAACTAGATAACCTTGCTTGGTTTCCTGACCATGGACTCTGCGTAAAGTTGAGCTAACCATCATTCTCTCTGCTATTCTTCAGTGGCTCCCACTGACTTGAAGGTAAAACTTCAAGACAAAAGCACCCACTCGCAGCCTTCAGGTTGATCTGGCCCTGCGTGGCGGCCCCGGCCTCTCGTCTCCCACTACCCTTTCCACTCCTTCCAACCTTTTCTTACTTTTGTTTTTCCATCTGCTCTCTGTTCTCTATTCCTTTCATTAAAGGTATAATTCCTAATCTCATTTTCCAATTTCCAAACATTGATTCCGTAATGGTTCTCATCCATACCACCCTGTATTAATTTCACAGATGTGCTATCTTCTCTTTGCTTTTCAGTTGGGACTTTTTCAAATGGTGATACATGGTTTGTCTATTCATTTTTGAAGAGCTGAGCACTAAGAATCTGTTGGAAAGTTTTGTCTGTATGAATGGGTTTCGTTGGATGGTAGGCTTCCAAATAGGATTATCAGGCTGGGACTTTTAGGTAGGTGATCCCGAATGTCAGAATCTGTAGCTCTTTGCTCTTGGCCTGGTCATTTTCCCCAAGGAGGAGTCTTAATTGTTGCTCAGGATGAATTTGGTGGCCAGTATATTGAAGTAGGGCCTAGGAGGTCTCACTCTTCAATATGCAGATTTGTGCCTTATTTTCTGTTTTCAGTATAGCATTGCTACCCTCAGTCATCCTATCACAGAGCCTAGATTTCAAGTCTTCCGTAGTGTGTGCTTTAGCCCTTTTGGGCTGCTGTGACAGAATACTATAGACCGGGTGGCTTATAAATAACAGAAATTTATTTCTCCCCATTCTGGAGGCTGTAACCTCTATGACACCAGCAGATTCAGTGTCTGGTAAGAGCACATTTCCTGGTTCATAAGGAGCCATCTTTTCATTGTGTCCTTACATGGCAGAAGGGGCAAGGGAGCTCTCTAGGATCTCTTTTATAAGGGCACTAATCTCATTCATGAGGGCCCCGCCCTCATGACCTAATGACATCTCCAAAGGCCCCACCTCCTAATGACATCTCAGTGATGAGGATATCAACATATGAATTTGGGGTGGACATGACATTTAGTTCCTAACAGTAAGGGTGGCCAGGTCATCTGGGTGTCTCCAGTGGAGAAACAGGCTAGGGTCTGACGGTTTCCCCTGGCGACCTCACCAGTCCTCCTGACTGTAGCCCCACTGCACACCCCATCTGTAGAGGCGCATGGTGGCTTCCATCCCTGCACTGGACCAGGATCCTGCCAGGTTCATATTAGCTTTTGGCTTGGTCTTCACCAAACCCACAGGCTCTTAGTTTTCAGTTTTCTGTCATCTGCTGATGAAGTTATTTTTTGTTTTTTTCTTTTCAACTTCCAAAGCTCTGTCAACATCATTCTTCTACTTTTGCTGCTGCTCTTTTTCTTTATCCTTGTGAGGTTTTGCCCTTTTTTGGTTCATTTGCGGTCATTGCATTAATGCTTCAGGAAGGAGCAGAGGTAGACGTGTGTGTTGAGTTCGCTATTTACTCAGAAGTCCTCTCTCCTGGATTTGTAGACTTTTACCATTCTACCTTGTCTTTATTTCCTCTAGAGTGCCTTAGAGCCTTCGCTTAGAGCTTTGCTAGTACCTGTTCTTAAAACATTTTTCCGTAGTCTCTTTCTAGATAATTCTATTTATTTGTTACCTCTCAACTTAAACTTTACTTCCTAAGGAAATCCTTTGTGGCACACCCCAGGCTCATTTATGGTCTGCCGACTACAAAGACATGTAACCCCTACACTTCATTATTGGAGTCACTGACTAGATGTCTTCTACATTTGCCATTGCTCACAAAGGGGTTTAGGTTAGATGCATCATGACAGATTCTGTTTCCCCCAAAAGTACATGCTCATCCAGTTCATAAAGGAGACTCCTAGAGTCTCTAATTTTGTCCCATGTCTTTTTTTTCTATTCATACTATCATTTTCAAAAGTGAATAATCCATTCTTCTTTCTTTGACAAGCAGTTTCAAAACTTTTCATCCATGAGTATGCAATAGTCACACTCCAGCAGAACTGTGCTTAACTTGGAGCCTTTAGCCTACAGTCCCTATTCATTTTCTCAACTGTGGTAATTCATAGAGGAATGCCAAGTCTCCATTCACCAAATTATACATTTTTATCATTACGTCCTATTCACAAAGGAAGATGAGTTTCCAGTTCTTTGGATTTTTTTTTTCAGAAATACCACCTGACTCTTTAATGACAAGTTTCCTTGCCCAGCATCTGAGCTCAGGCACACTCACTCCGGAATCACAAAGCACAGAGGAATTTAAATCCTTTAACAATCCAAGTGCCATACCCCTAACCTTGAATAGAAAATAGATGCTAATAAATTCAAGTTCTTAAAAATGTGAATTATAGTCATTTCACACTTACTGGCAGCTTCATGCTGAAGAAATAGCTTAAAACTTAATTATGATGCTTGTCCTTTCATTAAGTACAGATGACATTCCTCTGATAGATTTTTGCAATGACATCTGAGTAAAGCAGTTGAGAAACTCATTAGTTATTCATGATGGAGAATATTGACTGTGTACTGATTAAAGGAAAGTGTCGACACCCTTCGTAACATGATGCATATGTCTATTAGTTTATGGTTCTCTCTGTGGTTCTCAGGGAAATCTCTTCAGGAAATGAAGAAAATGCCTTTTAGCCTTTGAATGTAGATGTACTTAGAAAATGTCCATGATGAGTAAGATCAAAATGGAGAGCAGGAGGCCCTGAGCTTCTGATGACCCACCCTTGCAAATGACTGGGCTATGCTTGAAGACCCCTTGTGGGGCACAGAGGAATTGGACATAGTGCTTGAGGAGCTATTACAGTGCTACATGCAGCACTTCGTGGCCCATTCTAAAGCTGGAAGTCAGTTCTTAGTGAATGATGCGTATGCAGCGTTTTGCTTCCTGTCACAAACAGTCCCATAGCGTGGGCCATGCAGTGACTGAACACGTAAAGGCTCACTCCTCTCTCTTTGTAGAAGGTATGGTAAAGTCTTACAAAAAGAGAATTTCGCTCTTCTGATGACCTAGAATGGCTAAGGCGCAAGGGTGGCAGAACCAAAAGTGTGAGATAGTGCACCATAAGCAAGCAGTGTCTCAGTGTTTGAAACAGTAAATCATCCCCCTTGACAGGCATGAACTTTCTGTCACTGACTCACAGTAAAGGGGACTATCATTTCGGGACAGTTTTGGAGATGTGTCCAGCATCAGAAAGAGGGAAGATTTTAACTAAACAACCTTCAGATTTGCTCTAACACGAAGATTCTAAGACTCAGGCTTCAAAGCACCGCTGCTCTCAGACCCGATTTTAGCAGGAAGCCCTCATTAAGTTCAATTTCCTTTAAAAAGTTCTATTTACTGAGTAGTAGGAGAACAGAATCTGTGACCAGCATTGATTGATTCCTTTTTATTTTCCCTGGGACTAAAGATGTCTGGAGAACGGTTCAAATTCTTGTATGCTTAGCAAATTTCAAAGCATTTTAACAAATACTCCCTCAAAAACTCCCTCAAGTGGGACAAGAGGGCTTGACTTCATTCCCATTGTCAGATGAGGCGACTGAGGGCTTGATGTGCAACATCTGTCTGTTTGGCAGAAGGCAAAGGCTCTATCCCTTCTGAGCGCTCAGTCAGGTTTGGGACGGGGTCTCTAACGCTGGCCGCAGCCCAGTGTAAAGGTTAGGGGCAGGCCTCTCCGGCCAGACTGCCAGTCCTTGGATCCTGGTTTAGCCACCTGCTAGGTGCGACTATGCAAGGTTTTACACTTTCTGTCTCTGTTCCCTCATTGGTGAACAGGGTGATAAGAACAGCACCAACCTCAGAAGGACTTGTAAGAACTAAATGACATGACATATATGAACTACGTCAAATATTGCCTAGAGCTTAGGGCTTACATGTTAAGTCGGAGGCTTTGTTGTTGAAGCAACAGATTATTATTACTCATTCTCAATTATGGCCAAAGAATCTGTCCCATGATTGAGTAGTTTCATAGGTCATATTTCTCATAGATAATGGTCAGCAACAGGTTAATAGCCTATTTTGTACAAGTCAGTATAATAAAGAAAACAGTAAGTGTGAGCCGATGAATTGGTCCAATATGAAGTAAACTTTAACCAGGCTTTTGAAATTTTCTTATAGCAAAGGCATTTACCATCTATAGTAAAGCATGAGAAAGAAAAGCCTTTCTTAAGAAGAGAAAAACTGAGAGATTTAAACCCTACACAGAAAAGAAGTGGTAATCATTGTGGTTATGAATGAAAAGATTAGTGTTTTAAGCACTTCTACCACAAAGAGCTTTTGAACTTTTTCCGAATTGTAGTATGGTGAGCAAAGGAGGTGGAAACATTGTTTAAAAAGAGAAAAGTATAGCATTTAAGTATCAAATGTTTTGAAATCCCCTAACTCTAACTATAGTGACCAAAATACTCCCTACTAGCTCTTTCAGCCATTCGTAGGCGTGAAATGGAAGTGAGATGAGCTTCGCTGGAGGACCAGACTCAGCAGAAACTCTCAGAAACAAGAAGCGTTGTCTAGATATCTTTATCCCAGTTACTGATGGCCACTGGGCATCAATGGTTCTCAGAACCCCAGCAGAAGAATGAAATTACACATTAAACTCAAATGAAGTTATCATTTGTTTTTGTTTTTGTTTTTTAATTTTTCACAATGACATTTTTTGTATCATCCTAGAGATTGCCCATTTATTTTTACATGTATCCATAAAGTTTTGATCCTCCATTAATGTGCACCTTATGAGTTATGGTGTTTTCTTCCCCCTGAAGGCCACAATGGGAACCAATTTTTCATGTGGCTTGGATGGATTTTTATCTTATGACCACAGGTTGCTGCCATTGAACTCTTGCTTCCTACCTGAAACCTATCGCTGGGTCAAATTAACCAGCAAGATAGTGGTTGCTATGGTTTCTCTAGTCGAATTAATTCCCTTTGGTAAGAACAGTGAGTTAGATAGATACCCAGTGGCCATGAAAAGCAAACCCAGCAGTATTTTTTAAAAGGCGGGTGTCACTTGACCTGAAGTTTCTGATGAGGTCTAGTAGACAAATAGCACACTGGTGAAAACGCTGTTTCCATGGGTTCTCTGGGGCACCAGTGAAAACAGGGTTAAGGGGTTCAGTCTGTGTCCTGGAGATAAGCTCAGCAGTGCTGACCCTTCCTTCGGTTTACGAATACTGCCACATTCCAACTGAACAACTTGATGAGATCTGAGGACGCAGCCTTTAAAGTAGGATGATGCAAAGCAGCTTCGGAGTGCCATTTCACATAAGTCGAACCCATCCAAAAGTCTTTGAGGTGACATTTGCTGTCAGAATCTGAATTTTTCCACTGACTAGGGTTCTAGTTGAACTTACCAGGATAGACACATAAACATGACCCAGATGAATCTTTTCTTCCACAAATATTTGCATGCCTGCTGTGTGTCTGACATACGCACTAGGGACACAATGATGAACAAGACAGCTGTCACCCTGGCCTCACGGAGTTTCTCTTCTAGCAAGGAGTCTGGCTACTCAGGCAGCGATCTGCATTTGAGGGAGCACATTCCTGTGCCTAGTACCGACCTGGTCCCTTTGCATCTTACCGCATATAATTCTCACACCAGAGGAAATCCCCCTGGGAGAAAGCCCTGTCATCTTTCTCATTTTACAGCTGAGGAACCAGGGTCTCATAAAGATTCATGGACTTGCACAAAGATGGTGAAGGGACCAGGAAAATAAAATCTTCCTTTGCCTGAAGTTAGCTTATATTCTTCCTGCCACACCATACCACCACGCAACAGGAATCTGCTCTCAGCCGGAGGATGAAGGAGTTTCAGTGTTCATATTGCATTTCTTGTGCCTTCTATGGCATTGATTTGGAAAGGCTTTAAGACTTTCTCTTCGAGAAAAGTAACTTGAGGACATAGCCAAAAAAGCACAAAGTTCAGCTTTCTGGCCATCACCTCGCTGATAATCTGCCACAAGGGAAAAGTGTTACTACAAATACAACCACGCCTCCAGAAAAATGCAGGAAAATGGATCTACAATATCTACTTTTTAGCCATAGCCTACTAACCCTTGGACCTTATCTTAGCATGGGGATTTGGTAGAGATAACCAGAAAGCGTGAAACACCAGTCTTCATAGCTTTTGTATCACGTAATTACTAGTCATTTGTTCAACTGCTTATTGTTTGTCTTCCACACTGGGTTGTAAGCACTAAGCTAAAGATTCTCAACCTTTGCTTCATATCTGAACCACCTGAGGAGTTTATAAATAATTCTGATTCCTAGTCCCCATCCCAACAACTAAATCAGAATCTCGAGGAGTGAGATTGGTATTGTTTAGAGCCTGCCTGGTGATTCTAGGGAGTAGCCAAGGTTGAGAATTGGGTTCTAAGAGGACAGGTACTGAGGCCCATGCCCTCATCACACTACACACATTTGAGCATTGTAAACCCTGAAACAGTGCCTGGCATATTAGTGGACATGTGGTAAATGTCTGTTGAATAAATGGGTGGTGGAGAGATGGAAGGATAGGTGAGGGGGTGACTAAATGAAGAAACCAATGATCATCACACTTCCTGGAGTCGAGAAAGTTCTTAGAATTACTATTAGATAATTGTTTATAGTTGCCCTTAAAAGAGCTCCAATTCTCTATATTATATTACTCTGACAAAGAATCAGAAGTTTCAGATAAGTATATGAAAAAGTAAACAGAAAATCGCAGAGCGCTCCCATCATCTGGAAGTGGAATTTACTTTGCCTTTCTTAATACCACATTAATCTCTAGTCTTGGCACACTCTCATCTCAGTGGCGCAGGCAGCCGTTACCTCCAAGGTAATGGTTCATTATTATTTCTTCAGTGAATCTTGTTTGTCTGAAGGAAGCAAAGATAACAAAGAGGAAATTATAGTTTGTGAGGAGTGATATGACTGCTTGTAAACTGAGCAATAAAAAGGAAGTGTATACAAGCAACTGAGAATTCTGTCTCTGTCCTCCAAATGCAGAAAATGCACAGAGCGAGCAGTTTATGCCCTGCTCACATTTTAATTGGGGATGAGAGAAAGATGCTGAAGTATTTTCCACGCTTGGACAACCCACTATTTCCTTGTTACTGCATTGATTATCCCCTGCATAATTCTGTGTAATGCCAGTGCCACGCTGGGCACACCAGTTTTTATTCTCTCTCTCATGCACATAAAAGTTTAAGCAGGTTTGTGTATATAATAGGGGAAGTGGAAAGAACAATAGAGAAAGTAGCATTTCTTTGGATTTCTGTTTATGTACCTAGCACTGCTTTGGCAGTATGTTACTAGGTTGTCAGCCAAGATTATCCTGTCCCCTAATATCTTCCTAAGAGTGATTGATTAAAAAAAAAAAAAAAAAAAAAAAAAACAACTCTTTTTTCAATAGATTGAGCAAAATGTAATATCCTTAGGATCTCCTTCTAGTTTGATGATCATCTCTAATTTCGAACATCTCTTCTGTGAATGTATTCGGTTTAAGACCATATACCATGTTGCTATGTACTGGAGACTTATAAGTACATAAATCTGAAATGCCCAGGATTTGAATTTCTCCTCTACACACACATATATAGCTGTCACCCTTGAGCAGCGCATGACCGGAGCAACCATACAGTCTCCGAAAGACTATCTCACCATCCTGCGCGAGTCGTCTGTGTGATAAAACATTGATTGCACTTTGAATCCCAGCATTTTTTCTTTCATTTAATTTCCACCAAAAAGATTACTCATACAAGGCTCTGGTGTGCACAGAATATTTTACTCAAGTTTTGAGAAAGCAAAATAGGCTAAAATTAAATAGGGAATATTCTCGTTCCACTAAGTCCCCAGAGCACATTACCCAGTCCCTCTGTCCTCTCTAGCCATCTGTCTTCCTTCTTTCTTTCCTTTTCCTCTCCTTTCCCCTCCTCTTCCTTTCTCTCTCTCCCCGCTCCCCTCCCCTCTCTCCCTCCCCCTCTCTCTCCCTCTCTCTCTCTTGACTTTCTACTCCTGACTCCCATCTTTTTTTATGATGCATATCAACCTCATTATCTTCTTGGTAACTCAGGTTCCCGCAGACCCATGTTCTTTGGGTTTTATCTCTCCCTCAAGCTGCATATCAAAGTATTTTCCTAAACAAAGAGAATTCCTTCTCTAAGATAACTTTTGGGGCAAACATTAATAATTTTTTAAAATCTTGCTACAAACATTTAAACTAGAATTAGGACTTGTTCAGTACATCAGTTGGTTTCTATCTAGCAAACATTTTGTCAGCTGCTAAGTAAGAAGGAACCATATAAAGGAGGTGAATTCAGAAAAGATGAAGGTGCGTATGGCCCTTGGATATGACCTGGTCCAATCCTGTCATATTATGAGTGGGGGAATCTAAGCCCAGAAAGAGGAGTGACCTGCCTCATGTCACACAGCTGAGGAGGTCAGCAATGGAAATAGGCTCCCGATTCCTAGGCCTGAGTACTTTTTGGTACTAGTTACCCCTTATGACCTTTAATTCATACTTTCTGTTCTGCTCTCATGGTATCATGACTATCACAGCCTTGGCAGTCCTAACTCTGCCTCTTAGTACCAGGGACTTCGCCCCTCTGAGTTTTTGTTTCTCGATGTGCAAAATGGGGCTGCTAATACCATTAAGTAAGAAAATCCAGGTTGAAATGCCCTCTTTGGATTTCAGAAGGCTTTCAGTGTTTAGAGTTCTGTGTACTTTACCCACTCACCTAGGAACCGTATCATAAGAATGCTTAGATATTTAGGATGCGGAAGGGAATAAATCATAGTCCCCACCTCAGTGAATACGTCGCCTAGCAAATGTGGAAGTCAGTTTTATAACAGGCCTGTGTAAAAGATACTGAGGCAACACAGATGAAAAGATGTGTGCTGGGTCTCAAAGATGAGTAGGAATTTCTTAGAAAAAGAAGAAGAAAGCAACCTAGTAGGGAGAGTAGCAGCATCTGGTAGAGCGTGGAGACAGGGACGTGCATGCATGATGTGTTAGAAATGTGATAAAAATGTCAACAGAGCATTTGGGACAGAGAGCGATAAGAAACAATGTCACAGGAGTATGTTAAGCATGGATGATGAAAAGATTTGAATGCCATGCCAATAAATTTGAGTTTTAGCCTGTGGATGATGGAGAGCAAACAATCACAAAGTAAAAGAAGTACTACTATATTAATCATTACAGTAATTTTTAAAAATGTTTTACTATTATCCATATTCTTGATTTATTCTCAGTTTGGGATTACTTACGAAAAATATTCTGGTTCTAAGCTGCACTTGAAAATGGATTACCTCAAATGAAGTAGCCAAACCAAATGCTGTCATGAAGGTGAAAATATAATCTCAGCAGGCTTTGATTTAATTGAGGGCATAATGAGGGAGTTCCCTGTGGTTAAAATAACATGTTCCCTGCCACTAGATTTCATGAAAACCTGCTTCAAGTAGATATAAAAAGTGAAAAGCAAGGGGCATTTTCTGTCTAGTACATTTTCCAGGATTTCGATTACCGAGGATCAAATATGACACATGTTACTGACTTATTTGAGGATATATAATTTTAAAAAGAGAAAGATAATGTAAAATGTCAGTTAAATTTTTTTAAATATGGCGAAGGCCATAATGGCATAAAAACAAAAGTAGTAAGCTCATAGATCCCTTCTCATTTGGAAAGAAAATGTTATGTTTTCTCCTGTGATATGACAGGCACCTGACAATTTCTAAAATAAAATCTTAGAAGGCATCAGTAGAAATGTATATGTTGAATAGCTTCTATTATGGGCAAATAGCAAAAAAGGGACCTTTAGAAAAAATTCATGCCGAAATAGTAAAAAAACAAAGTCATAGACTTTTGCGTGATCCCTGTTCTACTAAATCAAACTGTATAAAAGCAAAATTCTTTTCAGCTTCTGCCAAAAAAAAATAGTATCTGCAGGCCAATTTAGAGTTTAATACAGTGACCAAAATAAAGAAAAAGGATGTGGTATGCACAAGAAATACTAAAGCACTAGCCAGAAAACTAACTGGAAATATAGAAAGAAACCAGAGTATCCGACTGCAAAGTGAGACAGAGGATATCATCTGGTCAGCAGGGCCTGTGTTCCCTGTCTCTAAGGAATCAGGGGTCAAGGACAGAGGGGGCCTAGTTTTACACTTGAGAGCCCTTAACGACTTTAGGTGCAGTATCAGCTCCAACAGTGTCCAAAGCACACACACAGTGGATGAATGGATGTCTAGCAAAGCAGATGCCAACCTTTGCCTTCCGCATGCGGCCTTCGCCACACACATTTATGTGGGAAGTTTAACCTGGAATCCCCAAGAGGGCAAAAGATATCAAAACAGTTGACACATTTCAATGCAGGAGGTACATGCCAAAGCCTGTGATAGAATATGGAAGCAGAAGTCCCGTTTCTCTGACATCAGGGAGTGAGGATATCTGAGTGACAGCCAAACACAAGTCTTAAAGAAACTGAGGCCTAGTATATGTGGATGTTTAGCTCTACCAAGGGAACCACACTGGGCTGTGGGAAATATCTTGACTGTGGGATCGTTCATTCTGGAAGATTGTATTGAGTCAATAAGCTGTGTGAGCTTGTGAAACAGACACAGACTTTCCCATCAAATACGTCATAGATTCCCTCCCTTTTGCCTAATTAAATTCTATGCTGAACTTAGGCATTGCTTACTCGGGCTCCGCCCTGTGCCCTAAGCTCTTACAGGACCCACATTTCTCCTCCATAGCATTTACTCCTGTTTTCTACTACATTCACTTTTAGATGTGTTTTATTCATGTTTGTATCCCTAGTTAGCTAAAAGCACCATAAAGGCAGGGTAACTTTCTTTTTTATCCCTGGGGAATAACACAGTGCCTGACACATAGTAGTTATTCGGTAAATATTTATTGAATGAGAGAGAAACTAATGAGGATAAATGAGACTAGCTGTTATGGTTAACCCTAAGGAGAAGGGATGGGTGATCCTACAGACAAGTATATTTTGCTGGATCGTAGAACTTCATACCCTTCACTGTGCCTTACATAGATCTAAATGGCTTTATTCAACCATAAAACCCAATTCCCTGGGAATTTAATTAACAAAAATGAAGCCAACACTTATGAAACACCTAAGCACCTATGTAATATCCTGGTCTTTGCACTCATGTAAACCTGAATTAAGACGCTATCTCTGCCCCTTATAGCCATGTGATCTTCAACAGATCATCTAACCTCTTGGTGTTCATTTGCCTTATATGTAAAAGAAAAATAATAGAATCATCTAATAAGGTCTCTATAAGGTTTGGTAAGCAAACCAAAGTGCCAACACATAGAGATATTTAATATAGTAAAATAATTATTCCAATTCAAGGGAAACTTTAAAGCATTTACAGCTGATTCAATGAGACCAAAATACAAAAATGACAGAGTAACAAATTGCACCTCACTTGTTTATTAGTTGATTATCTCCCGCGTAAAACTAAGGTTCATGATCTAGAGACAAAGTCTGTTTTGTTTATTTCCATGTATTAAGCACAGGGCCTGGCACACCGGGCCTGGCACAACGTAGATCATTAATATACATTGGATGGATAGATGGATGGATGGATGGATGGATGGATGGATGGATGGATGGATGGATGGATGGATGGATGCATGGATGGATGGATGGATGGATGGATGGATGGATGGATGGATGGAAGGAAGGAAGGAAGGAAGGAAGGAAGGAAGGAAGGAAGGAAGGAAGGTCAGATGAAGAAATATATGAGTAAATTCCTAGGCAAGATATTATGAGTTGCCAAACTGTGTACTAGTAGAGCACTTTATGGTCTACACTAGAGTCACAAGGGTCATGGCATTCTAGATAGAAAGGGTTGGGAGTGTTGATCAAGTAGGAATGTTGTGACAAGAAGGAAGCATAGCACTGTGGATGGCCATGCGGTCAGGGTCATAGATGCTTTTGATGAACAGTAGTCTTTTATGCCCTGATTCCTGTCTTGCTCTCTTGTACTGTGGATTCTAGGTATGGCAATTATTTTCAAATTCTCAAATTCTTTCTCTCCCTATTTGGTCTTTGACTAGTCCTCTGCCTGGAACCCGTTTTGCATAACTGTTCATTTGGGGGGTCTAGGTTTAGACATCATCTCCTATAAACCTTCTCTGAACCCTCAAACTAGTTTCAGTCTTTAACACAATCATAGCAATTATTCTTCTGTATTGTGTTTCTATGCTGAGACGTTCCTTTCCCCCGAGTCAGTTGGGGAAAGACAGGGACACTCCATGATCATTCACACTTACCAGCCTTTGGCACATATCAGTTAGTATTTATTGAATATATAGCCTCACTCTAAGATATAAGCCTAAAGGAATCATAGGAATGTTACTAGAGAAATAGGAAGGTTGTAGGGAATGGTTGGAGCTTAAAGCTGAATAATTTTAGGGGTTTTTTTTGTTTTCTGTGAAATAACAGAAAGACAGATGAATAAAAATACCTGGTAAGGAATAGAACAGGAGTGCAAAAGAGAAAAGGCAAGACTGCATGGATGGCATCTTTAGAGACAAGAGAAGAGCAAAGAAGAAAAAGACATACATTTAGGGACTGGAGGGAGCTGACAAAGGAGTTAAGTTACAGAAACCAAGAAGAAAACAATATGTTTCTCAATGGACTAGACATGGTCAAAGCCTGCAAGTGTAACTTTATCAAAGCGCAGGTGCTGAAGGGAAATGGGTGGGGGAGTGGAGACCACTGCGCACCAGAGAGGAGGAAGTTGGCTGGATATGAACTCACATGAGCTACTCGGCCAAGGACAACTGTTATGAGAACGAGTCAGACTTATGCCTGTGCAAGGCAATAAAAATGAAGAGATGGATGATGCTTCAGAAAAAATGAGAGAGATGGTTATGAGCCAGAAAGTCATCGGTGTTTTTGTTTTGTCCCAGAATCCTCTTTGTTCCTTATGCTGCTTTCCCGCAGGGTGATCGAGTTAGGCATATTGTTGTACAGAATGCCTTAGCAGTTTCCCAGACATTTGATGGAGCATGTGGCGGAGTGGTTGGAGAAGAAAGGGCCATCGGCACTCCTCATGAATATCTTTTTGCTTTGCTTTGTAGCTCCTAAGTATCTCTGTATTTCAGTATCCACAGAGCCTCCAGCTTGCTCACGTGCTGTCTTGGAATGCTTCCTAAGTTTTCTTTGTGCATGCCTGCCTTGTCAAGAAGTTTACAGTACAGTTGGGAAGACAACAGGGATATCATCATTTGCTTGAGTATCTTGGCAGTAACCAGTATCCACAGAAGCTACTTAACAAATGTTTACTGAAGTGAAGTCAAGCTGGGCTGATGTTCTTTTATGCCATGAGGCTTGACTTTCACACTGTCTCCTAAGTGGGTGAAAAATACTCTAGAAAGAATATTACTCTTCCATGAATTACTAAGAATAGTGGGCTCCTATATACTGAGCACCGTGTAAAACACTTTACATACATTTAGTCTTCAGAACAATTCTATGAGGCAGGTTCTATTTTTATCCTCATTTCATTGATAGGAAAACAGAGGCCTGGAGAAGTTAAGTAATCCATGATCAAGGTGCAAGTAAATGACTCCGCTTCTATTTGAACTTAGATTTGTCTAAATCCAAAGACTTCTAGGTTAGATTGTTCTTCATAGGGTCAGCTTTTCTATCTCCATAAGGCAGAATGGCAGGAGAATGTCAGGATGATGGTAATCTGCCCTTTCCCTCCATTTGCCCTCCAGCCAGGATAGAAGCCAAGGTTGCTGGTATGTTAGCAAGGACACTGCCTCATTTAGCAGTAGAACCCTGATGGATAGTCTCTCTAGGCAGGTTAGTATCTTATACATCATGGGCCTCCACCTGTCTCCATCTTAGAGCAGGGTCTCTGTCAAGCACAGAACATCCACAATGCTTGGTACAAAGCTTACCCAACTGCTAACAGGTTTACAAGCGTCCAAGGGACAAAGATGGAGCTGATTATTAAATTTGCTTTAGATTCATCAAATGTTTTTAGCTCAGTGCTTTAAGGTAACCAGTCTGAGTAACTCCTTTGAGTAACTGGGGATGGCTCTGTTTGAATCTCTGATCAGCATGGCTTTAGGGAACTCTATGGGCAAAGCCAAAGCCCCAAGGGAATTTGATCTTGAGGACTTCCCAGAGCCAGTCCTTAAAACTGACCATTTCTTCTTCTCATTGTGAGCCTCTGTCAGGATTTAACGATCATGTCTGTGATTTATTAATGTGTCTGATTCCCCCTGGGGCCAGTCCATTCCTCAAACATATTCCATTTTTCAGGGAGCTCTTCGCCCAGTGACTGTCCATCAGAGTCACCTGTTTTGTAATCAGCAGCTCCATATATGTTCAGGCCTCGCCAGACAATGCAGCAGTCTTCTGGGATCTGGCACACAGAGGAATAATGGATTTAGAGAAATACACTACAGTGACAAAGTGAGAAAACAGATTAACAGAAAAGGCAGGGCAGGCCAGAGGCTGAGGAACATGGAGATCAAATTCTGGGAAATTAAGCTGCATAATAGTAGCACTTTACACATCTATAACATCTTGATGCATCCTTCCCACCCAGCGCAAGAAGATGGCATTTAAGCAAATAGAGGGGTCTTGAGAACTGCGAAATGGTCTCAGGTCTGAATTGAAGAAATCTAGAAATCAGAATTTAAAAAATACACCTTCATGTAGAACACACTTTCCTTGCTTCCCATCTTTCCTTCCATGTTATTTTCTTTTCCTCTTTAAAAACCATTTAGCAAGGAACATGACAGAACAAAGAGAAAAGGAAAGGAGCTGTTTATTGGAGGTAGAAAATTCAACTCTTGTTGGTATTATGTCACTGCACCAAATAGCTATGGGAGACACTTTTTCTTGAATGGACCCAAAATGTCACAGTTATCAAAGCTGCACATTGAAGAAAACAGCAGGTAATGTGACTGGTAAAGTAGGCAGCCTCAGCCAGGAAAATATAACACTTCCATTCACTCACCGTCCTTTCCCTCTGCATCAGCGGCTTTTTGCTGACAAGTTATACTGATAGGAACTCAAGGCTGGTTGCAGGACAGGAGAAATATGCCATTAGTGCCAGTGGCTGTCGGCCCTGCTCCTCCCAAGCTGATCACCATGCTGCCGGCTAGTGGAGGGGTAACGGTGATAACCACCATCAATCATTACAGGACGAGATCCCGCATGCATACTTGTATATTAGCAGTCAGAAAAGAGAGATTCAGCCATTATAGGGAGCTCTTGCCAGTCCCCCCAACACACACACTACCTTCTCACCGCACAACAGGAAGAATTATGTAACATTTCAGCCCTGATTTGCCTCGATAATTATTTTGAAATATTCTCTAATTTTAGTATAGTGGCTGGCACATATAAATATTTGGTATTCAAATCATTGTTGAATAAAAGTGACCTAATAGAGTTAATGTAAGTGGATTTATCAACTAGGATATTTTGGGTAGTTACTGTTTATAATGGATTTTCATAGATTTAGTTTATTCTATCTTTACAACAAAAGCAGCAGCTACTCTGTTCTTTGATAATGAACAACAGAAACACATCCTGACTTAATTACCTAAAAGAGGATTTTCTCTGAAAGGATGTCGAGAAGCTTCCAAAATCAACAGGAATCTGCAAAATGAGGCCTGGAGATGAGAAAGGACTGAGCAGTGGCTTCAGAAGTCTGGGAAATAGAAATGCCGGGAACAAAAGGAAGTGATCAGAAAGCCACTGCCCGGTGGGCAGATCACACCTGGTTTTCATCTCCTCGTCCTTCTGCTCAGACTCACGTCCCAGGGAGGCGAGCTGGGTTGTCCTAGCCTGGCTTCCGGGCCCACCCCTGACTCAGGAACTGTGGGCCCCCAACTAACTAAGGCTGTGTATTCAGCGAGATGGTGATCCCAGAAGGAAATCAGGCTGCCATGAGGAGAGGGAAGTGGGTGCCAAACACCCATTGGGGCCAACTGTGTCTCCTTTATAAATAGAAACACTAAAGCTTAGATTTTTTTTATTTTCTAAATTACTTACACGATACTTCAAAAAGCGACTTAAACCTGGCTCTTCTATTCCCAAATTCCGCATCTTTTCCTTTATAATATATTCATTTAATACACTCATGAGAGATAGAAACAAGCCAATGAATGCAATGTAGAATCCTACATTGGATTCTGAATAGAAAAAGGACATGGGGAGAAACTGGTGAAATACGAATAAAATCTATGGTTCAGTTAATTGTATTATACCCATGTTAATCTCTCTTGACAAATGTACCATGGTTATGTAAGTTGTCAGTATTAGGGGAAGCTGGGCGTACAGGAACTGTTTATGCTATCTCTACAACTTTTCTATAAACCTAAAATTATGCCAAGTATAAAGTGTTTTTAAAATATCAGGTCGAATAGCTCTCCTTAGACTTTTTTGGGACAAAGTGACATTTATTGATAGTCTTCGAAATGCAAAGCACTGCAGAATCCCCAAACTCTCAAAATTTGAACCTCTGTACCAAAGGAAGAAATTCTCTAGAAAGAGCCATAACCATACCAAAAAGGAATATGAAGGACAGACAGCATATTCAGAAAGCTACGAAGAGGCAAGGAAATTTGAAGACAGTTGTGGGAAAGGTGGTATTTGAGTTGGTCATAAAGACGTTGAAATTGGGCTCTCAGAGGAAAGAGAAGTATGAGGCATAATCCTTGGATCATAGAGAGAAGAATGAGACTTAAATGGTGCATGAGATAGGCAGATGGAGGGCCCCACCATCCAGACTGAAAATTTGGGATTTCCTCCTCTCTGTTGGCAGCTGGTTGAAGTCCTCAGAGTTGTTTTTAGAAAGGATGTTCCTACTTGATGTGTAGGGGAGAGTCTCAGTAGGAAGGAAGGAAATATAGTAAGATGATTAAAAGTTAAAGCTAAGAGATAACTCAAATCAATTCTAGACAACAGTTCAGTGGTTACCAGAGGGAAATGGGTTAGGGACTAGGTAGAAAAGGGTAATGGGGGTCAAATAATGGTGATAGAAGATGTGACTTTGGATGGTGAACATACGATGCAATATACAAATGATATATTATAGAACTGTATACTGTAAACCTATATAATTTTATTAACCAATGTTACCCTAATAAATGTAACTAAAAAGCCTTAAGCATTGGAAATAGTCATCAGCGAAAGTCTGTGTTTGTCCAAATATTCAGAACTATCTGATAGTGACATCAAATACTTGCTTTTATGGCAACCTAGAGAAGCAGACTAGATGTAGAATTTGGCTTATTGTTCGTAGTCCTCTGTGATATCTTTTTAAAAGATTATCATTCCATTCATTGTATGAAACAGCTGTTATTTTCAAAATATAATTTTTATGTTTAAAATATTAGTTTTATTTAAATGCATACTGAAATTAGTTTTATTTAAATCCTTTCTCATCTCCAGGCCTCATTTTGCAGAACCCTGTTAATTAAATTAGTTTTATTAGTTTTAAAAACTTAGTACCTGTCAGGCATTGTCTAAATGCTTTACACAAAAATATTTAATGCTCATATTGTGCCCTCTGAGGTTAGTAGTGTGTTAGCACCTAGATGAGGGAACCAAGGAACAAGGAGGTTAGGTGACTTACCTAAAGTCACAGAGCTGAAGGTTAATTAAAACCAAAGATCCAGGCAGCCTAGCTTGAGTCCTCACTGTTAATCAACAGTTCTGTTTTATTATTTAAAAGTTGTGATTAAAATAAAACAGATGATACTAAAACAGCAGTGGGAGTAAAGAAGAGGGGATAGGAATAAGAAAGACTGTGTATGAAGAATATAGAATATTCAGTCCATGAATGCAGTTGGGGGGAGAGGAGGGAACACTAAAGGTGACCCCAAACAAATGTGCCTTGCAGCTGGAAGTTTTTATAGAAAATTTTAAAGAGAGAGAGAGAGAGATTGCTCAGGGGAGTAAAAAGGTGTTGGCAAAGAATGAGCTCGAGCTTACATGCTCACAAGTTATTTAAACAGAGACGTACAAGGAGCAGTCAGACTTTGGGAGCATCACTCAGATGTGAAAGCCACCTGCTCAGTCGTGACACTTGGTGCCACAAGAGCAAAAGTTATTATCAGGAAAACAATATGAATAGAAAACATGGCCAAGTGATTAGTAAATGTCTACTTTTAAGAGGAAGAAGAGGAGCCTGCAATAAATAGAGAAGGAGTAAATTTCAGAGGCATAGGAAGGAGAAATAACTGGTTTAACATGAAAGAAATGGCAAGGAAAATGAATATGTAAGATGGCACCCTGCGTTTGGTGACTCGAAGGTCAGTGATATGGGGAAGGTGAAGGAAATGGCAGGATGCTGTAGTTTTTGAAGGTCAAAATGGGTCCCAAATTGCCATTACAGACCAACAAAAACTGTACTGTCCACTGGGTGGCTATTTAAATTAAGGAAAATTTAAAAAATTCAGTTCCTCAGTTGTACTAGGCACAGCGAGTGCTCAGTGGCTGCATGTGGCTACTCTGTCTGACCACACAGATATAGAGCATTCCTATCACTGCCAGAAGTCCTGCTGTACAGAGTTGAACTAATAAAATAAGGATCAGCAGACTTCTTCTGCAAAGGGTCAGGTAATTATTTTAGACGCTAGGCCACATGATCTCTGTCACAATTACTCTGCCACGGTAGCTTGAAAACAGCCATTGAAAATATGTGGACAAATGAGTGTGGCTGTGTTTCAATAAAACTCTCTTTTTGGACAGTGGTATCTAAATTTTTTTTCTATTTTTACATGTCAGAAGACATTATTCTTTTGATCTCATTTTACTCATTTAAAAACATAAAACTCAGTTTGGGCACCATACGCATGCAGGTGTCAGGTAAGGTCCGACCGATAGGCCAGAGTTTGCAGAACGCTAGACGAGGACGTTGTGGGAGCAGCAACAGAAGCGGCGTGGCCTGAGCGTCCGCATGTGCCGGACCGGCTGGTCAGGAAGGAAAGTATAAAATGAAATCATGGCAGCACTGAGTTTCACCTGCTCTTCACCATCCAAAGAGATAATGCAAGTCAGATAAAAATACACATCAAAATTACATGAGCTGTCTTAGACTGTGAAGAGAGAAGCCGTTAATCTATAAGGATGAAAAGGAATTTTCGATGCGTGGATTTGATATGACTAGGTAACTAGGTGTGTTGCCATATAGAAACCAAATTATAGGTTCACGGTTAAAAAATTCCTATAGCCCAATTTTATGAAATATCAGTATTCTCAATCTTAAACACTAATGCTCCCAAGACTGTATAAGGTCCTCAGAGAAAACACAGTTAAGCACATTAATGGCCTCCCCTGTTCATGCGACATTGTTGGTAAAGGGCGTTCTTCTCATCTCCCGCCCCTGGTTCGTGGACAGTAGCTGGACCCCTGAGATGAGGACTATCATGATCGACTCTTTATGTCTGCCGTGAGTGAGAGTGTGGGGACATGTGGCACAGGTGCAAGGTATTTGCCAGCACGATATGGTAGTGGGGGAAAACATGAGATTTTGAACCGGTTGAAGATCTGACTCTACTATGCATAAGAACTCTTTTTAAAACCTTTATTATAGAAAATTTTAAACATATACAGGGAATGGTATAATGAGCCCCTATGTACCTATCACCCAGCTTCAACAGTTACCAACTCACCAGCCCTTACTTTACTTTCCCATCCCCATATTATTTAGAAGCAAATCACAGACATCATAGCATCCACGAGCTATTTTTTGACCAATTTCTCACCTTGCCAGTATGCCACTTTTGTCATATGATAAATACTTTTAAATCGTTCGGTATTTTTTAGAGTATAATATTAAGGCAAAATCAGACAGCTGATTTTGAAAAGGTCTAACAATGGTTGATTTAAAAAAAAAAAAAACCTTCCATTAACTGCACTGAAATATAAGACAACTATAGTATTTGTATGTACAAGTTTGAAGACATAATTTATGATGTGTGGGCGTCTAAGAACGCTGTGCCCTCAGCTTCAGCGGGCAATGACCACGTGCGACCATGTGTCAAACACCCACTGTGCTCAGCATAGTCACCCCTGTAAGACACACAGACAAGCTGAGGCATTAAGTGTACTACGTGATGGATCTGAGGCCAGTCAGACAGAATGGGAGCCAATTAAGGAAATAATATACTGTTCTAATGAAACATGACTTTCTATACACCTAAGCTTCCTCTCTGTTAACATAACTCTGATGTTCTCTTTGGTAGATTTTACTTTGTCTATTCAAGGTGTCTTTGAAACCTGAGTCCAGTAGCTACATGAAGTCTGAATGTGTCTGACAAAAACCATGAAGAGAGACCTAGGGGGGAACAAGTGAGTTTAGAGCTAATAATTTATGACCATGGAAATAAGGAAGGCAAGAAATCTTATTACATGGGCTGACTGCGTAGAGAAGAGCAATGCATCCCACTTCCCAGACTTCAAAAAAGAACTGCGTGATCTGACCCCAAAACTGTCATTAGGATCTTCCTACAAGTTTAAACTATTAAACAATAGGTTTTATTTCCACCTTGAGAAATGATTGTGCAGATGGAAATGAGAATGAGAAAGTATTCTTAACTTTAGGAATGCTCAGAGGCAGTTACACATCTATGCTAAATAATCGAAATACCAGGAAATCAACACCTCCACCAGTAGCGTAATAACGAAAAAGAAATGGTTTAGAGGTGGGAGAATTTGACCTCTGATGGAGTTTCCCCTGACTAGTCACTTCTCTCTGGTCTTGTTTCCTCATCAGAAGGCTAGACTCAGAAATTTCAACCGACAGCCTGTAGATGTTTAGTTTAGCATACGAATTGTGATTTGTTTGTTTGTTTTCATTTGAATCAGCTGCCAATATTTAAAAACTGGGAGATTTCTCATCTTTTCTGGACACCTATTCTTATGTGGAAGAACTTGAGAAACTCCATATAGAAACTGTTACCTTCAGAAAGAATGGGTGACCTCATATTCTCCCAGTCCCCAGCACTTCTTATTGTCTCCCTGACAGTGACGCTGAGGGCCTGTTGCCATTTGTCACCATATTTGCAGTGACTTCTGAAGTATTTTACTGTTACAGTCCCTGCCTAATTGCTAGAGACATTTGCAGTTACAACCCGGACTTGGCGAACTCTAAGGTCTCAGAGGTTCTGTGGTTGCCTGGTGAAATAGAACATCTCAAATGGCTAAGGTTGCGATATGTTGTCTAATTAAAGTTTCTCAGCAGTGGGAGCTTGGGCGTCCAAACTAGAGGACTAACCTTATCACCCAGGTCACTGTAATTTTCAGAGGAATTGCTGACTCCTGGATCTAGGAGTTAAGGTGAGCACCTTGGGGTCCTGCGTTCTGTTTAATTACAGCTCCCCTGCCTTAGCTCTGACTTGGTAGTCAGCCATGTACTACAGCATTTTTTTTTTTTAACGTCTTGGGTGATGATATTCAAATCTGAATGTTAGCCAGCTAGAGTGCTCTGGTCACTTGCTTTATCATCTTCTGTTTGTATTGTCTTTTACAATTCTAAAAATTCTCTGCTAAATATCATTTGCTTTTCACACTAATCCTGTGAGAGAGGTAGAACATGCATTACAATACCTATTTTACAAAAGTAAGGGAAAAACAGGATGTTATTAACACAGGTTTTTATATTTCAACTTTTCCCCTTAAAATCAGACCCTGATACTTGTTTTCAAAGCTATTTCCTAAATTAAAAATTGAAAACGTGTTTATTTAATTAAAACATCATTCTCCAAGGCCTTAAGACTTCCAGACTGCATTATTCTCCCTCCCCACTGAGACATAATTGAAGATTGATATGATACATTTTATTAATTAGGTCTGTCTGGTTTTCCCACAGAGAAAAAGGAATATGTCATCTTTTATGCCAGCTGATTTAAATAAAAATCCACTTGGATTTAGCCTTTTCATGCTGGTGCTACACCAAAACGACCACAATGTGAAATGTGAAATATTTACCTTTATTTCATTCTCTGGAAGAAAATGTGAATTTTTGTAGCAAAATATATTTTCCTGGAGCACTGAGAAACTAAATATTATGCAGGATTTGTGTATTCTGATTGACTGACTTGACTGCAAATCAGTCAAAATGAGTTAGGTGGAATCTTTAAAAGGAATACAGAGAGAAGTGTGCCTTTGCCTTGGTATCAGAGGGCACTGCTATGTGTGTACATGCACGTGTGTGTGCACGTGTGTGTGTTGGTTGATTTTATGTGTTGACTTGACTCGGCCACGTTGCTCAGACATTTGTTCAAACATTATTCTAGCTGTTTCTGGGAAGTTTTTTTTTTTTTAGATGGGATTTACATTTAAATTAGTAGACCTTAAGTAAAACAGATTATCCTCCATAAAGTGGGTGGGCCTCATCTAATCAGTTGAAGGCTTTAATGGAAAAAGACTGACCTCCCCTGAAGAAGAGAGAATTCTGCCAGCAGACTGCCTTTAGACTTGAATGGCAACTCTCTCCAGCCTACCAGCATACCCTGGACTTGACAGTGTCCATAATCTTATGAGCTAATTCCTTAAAATAAATCTCTCTATATATCTGTGGCTATATCTATACACACACACATCCTGTTGGTTCTGTTTCTGGAGAAGTGTGTGTGTGTGTGTGTGTGTGTGAGAGAGAGAGAGGGAGAGGGAGAGGGAGAGGGAGAGGGAGAGGGAGAGGGAGAGGGAGGGAAGGAAGGAA
This sequence comes from Eidolon dupreanum, assembly GCA_028627145.1. Classification (NCBI taxonomy): domain Eukaryota; kingdom Metazoa; phylum Chordata; class Mammalia; order Chiroptera; family Pteropodidae; genus Eidolon; species Eidolon dupreanum. The sequence goes on along the minus strand of CM053515.1, from coordinate 13,377,921 downwards.
GGAGGGAAGGAGGAAGGAAACAATGAAACAATTAAGACTCTAAACTAGGAGTTAACAAACATTTTCCATCAAGGGCAATAAGTTAAGTTTCTTAAGTTTAAGGGCCATATGATTTCTGTTTCAAGTACTCAGCTCTGCTGTTGTAGCTCAAAGGCAGCCATAGATGATGTGAAAACAAATGGAAATGACTGTGCTCAAATAAAATTTTATTTATAAAAACAAATTGTAAGTTAGATTTAGCCCATAGGCCATAGTTTGCAGACCTCCACTTTACACTCTAATGATGCTGTCTAACATAGTCATTGCAACAGTTATGGGTTGATAGATCAAATATTGAGCATTTACCATATGTCCAAGCATTTTATGGTATGTAATATATATACATTTCAACCACTACTCATATGTACAAGATATAGGATCTTTATTTTTCTATAGCAACTTAATAGCTAATTTTAACTTTCATTCCACTAGAGTAACAAAAATAAACTGCCAATTGGGATACCCAGAATAATTTCCCCAGGGTTGATCTTGTATAAAAGGAGCATGTCCATATAAACACTTTATACTTTCTGTCCCTACTGGTATCCTATGAAATGTCTGTTATCTCATCTGGTCCCTGGTCATCACAGATCACCACTGAGACACCCTTACTTCTTGTCTGCATGGCTTCTTTACATCCAGAGATGCTTCATGCTATCTGCATGACCACTCCTAACAGTTTTTCTTTTCTCACCTCACATGGGGGTAAAGAAAACTCTTTAAGATGTTTTGTGGCCTTACTGCCTGAATACACCAGTTAAGTCAATCTTACCCAGGCTCTTGCCCTTCCTGGGCTCTTTCTAACATTGAGATAAATTGAATACCAAAAACCTATTTCTCTATTTTTTCCCCTCTTCTCCAGGCTCAGCCACTGGAGCAGGGTATAGGAACTGGCCAATGCCTAAGTTGCCACCCCTACTTCCATTTTTCATTCCTCCCTAAGTGCAGTCAACTTTTTTCTGGTCCAGGAGTGAGGAAATCTCACTCTGACTCATCGAGTCATGAGTCATTGCCAATCCCCTCATCTGCTAAACTTTCCAAACCCAAGGACAAAAGTCTCCTATTTACTCTGCTTTCTTTAATGGTATCACTTCTGAGAGACAGTAGGCAAAACATGCCTTGGATGGCAGAAATGTCCAAAGTGAGAAAGAAAATATCACTGGTAAATATTTGATAATACTGTCCTGTCACGTTTAATCCTCACCATGTCCAGAGAAAAGTGAATCTTCATACCTGTCTTACAGAAGTAGAAACTAGAGTGTAGAAAAACTGAACCACTGGCCCAAATAGTAAACTCAAAAATCAAATGTAGGTCATCCTAAACCAAAGCAAGGATTTTGAATCTCCAGTGGGTTATATGAACTCAGTGTTTACACAGGATGTTCTGCCATTGGAGTAGACTACAATCTGTGGAGTCTGACAATTCGTGAGTTGAGATCAAAGGAAAATGGGCAGAGTAGTCTCTTAGTGGGAAATAGTAGTATAGACAAGGGCTACAGGTTTAGAGAGAACAAATTACTGTGTTAGGGTAAGACTTTCCGAAAGCTGTGCTAGCTAAGTTCAGTCTTTAAGCACTAATAGGACTCAGTTGATGGGGATGGATAAGTTATAGGGAGGAATTCCATATCTTCCTGTCTTACAGGAAGATGTCTGGTTCATGGACATCAGTACACATCCAGTCTCTTGAATGAGCCACTGGTTTTAGGTGTCAGTACCTATCCCAGTGACATGAAACACGTGTATTTTCTTCATCCCCAACCATGAGGCCTTTCCAGTGATGCTGGCCAATTCTTAACCATTTATCTTCTCTTTTGGTTACCTGAGAAATTTTAAGACATTTCTTGCCTTGAGGTTCTACAGAATTGTCCAGGTGTAGCCAGAAGAGGAGGCATTATCTCCCTACTCACACCACTCAGTCATTGCCATTCAGCCACTAAGAAAGACCTGAAAATTCACATTGACACCTCTGGTTTCCTCTAGTGATATCTTTGAAGCTAAGAAGTGGTCCGTTTTGTTCTGGGAATGCTCCCAAAACCCATCTGGAGTTCCAGTTAGCTAACCCTCTACTCCTTGGTCCAGTGTCCTGGAGCCCTTGGCCACAGGCAAGATCTCAATTTTGAACAGGTTCCCCTTCCAGTTCTTGTTTTCATAGCCATCTGTTGAACTATTTTGTGTAGAAAAACTCTTCTTACACAGGCTTGGAGTTTCCAACCTGTTTTCTTCTTACTATTTTTATATTTTTGGCTTAACAGAAAATAAAATCCTCTCTCAAAAGATTAGCTCTTGTAACTAAATACCTCTGCTTTCAAGAATCTGTTTTAGAGCTGTAAGTGAAGAATCTGACTCATCGTCCTGAGGTCTCTTCAACCCCTCTACTCTCCCTCTCTACCTTTTACCCACGTGCACACACACACGCACGCACACATGTACACACAGCAGACATGGAAAGCCATCCTTGATTCCAGAAATGTAGGTCTCTGGCTGTTTGTTCTCTGGACCTAATAATACATGGCCATTGGCAGTTGTGCCTTTTTTCATGGGGGTGACAGCTAAGGAACTTTTTGAGGTTTCTTTTTTCGAGGTGATGAAAATACAGTTGTGGTGATGGTTGTACAACTCTAAACAGAATTAAAGTCATCGAATTGTACACCTTCAATCAGTAAATTGTGTGGTATGTGAATTATATCTTAATAAAGCTGTTTAAAACGATATTTATATTACGTAGAAAAGAAAAAAAAATGGCTTCGCTCTCTGAGGACGCCTCTACTTGGAGGCATCCTGCTCCCCGAACCCTGTGCTTTGTTACCGTCCTCGTGTGTTCCCTGTGTATACCACGAAACTCACTAGGCCACTCCTTGCTCCTCTCCCCCAAATCTCATGCATATGTACTTAGCCTGCAGAATTCCAACTTGTTCTTTAGGAAACAATTCAGACATTACCTATTTCCATGAACTTTTCCTTGACCAGCCAAATGTGAGGTAATAGTCCCCGTTATGTGCTCAGATTATATCATTAAATTTCCTTGTCACATTCTGTTTCACACACTGTCATAATTGCTTCCTCACTGGACTGTGACCTTTGTGAGAGTAAGAATCACTTTCACTGTGTCTCACTATTATATCCCCAGTGCCTAGAAGAGCACCTGGAAGATAGTACAGAGCAGATGGATGGATAGATGGATGAGAACATGACCTACCTGCCAATATGCAGTTTAAGTCTTTACTTTCATGGTATAAAAGCTAAAGGAAGCTAACAAGAAGGAATTTTTCCCTCTTAAGTCAGGAGGAAGAGGGATGAGGATGTTACCATTCAGACTGGTCATTTTGTTTTTCAGAATCTTATTTTTTCTTTTTTTGAGTGGTGTGTGATGAAGGCTTTCTCTGGGGATAGTGGCTCATCTTGCATTTGCTATTATAATTGACCTAGCTGTGCCATCCTGCTGTTCTCCCTGCTTGTTTATAAATTAGAGAACATCTTTCAACTTAGTGGGGGAGCTCTATTTTAATACAGGAACAGTAAGATGGAGCTATGTGTAGGACAATTTAGAGACATCATTGTAGTTTGAATGAGATGTCCCGCACTTTCTTTCAAGTCATGAAATCATTCACTGGGATAAGACGAAATAGAATCAGGACTGACAATATTTAATTTGCAGGACTGACAATTTTTAAGTAGGCTAGGAGCAGGGATAACATGTTGATAGAATGAAGAATTCTCTAGGTGACCAGTTCTTTCCTTTTCATCTATTCACTCCCTAATGGCTTGCACAGTGGTGTTATGTGGCCACCAAATCAGTATCCCACGCTGAGCTTAAAAAATATGCCAACTCTTTACCAAAACATAACAATCAGTTGGAAGGTGCCTCAGAGGCCACCTGGTCCAACCTGCTACTAATGCATGAGTCTCCTCCACAGTGTTCTGAACAGATGGTATTCAGCTTGTTCTTTGTGCATTCCTAGTGATGATTACTCATTCCTGCAAGAGACAAATGATTTCCCCGCTGGATGATGGCATAGAAAGTTTGTTTCATAGGAGCAGTTTAAAAGTGCCTAGGTCGGGAAACACACTGGTCTTAGAGTCATGGCTCTGACAGCTAGGTGCCCCTGGGCAAGTTACTTAATCTCTCTAAGCTTTATTTCTCTATATATCCAAAAGGGAGGTCAGTAACATCCAACCCATTATATTATGAGGATTAAATGAGAAAATACATGCAAAGCATTCACTGTGTTATTGCCTGACACATAGGAAATATGCAATAAGTAGTAGCTTAAAAATCAACTCAAAAGTTCTTAGAAGGGTTTAAGATTAATATGTGCATATAAAGGTCAAGAATAGAGTGAGCTATAGCTACCACAATTATCAAAGTCATGATAGTGTCTTACTATAGCATTTATGGCATACTGTGACTCTACTTGGATTTGAAATGAAAGTTTCTGAACTTACTCTGAGTTAAAGAGACTCAAGAATGAGGAAGTACTAAGCATAGACAATTATGCATTGGAAATTCTCTGATACTTGTCTACACATAGTGGTGTGTGTGTGTGTGTGTGTGTGTGTGTGTGTGTGTGTGTGTGTCAGACTGGACTACTTCATTTTCTTAAAAAAGAATAATTGGAAGAAAAGAAGGTGAAAACTCCTGGAGGGTCCTGTCTGTGCCCCTTGGTCATCTTGCTTTTCCAAGCCCATTGTTCCTACTGCACTAGCTAGTGGGTACCACAAGACAACACAAAATCAAATCAATTAGTTTAGAAGGAAAGACCATTTCTTTCCTATCAGTACCTGCATATGGAGTTTGAAGACGCCAGTTGTGATTTCAGTTAATTTTTTTTTCTGTTTATAAAGCTTGAATTACCTAACTCACCAAGGTAATAATTGGAATCACTGCCTGATCTCTGAAAGAAATTGGCTTCTCAAACAAAAGACCATTGTTCTTGATTTTTCTGAATTACCTTCCATTATAATCAGGAGATACCCTCACAAATAAGAGAGCCGTGAGTTAGAACCTAGCTCTTAGTTCAGCAAACCAAGAAAAGAATAAGGTTTTGATGACTCCCCAAGTTCCATAATCACCCACTGTTACTTCTTGAAAGATGAGTCAGCACCAGAACCCGTTTCTTTAAAGTGGTCATGAGATACAGAGGACAAAGCTCTTAAAAAATATGTGAGAGCACTTCTCAGGTGGCCCAGGACTTCTCAGTATTTCCCACGATGGCATTAATCAGTCAGAGCCACCTACCTAATTTAAAGCACATCTCGTACATGTGTGCTAAACATAAGGCCGGCATGCAATGGGCTTCCCAGTAACCAAGAGTGAGGCCCTCAAGGTTTCTTTTAGGACCACGAGGTCATTACTTTATGGTCACCGACTTTCATCTTATTGTTACACTACTGCCTCCAAATACAAAACACCATTGGGTCTGATTTACCTGGATGGAGGCATTGGTGTGCTCAGGAAGAATATGAAGGTTTGGGGGTTTTTTGTTTATTTCTGTGTTTTTATGAAAGCACTTTAGGGAAAACCAGGTTTCTTCCTCCAGGGAATTTAGCCAATTCCTAGAAGAGATGTAATGACTGATTTCACTTCTTAACTCTCAGTTTAGGAACCTTTTATTCCCTCACCTGGCATACCCATGGTCTTACCCTCCAATTCTCTTTATTGGGATAACACCAGCTTATCTCAAACATCACCCATTCCTGGATTTCCCCCAGCATCTCAGCATCTATACCATTGTATGTAACCTGCACTGTCTTATAATTTGCCTGCTTGGCTACCTGTCCATAGGAGACTGTGCATTCCAAACCTTTGTACCCTCAAGTACAGGGCACATAACTTTCCAGTAAGGTTTTGTTGAGTAGCTTTGACAGAAAGCAAACTACTCTAATTGAGGTATATATTTTTTCATTCAACACATATTTATTGAGTTTTGATACCTAAGGAAAAGAAAATTATAAAGGAATGAGGTCCCAAAGTCAGCAGAACTGAGAGAACAAATTACAGCAAAAAAAAAAAAAAAAAAATTATCCCAGAAATTTCTTAAATTGTACCTTTCATAACATGGTTTTATGTTCAAATCTGTACCATAATTCTAATACACTCAAAGATTCTATAGCCACTGAGTTGAAGGAACTAAGGGTCATCTGAATGTGCCCGTCTGGGCGGCCAAACCATTCTGCAGCTAAATAACTATTAAGCTCCTAACCACAAGTCAGGGAGCGGGTGTGCTGCTCCCACTCACCTACGGGTTTCCTTTAACATTAGGTCTCTACCGCCTTAGCACACGTAGTGATATTTGTTTTAAGAATTAAATTAGATAATAATTATAAAAACATAGCATAATTGGGGCAGTCATTTCGTAAGTTATATATGTCTAATCACTATGTTATATACCTTAGACTAATATTATATGTCAACTGTAATTGAAAAAAATTTTAATTAAAATTTTAAAAAGAAAAGCATTAAGAGGGGAAAACACATAGCACATAGGTCCTAGCACCTCATGAATGCCTAATAAATGTTTGCTCGATTTAAGTTTAAATCTTAACTTGATTGGAACTACATACACATCTGTCTTTGAAAATTATAGAAAAGAAGTTAGCCACTTGTTTCTTGGTTATTCCTACGGGCTTCACTGACTGACTGCCGCTGTCAGTCCTGGGTCTTGGCCCTGGAGCCCAAAAGCAGACAGTTTGGTTCTAATGACAGTGTTTGCATTGACTACATGAATCATGTGACTATACAGAGTGTGACTATGTTTGCCAGCCACAGAGGCAAGTTGAGGCAGCTGTATATCTGGCTTTGGGGAACTCTGGGTCACATATAAAACACACAGATTAAATAAATAATTACTGAAGGGTGACTTTTGTGGAAGACAGATGTCCAAGTGGCCGAGACGCCTATTACAGTCTCTCCTGAGGGTCAGTGAAGACGTCCCTAAGAAAGTGATATTTAAGATAAGTAATTAGCTAAAGGAACAGTGGGGTGCAGTGTGGAGTAGGGGAATGGAGGAAGATAGAGATGACAGACTGTGAAGAAGTGAAAAACGTCCTGTCTGGTTGGAATGTGGAGGGCATTGCCTCTCCCACCCCCTCCTGTGTGCCTGACTAAAGCCCATCCTTGGTTCATCTCATTCTCTGCCCATCTCTTTCTTCTCTGAGGCAGCAGATAATGAGCACAGAAAGGTACAGTCATGTTAACCAGCTCTCTCTAAGGTCATGAGCCCTAACCTCAAGTGGGTTGTAAATGCAGTGCAGAAATCCTGCACCATGTCTTCAGTGCATTCCTGTCATAGGCCCCCTAGAGTTACTTCCTACCTCTCCTTTCTCTTCAGGCCTTCAGCACCCACCTGCTTTGCTCTGCCTCCCTCTCTTCCCATGGCTCTTCTTTTTCATGAAAAAGTAGATGCAATCAAAGAAGAACTTCCACACATTCCTAACACAAGATCTACCTGTGTGCTTACCATTTGCCTCCTTCCTGTTACCAGGATAAATGTCCGTGCTTCTCTCTCAAGCATCCCTCCCCTCCTGCAATGGAACCCCATTCCCTTACACCTATTCAGAGATATTAGTCCAAGAACTGACCATCATCCCTTCACCTGTTCCCTCTGGATCATTCCTGTCAGTAGTCACATATACACTTTCATCTCCTAACAAAGAAAATAAAAAGAAGAAACCTTCCCTTACCTCCATGTTACTCCTGGCAATTACCCCATTTATTTTTCACCCTATAGGAAGACTCCTTGAAACTGTGGTCTCTATGTCTTCATTTCCTTCCCCACTGCTTTTTCCTGATTCTCTCCAGCAGGCTCTCTCCACCACTCCTGAGAACACTTGCCACATTCATCAGACGATTACCAGAGGTGAAATTACCTTGAAACTTATAAAGCTTATGCTTCAGTGATCCTCATTAGTGCTCTTTCAAGGCACTATACTAGTTTATAGTCTATCTCTTAAAGAGAGTTCCCAAATTATGTAAACTTTGGACCTCAAAACGCCTGGATTCACACCTCACTTCCACATTGCTGTATTAAATGGTCAATTCTTTTAGACCTTTTCTTACTAAATCTATCAGCAGTAGCATTCGACATCACAGATCACGCTTTCATTCTTAAAGTTTTTTTGCTCCTAGTGCTCTTTTTATAGATGTCCCTCCAATTCTACTGGCCTTTCCTTCTCAAGTTGTGTATAGGGAACATATGTAGTCTTTGGCCATTTCTCCTCTTCTCCCTGCCCTCTGGTCATTGTTATGGCCCAGGACTCAATCCAGGGGCCTCGTCTACATTCATTCCCTCGATAATCTCATCCAGTTTCATGGTTTTAAAGACTATGTCTATGCTGATGACTCTTACATTATTTATCTCTAGCCTAAGACTTTTCTCCTGAACTCCGAATAGTTACTCACTTTCCCTGTTGGATGTCTAATAAGTATCTCTATTAAACAAATACTAACTTTGAGTTTCTGATTTTTTCTAAGCCTCACCTCCTATAGGCTTTCCTGTCTCAGTAAGTGGCAATTTCATTCTTCCAGTTACTCAGGAAAAGAAAAAAAATCTATGTCTTTCATGTTTTACATCCAATTTGTCAGAAAATCCTGTTGCTTCCATCTTAAAAATAATATCCAGCATCTGACCACCTCTCGACATTGCAACCACTTGCTCTCCTACCCCCTGCTGCCATTATCTCTTGCCAGAGTTACTGCAGTAGTCTGCTAACTTCCTGCTTCCACAACTGACTGTTTATATTTTCTATATTTCAGTCAAAGTCAGATCATATCACTTCTTTACTCAAAAGCATCTAAATGGGAGGAGGGATTGGAGTTAGGGAGGGGAGGCAGGGATACCCAAGGAAGACCAGACAGTGAAAAGCCTCTGAAAAGATTTGAAAGGGGACTTACCCAGATTTTCATTTTAAAATAAGGTTTTATAATACATTCAGACCTGGAAGAACATAGTCACAGGATATCTGGTACCCTCTAGAATTTCAGAACTTGGATATATGGAATAACCAATATTGTCATTTATTTTTACAATGAAAGCAAAAAAAATGATAGCATCTCTGTGCATTAACTATGTTCATTTGTTTTTTAAATAAGGCTTTGAATATATTCAGTCTCTCCCAATTCTTTATACTTTTAACAATAATAGTAAAAATTATTTAAAAATTAGGTAGAAAATTTATAGAACCAATTTAGCTTTACTTTTGTTGAGATTATATCAGAGTTGTTTCTGTGATTTAAGTCACCGAGACTTAAATGATTTTGTTCTCTCTCTATATTTGCCTTATTTATGAATGAGGCATATGCAGGTAAACTTATCAGTAAGTTGAAAGTGCCTGATCCTTCTCTGACTATAGATGTATTTGTGTTGGGTATTTCAGAATGCTAATAGAAATGAAATGTTGACTTAGCACTTCAACAGTTTATTAAAACCATGTTTAAGGACCGGGTGACTAAAATTTGCTCCATTCATGCCAATATGCTTAGGATTAATTTTCCACTCCTAAAGGTAAAGAGCTGCATTTCCAGTCCTCTTAACAACTCATTTCTCAGCTAAACATCTTTCTTTCCATGAACTCTTTTATATTTTTATCATAAATTCTATCCGGGTATCAAGTTAACAGTCCAGCCAAAATGTGGATGTTTTTCCTCCCTAAGTCATCTCCAAACAAACCCAGGGAGAAATGTATCAAAACCCAACCTAGTGAAAACAAAGCCAAAAGAATCTAACATTCTTTGGAAAATAATTATCAGTAAGACAATATGGTGTTTCCTTTTAATTCTTCAGAAAACTCCAGAGTCCGATTAACTTTGTACAGCTTCTCTTTCTGATACGGTAGGAGTTCTATTTGAGGTGAAATTAAATATGCAAAGTTTAATAAAGTCAGACTTTACTATTTTAATTCAGGTCTTCTGTTACTCATAGTGGAAGACAGTTCTCATGGATTTGTACGTGTCACGTGAGCGAGTCACTAGCTGCCTTTTGTTTCCAACTCTGTTAATACTCAGGGATGTTTATACAGTGGACAGATTTAGGATATAGAGATAGTATCTCACTTCAGAGAAGAGGGCAGCTTTGTTTACTGTCTGATATAATAACAGTATCTCCCTCCAAGGCTAAGGACAGGCAAATAACTGCCTATTAAAAAAAGATTTAGGTTCCCTAAGCTCAGGGTTTCTCTCATGCAACACAAGCAACTGCATCTGTAGACATCCACCTGGGTTTATCTATGTTGCCCCCATCCCATGAGATTTGGAGCAAGGGAAAGTGACAATGGAGTGATGATGTTTATGCTGCTTGCTGTGCCCCGTGTCTTCTGCCAGAATTCATGAAATGGTGCAGGATTACTTTGTTAGCTGGCACGTAGGGTGAAATTTGAGATTCTTCACAGTTACTGACAACTATGAAAAAGATACTTTTAAATATTTTAAAAAGGAAAAATAAAAAACTGCTTTAAAATCTATAATGGGTGATTCTAGAACGTGAAACATAAGCCTCTGAGTATGCTCATATACTATCTATCTATCATCTATTTATTTTTACTCAAGCTATTTCTTCTGTCTGGATTTTCCTTTACTTCCATGTATTTAAGTCATTCAACAGTTGGCATTTGGAAAGTTGTCTGAATAGTGTTACTTTTTCATAAACACGTAAGAAGTCAAAGGCTCCTGCTACAAAAAGTGATTGAAATAAAAGGGTTCAACTTGAATCACATGATGTACTATTCTAGACAACAGTTTTAATAAGGAATATTCATTCATACCTTGTTCAGCCATTTACTACATACTTAACTTGTGCCAGGGAGAGGCTAGATTTGAGGGTACAGAAATAGGAAACTCTCATAATGAGGCACAAGAGTAAATGAATATAAAATAATGAGATAAAGATGAGACAAAATCCATGCCAGCATGGGTTTTATAATCTCCCACCATTCATGCCTGACAAACAGCAAGGTGTCTGCAAACCATGGCTTTGTACTGCTTTTGTGATTTATATGGAACGAAACCCAGCATCCCTTCCTGGATCATTATCATATACCACTAAGGGAAGAATAAACTATGTCGACCACCCGGACAACTGTACTTGTAACAACTTTAGCTGCAAGTGAAAGGACGCTTAATCAAGCAGACTTTTAAAAAGATGGGGGCAGGGATGGTAATGATTGGCTAACACAACTGAAAATTCCAAGGGGTAATATGCTTCACACATTTATGGATCCAGGCACTCAAATGATAGAACTGAAACTTCACTTACTCTTTCCATTTCTGAGCTCTGTTTTCCCTTGTGTGAGTTTCATTCTCTTCCATAGTTATGTCACGATGCCTCCCAAGTTTCCGTCTCATTCTTTAATTCACACTAGAAGAAAAAAAGAAACAATCTGTCCTCAATAGTTCCAATAAAAATTGTAGTATTCAACCCCAGCAGCACGACTTGGATAACGTGCTTGTTCCTAAATCAATAATGAGTACCCAAGGGAGTGCAATGCTTGGGCTGTCCAGGATGGCGCATGTGGCTCTTCCTGGAGTTGGATGTAAATGTAGAACCACACAAATCATATTCCCTGAATGTATGGAAGGGGTAGACCTCCAAAGAAATTCTGGTTACTATATAACTAGATGAATGGGGAGCCATAAAACAACAGGTGTCTCTTACCTACCTGAATCTCTTTTTTATTTACTTAAAATGTTCATATATTAAAACTGTATAAACATTTCTTGAAATCACCAAATACTTATAATAAAATAAGAAAGTAGGTTACTCAAATCTGTTAGTAAAGCAGGTATCAATTCAACAGTGATTGACAAGACATAGAATAATACCTTTATAGTGCTGTAAATATTGGTCTAAATTATGTAACAGCATTAAAATATAGTGAAAGCTTAGCTGCACCTTTTCTCACATTTTATTTTTTTAAATACAGATAACAATACCTGTAGGATGCCTCTGTAGTCACCTTCAAAGTAGCACCATTCACCTGGTGGCAGGTTACCTAGGTTAAAAAAATTCTAAAGTCCTAGCCTCAAAACCATACCAGCCATTTTCTCCCTGTTAACATCAGCCCAAGGAACCAAATGTGATGTGAGAGGCTAAGATTGATTGGAAGAACAGAACTGACATTTTAACTCTTCCTTGAAGGTTTTTAATTTATAATAATTCATAGTAATGATTCTGCATACTTTTATTAAAAACTTCTACATGTCAGATGCTGTTATAGGCTTCCTTAATGTGATAGTTAATCAAAGTCGGTACTTCTTTTCTTACTAGCTAACGTTCTAATTTATAAATTGAGCCACCTTCTTATTACAATAATTTTATAGGTGGGTGCTAAAGAAATCCACTTGAGATAAGAGGTAAAATGTATTACTATAAAAGATATTTGCTAACTACCCTTAGCTGAAGGAGATTTTTGCTGCCCTGCCCACATTAGGAATCCCCCAGTGGCTTTGACCAATGAAGTATGAGTCAAAGTGCCACTTTCCAGCAGAAATTTTAAGAGTCCTTGCTTATTAGTTCTGCCATTTTTTCTCTTCCCCTCTGCCATATCAGCAAATTGCTTTTGTAAGCCATTGAAATTCTGTGTCCTTGTTACTGCAGCATAACTAAGCCTAAACTGACTGAGAGAAATCCAATGATTTAAAAGGATTTTGTATCAGCTTACATGTGATCACCCTTTTGATCTAGAAAAGGAGAGCCTTGTTAGCTCCTCCCACATGAAGGTCAGAGAGATATACCCTGCATAATTAGACAGAACTCAGGATTTTGAGTATTGGTGACGAGCTGTGTGTGACTAGCTTGCATTGATTCTGCTTAAACAGTGTGTACCTCTCAAAAATGATGAGTTTCTTTGCCATGACTCTGTGATCACAGGTATTGTCTGTCATTACTTTGCTTTAAAGAACTCTAATACCTGATTTTGTGTCTTGGCCAGTCTTTTAATAGTGGTGGGACTTAGATCTTGCCCTTCACCACCATTTTGTAGTACCTCATTTTTATTTACAGCAAGTTCAAATATATTTACTAAACTACTCCAGTCCACCTGGTGCAATCATATTCAATTCTGTCGGAAACCCTAAAGTAAAAGTTACTTGAACGGTATATCTAAACTCTTATTATTTTTTTTTTATTTCTATGGAGGACACAGTAGCATAGTGTGTTATCTATCATCCAGGTGTATAATCTCAAGTTACATGTATCTATAGTAGGTACAATTTCCAATCTGGAATAAAAAACAAGTGGATTTTTTTCTCAATCATATAAAACATCTATTTTTCTAGAATGCTTAAATACACTTATTTAATTCAGGATGACACTATCCTCCCTTCTCACTCCAGTTATATGTCTCAGTTATGATGTGAGTACTGATATCATAACAAGTCTTCTGGTTAAATGGCAGTGGAGTCCCTGTCATTCTCCACCTATACTGACATCTGTCAAGATGCCTTTATTTCTCCTGGTCTTTCAGTCATTGCTTGTGGCGGAATACCACTGCATTCCCCTAATCCTGACATGAGACCCGGCACTCTGTCCATCCCCTACATCACATGCCTGCTGCCCTTAGGCACTGGGAAACATTTTGCTTCTTCCTGTGCCGTGCTTAGGGGCACACTGAAGTGCCCTCAATCTGTCTTTGGAATCCCTCAGGAAACCATTCTTCCTGCGTTTTGACACTTTGTTAGCCTTTCCTGGGAAGAGGAAGGGTACCTGTCTCTCTCTGCTCTCAGATGCCCCAGATTTACCTGGAGGTTTCAGCAGTCAGCCCTTCTCTGCACTGGGACTTCTCTGAGACATAAAATAGGTACTTGAGCCCATTCTCAGGAATTCTTCATTGTCTAAATCTCCATCTTTTGTGACTTACCCATTCTCCCTTCACTCAGGAGTCTGTAGATTCAGTCTGGTGATAAATTACTTTGACTCTTCCAATGATTTTTAAGAATTCATTGTTTATAGCCTAATCTAGCCCTTTTGAGATTCAAAAGCCAAGAACCTGACTGTCTTACTGCCTGCAAACAGCTTTTTCATTCCTTACCTGAAACAGTTTTATAGAAAACAATACCTGTTAACCTGAGCAGGGGGAAGGGTTACAGAACAATAGGAAGTAGCATGTGTTCTCAGAAAAAGCATAATCATGAATTATATCAATATGTTATTCTATCACAAATACATAAATACATATATTCTATCATAAATACATATATAAATACATATACATATATAAATAAATATATGTAGGCATAGATTAAACAAAACACAAACTTTGGGCTCTGAGTACAGCATCTTTTGATCAAAGGCAAGACATTTTTATAAGAAAATTAATATTTGTTGTCATGGCGTTTCCATTTTAGAAATCTATGCCAACCAGCATGACATAGAACACATTATCTTGTTTCATGCCTATTCTATTCAATAAAATTACTTTTTTAGACTCAATCCTCTTCATTTATTATAATTACTAATCTCAGTAAAAAAAAAAGTGCTTGAATATACTCAAATTTTACACATTTTTTGTATTATCAGATTTTACAATAAGGCCCCATCTTCCCTTTTAACAAGAAAATCATGGTTATTCTAGACAACGCTCTTGAGCCAATACAAAAGAACACAACCAAATGAACATAATCAAATGAAGGATTCAAAAGAACACAAGCAATGAAATATGAAATATTTGTTTATAAATATTAGTTTATATTTTATAATAAGCAATACATTATTCTTTTTAGAGATAATCTTAACATGAGAGAAATTCTGAGCTAAATTACTGCACAAGTCATTAATGATGTAGATTGAATCAATAATGGTAAACAGTCATAACAAGGCGACTAAAAGAAAACCTTTAAATGTCACTTTTTTTCAAATTAGAACTGCATACTCGAAAAAGCAATTAATTAAGGGTCTAAAAAGTATTCTCTGTTTGGCTGTGTCATCCCTAAGCAATTCACTTCATTTCTCCGAGTTGTATTTTCTTCAACAATAGAAGAAGGGATATTGGACTATGTCAGTGTTTCCCACAGTATAAAAAGAATACTTTGGTGTCACCTGAGATAATCATAAGTGGTATATTGTATTACAGAGTAACACAGCCATTCCCTTTCAACTCTGCCATCTTGATTAAGGGAAAGACTTGTCGATGCTAGTTTTGGAGTTACCTAGTGTTACTTCAGTGTTAATGCTACTTTTTAAACAAACATAAACCTTGAATTCAGAGTTTCTTGGTATATAATAGTTTCTAGATAAAACTTAGTTGTGTTTTTATTATATTCTTGGTTACTTTCTCTATGACAAGAAATGTTGATTTTCCATTTTATAGTAATAGAATAGAGTTGCCTTTTAAGATTTAAGAAAAGCATTCATTTTAAAAATAAGTAAATGTTATGGCAGGTAGAATGTACTTAAGTTTTGGCACCACTGGATAAGTGATCTACAAGGACTTTTCAAAGAGTCCAGTTTTATGTTGTTGTTTTTTTCTTTTTTTGTATTTAAGTATATTTGGTATACAATCTTATGTTGTTTTTATTAGTTTCCAGTATACAATGTAGTGATTCAACATTTTTATACCTTACAGTAGGATCACCCCACTAATTCTAGTAATCGTCTGTCACCGTGCAAACTTATCACAATATTATTGACTATTGGTGTGTTGTTTTATGCTGGGTTTGGTCAGGGTGAAAGACAACATGGTGTAAGCTGGGGTCTCGCCCTCCGTCTTCTGATGCAATGTGCAAAGTGGTAAAATAAGCTTCAGAATATAAATAGGACATGTCTCTGAAACAACAGCTCACCTTGGTGTTTTTAGCAGCTGGATACACACACACAACCAAAATAGATGTATTCAGGAACAGATGCCAAATTTACCTGAATTTGCAGGTCAAAGCACTGGTCTTCAAACACATATATTGCTTGTTTTTGAAGGGATGAAATTAAACATATAGGAAAGTCATCAGAGTAGGTTAGTAGGTACAGAATCTGGGATGTCCTTAAATTCAGGACACTATGCAGCGATCACTAAGACTATGTGGTAACAATAGGAAGAGTTTGAAATGGCAGAGTAGTTCCACTGTGAGCACGGAGTGAGCTGACCAAAACTAAACTTTGGGATTTGATCAAAAGGGGCAGAGGGTTTCAGTTAGCTTTGTTCCTACCTCTCTGCTCTCTTGTTCATCTGGTAATGCACATCCTCTTCATGCAAAGAAGATATTGTATTTTGTGAAATTATCTACATGCATATGAAGTACCTAGCAATTAGAGTCAAGTAAATTGAAGCCTCATTACCTCTATCTTGGGAGAAATATGGAAAAGAGCAGGGGAGAAGGGTTTTGTGCCGAAGACAAAGATTGAGTTCTTGGGGGAAAAATTCAGAGTAATATGAAAAGGATTAAAATGATCCTGTACACTTGAGAGCTTCTGGGGTTTTTTCTTTCCCTGAGCCACAAATTATATAAACAATGAATTTTGTTCTTGCATAGCTATTGTTTCTCCCCCTTTTTACTCCTCAGCAGCACTGTGAGGCAAAAAAACTGGGTGTGGAAAGAACAGAAATTTATTCTCTTGATGATCTGTGTTATGGGTGTAGGGTGAAACTTCCTAGTGCTTGTTTTATTTCCCTCTACTTTGAGAAGTTGGGACAGGAGTCAATGCAAAAAGCGAACTACATCCCTAAACTCTTAATTTCACAGCCATCAGTGCAGCTATGAGATCTTGATAAAGTGTTCTTGCTTCATAAGCTCCCATTTTCTTATCAGTCTTGTTCACCAGGGATTACAGGAGATAATCTGGGCCTGATGAACAGGAAGTGCCTGGAGTATGGACAGGCTTTGCTCCAGCCCTCTCTCACTGGCTTCAAGACTAGTGGTAGACAAAGCCAGAAGGTTTAAGAACAATTTTCAAGAGATATGTGTATTTCTTTGTAGACCAAGTCTTAATGAAGAATGTATGCTCTGTAAAAACTCAATCAATTGCAAAGTATTTAGAAAAACAAGACCAATTATGCCTCTCAAAGAAAACAATTTTTTTTTTTTTTTGGCCTGGAGGCAATATCACTTAGTTACACCAGATGCTTCAGAAAGTACCTTCATTTTCAAAACCCTGAGCAATATTTTGGGATGCTTCACAGAATGTGTTCCATGGGAATAGAGTTCTGGAACGTCCCACTTTAATAAATGCTGCTAAGGCAGTAAAGATGGCTTCCCGCCAAGTTAACATTAAGTTCCTACAAATGTATCTCTCAATATCTTTCTCACAGAGCAGTCAGAGATAAGAGGGAAAATGTAGCTGGGAAAAAATAATAATTTTCTGATGCGAGCTGTTCTGGCAGCCACGAGCATCAACATAAGTACTTTTTAATCCATCGTATTCTGCCAGAGGGTGACCCCCTCTGTTAGGAGTGGTAATTGCTCTACTTTACTTCTTGCTGTGATTTCAGGGAAGAGCTGTCCCCAGGCCCTGACCTGGCTTTGCTTAGAGACAGATCCCTGGGAGCTACTATTTTAGCTTTAATCCAGTACATGCATTTTTTTAAACCAGGTTTTATGTTTTAATGACTTCCTGAAACTCCCCAAAGTAAAATATATGATAAATATGGATCTCGGCAGAGGCGTGAGAGCCTAATAGTCTGGCCGGTTGCTGCGGGAGGGAGTAACAGGACAGACTTGGCAGGTCTTTAAGAAATGTTTAAAATGAGCTGTTGGTATGCGAGAGTGTTATGGGAGTTAGATAAGATAGTCATTTTTTTCAACTCATATTTGATAAATTAAGGTTAAGTTTTCCAGCCAAAGTAATGTTCCTACTTACTTATTCCAATTAGGTGGAAAATGTTAGATGCAATTATTAGAAACCAGACAGACTCAGGAGAGGAAAAAAAATTTTTTTAAATATACACAGATACACACATACAGACGCACACATGCACATACACATACACACACATACTTCTTCTCTACTTACCGGGATTCTCACAGAATCCAAGGATCGGCAATTTCTTAGGAAACCTGAGAGCCAGGGTCTGGGCTCTGCTCTGCTCGCTCTCCCTGCTCCCTGCTCCCTGCTCCGCAGTCCACGTGGCAGAATAAGCCCACGTCTCCCCGATGCCCAGCCAGCCCTTGTGCTTCTCCCCGCTGTGGCACATGCTTTTCCCTTGAGCTGGCCTCCCCATTCATGGGCCCCTTCAGATGGGTGTCCCCAACCCTTTCTCCAGGACAGCCTAGTTTTCCACCCCGTTGCTCTCTATCCCCTCACTAGTTCCTTTGTAGTTCTTCGAATGATGGGAAACTATCTTATGTGTCTACTTGTTTATTATCTTCCCCTAAATTTGAATGTAAGTTTCATGAGGAGCTTGTTCACCTCTAAATTGTTATCATCTAGATATTGCCATATATGTTCAATAAATACTGACGGAATGACTATATAAATACAGGCTCAGCTGCAGCTAGGGATGACCAGGCAGTTAAAGAGGATCGTCGTGAGCTAGGAGAGACTCCCCAAAATGTCCACCTCCAACTGGCTACCTTAAACAAGTTCTAGTATTTCCTCAAGTGAGCAGGAGGATGTGCATAACACACTGACTGACCCTGCCTTTGAGCTGCTTGATCCTAATCTTTTTGCCAATCCAACACCAGCTCAAGGAGCTAAATAATTGTGCCTTGCACAGGGGACCAGGGTATGGGTCCAGAATCATGTCAAATAAGTGCTTTCATTACCTACTCATTCCAACATAGATGAAAAGAATTTCAGGCTGAAAACTTGCAGTTAATATTTATAATTGACCCTCATTATTCACAGATCCTGTATTTATGAATTCACTTACTCACTGAAATTTATTTGTAACCCAAAAATCAATACTTCTTGTTATTTTTATACTCAGTCATGGACATGGGCAGAGAGGCAAAATTTTTGAGTCACGCAGTGTACATGTCCCCAAGCTAAGCTTGAACCAGGTGACTTTCTGCCTGATTGTTTCAGCTCTCATCACTGTAAACTAGCATCCTTTTCATGGTCTGTTTACTGCCACTTTTGTTTCCAGTGATTTTGCTGTTTAAAATGGCCCCCACGCATAATGTTGAAATGCTGTCTTGTGTCCCTAAGGACAAGAAGGCTGTGGTGTGATGTGCCTCACGGAGAAAACACGTGTGTCAGATAAGCATCAGGCCTGAGATACAGTGCTGTCTGTGAGTTCACTGGTAATGAATCAACAATAAGGTGTCTTTAAATGTAAAACAAGGTTATGTATTGATTGGTTGATAAAAACATATGACCAGAGGCTTGCAGGAACCTAACCTATATTTCTCCTAGGAGCAGTAGTTCAATATTTGCTATTTCAGTGTTCACGGTGACTTTATAGAGCATAACAATCATGAATGATGAACGATGAGAATCGACTGTATTTATTAACCTAGTGAGACTTACTTCAAGGGATTTTCATACCTATTTTTATTGATAATATCAAGTAGAACTTCCAGATGTTTGCTTAAAACAAGTTTTTATTAAAAAAAAAAAAAAAAAGCCATTCAGAATACAAAATTTGATGTAGAATATACATCCTTTCAAAAGATCATTTTTTTCTTTACTACTTGTTTAAATTCATCTCAGACTGTTGGTGTCAGGCTCGCGAGAACTATATGTACCTCCCTGAATATTCGGGGCTGAGCATCTATACTGTCCTACTGCTGCCTAGAGAAAGAGGTTGTGTTTCTCATAGTTCACTGTTGACAGGCCCAGGAAAGGGCTCACTGAGCTGTGACAGTTGACATTTGGTACACAGCCACTCAGTCTTCATGGTAGTAAAGCTTCATGAAAGTATGTTACATTCTTTGTAATGTGTCTGGTCAGTCATCGTACTGCCTGCCACCTCTCCTGGACTTTTAATTAAGAACTATTAATGGGAAAGGGAAGGTAGGGAATAGATAAGATGAATAATGAAGATTAAATTCAAGGAAATTATTATAAATTGACTGATTCTAGAGTAAATGGAAAGGACGAGAGATTATAGCCTTTACGGCTGGTAGAATCTCATCAGCAAAGGGCAATTTGGTTGGTGGAATCAAACTTCAAACTCGGTGAGGACTGTGGAGGGGACAACTGAAAAGAGAGGTGGATTCGTCATGCTTACACACTTAGGATTTACAAAGTGTCTTTTGTGGACTAGACCTGGCTTGCTCATCATGCTAGCTGTTTCCTGAACCCGAGTGACTAATCCATGTTGCCGCATCATCATCAATCTGGCCTCATTCAGCAAACGTTTATTTGGAGTGACTATGAGAGCTATGCGAGGTCAAACTCTGGGGATTCTGTAGAGAGTAAAGCCGAAGTGTTTGGACGGTGGCACCAGAGCACCTGAGTTTGAATCACAGCTCCGGCACTTATTCACTGTGCTGTCTTGGGCCAGTTAGTTAACCTGTCAGGGCCTCAATTTTCACGACTGTAAAGCATAGATAACAGTAGTGCCCACCTCGTAAGGCTGTTGCGAGGATTAAATGAGATAATCTGCATATCAGTGCTTAGCACGGTGCCTGGCAGAGACTGAGTACTTGTCTGAGAGACAGAAGGGTGGCCACTGTGCCAAGACGTCCTCAGCAAAGGAAGAGTGAGCTACAAGATGAGGCAGGCGGGCCAGATGCTCCAGGGCCTCACAGGCAGCGCGGTCAGGATTTTAAACTGCTTAACTGCACTTAGGAAGGCTTTGCAGGTTTTTAAACAGGGCACCGACAACACTGTTTAGAAGAAAACAATGTTTGTTCTAAATATAATTTCTGTAATGTCCTGTCTTTTTTTTTTTACTGGAAAAATTGCAGTATAGCCTCAGTACTTTAATTCCCTTCAGTTCTCTTGGCCTCTGAGCCACCCCACGGTGCTCCTAACACCCTCACATGAGATTCTGTGAGGGCCCCCTGGCCTGGCCTGGCCTGGCGGTGACGATGATGGTGCTGGTGTCCAGGTGTTCACAGTAACTGCTCCCTTCGCTGTGCTTACCCGTGTCAGGCTCACATGCGTTATTTTATTCAAACCTCACAACTACCTTCCAAGGTCGTCTCATCTTTTTTATGGATGAGAAACTGAGGCTTGAAGTCTTGTAACTAGGATTCAAATGCAGGTGTATTCTGCTCCAGGGCTGGCTGGCTTCTCACTGATTTCCAAGGGGGACCTTGAGTGTGACGGAGAGAGGGCCCTAAAGTCAGACAAGCTGTCTCAGCTCTGCCTCCCACCTCTGGACCTCAGTTTCCCTATTTGAAAATTGGGACTAAGACCTGTTTCACAGAGTGTTTGTGCAGAACTGTCGTGGCATTAATGAGAAGTAGCCGGAACAATGCCGGGCACAGCGTCGGCACTCCACACGTCCCGCGGTTCGCTTCGTTGCCTCTGAGTGTGTCATGCACGAAGGAAACCCCCCAGCCCTCTGCAAAGGGTTGTCCCCATTGGTCCTGCGTCTGCTTCCTCCAGCCTCCACGGAGGTAGAGCAGGGGAGCTCTGTACCCACATTCAGGAAGCTGAGCCCCAGTTTCTCCTAAACGAGACTTCTCCAAATTATGCTTTTTAATTAAACCTTTCAGGGTTTAATTAGGAAATGACATGAGTCATCTTCGTTTCTGAAAATGTATTTATGGTTTGTTTAATTAGGTAGATTTCGTATGATTTCTCGTCATGTGTAAAATTAACATATTAAATATTTTTAAAAGGAAAACAGCTAAAGCATTTTACCCGGGCATCAGGTAGAGAGCAAATATAAAGGTCAAAGGAATTCCACCTAAAGCAAGGCTTGGAAAAGCTGAGCTGGTTTCCAGTGAGACACTTTATGTGGGTTGCTTCAAAGACATACTTGTTTGTCTCTTC
The DNA here is from genome assembly GCA_028627145.1 of Eidolon dupreanum. NCBI lineage: Eukaryota > Metazoa > Chordata > Mammalia > Chiroptera > Pteropodidae > Eidolon > Eidolon dupreanum. Next base: position 13,356,073 of record CM053515.1, on the reverse strand, counting down.
ACCTACACAACATCTAACCCTGCAGCCTTTAATGGGGCCTCACGGCCTAGAGATAAAATCTAGGTTCTTCCTCCAGATACTTTTCCCCAATTACAACTGCCACCCAATCTCATGTGTACTCTCCTGCAGCTGCATCATACTCAGGGGCCTTTGACTGACCAGAGGAGGCCCACCCACGTGATAAAGGACAATCTACTTTAACTGGGGTCTATTGACATATTAACCTTATCTAAAAAATACCTTCGCAGAAACAGCAAAAATAATGTTTGACCAGCCAAGTTGACACATAAAATTAACCATCGCAGACTGTAACCTGTATGAACATATGTTGAAAGCAGATAATATTGCTACCTGTTCCATCTAGCACATCGTATGCCCTTAATAATTATGTACAAATGAACATAGAGCGCCTCAGAGTGCAGTACCCGTATGTACAATCAGTGGTAGATGGCGTCATTCTTCATAACTGAAAATTTTAGTAGTGTTAACATATAAAGAGACAGGAGTTAGCCAGGACCACCCAGGACTTAAAATAGATATACAATTAAAGGAGAGTTTTCATAACATCTGCTAGTCACAGATATTTCCACAAGGTGTCTAAGGGACAGTAGGAGGCACGGAGGAAGGGATGGATGGATAGATATATATGACGGTAAGTAAGGAGGCCCTTTTGGCATAGGTTCTAGGCACAGAGGACAAGGGCAGTCAAAGGGACATTTTATTGCTAGCTATAAGTTTTTGTGTCCAAACTCCAAACTAGGCTTTAATAAGCAGAGCTAGACCACTTAGGTGAGAAAGATCCCTTTATTCACCACTGAATTGAAAGGTTAGAGTCCTGCCTAGAGAGAAACATTTTGGGGACGGGGTGGGGGGCAGATGTGTTACTGCTCCAGCCACACCGATTCCAAATGTCCTGGTTCCTGTCATCCTGGTAACACCAGAAGCTCCAGCTGCTACCTTTTATGCAAGAAGGAAGGGGGAGAGGCAGAACCTGGAGATACCCATACCTGTACCCATTACTTTTTATCAAAGCCTTTTAATGAATAGTCACTGAGCATTAACTCAGAAAATATTTATTGAGTAACGTGGCAAGTAGAAGCTACAGACAAAAAAGTAATAAATATTAGGTAAATACTAAGGAAAGAAAGAAAAAGGATAAGAGGATGGTGAGCAGCGGGAGGATCCCCTCGTGAACGGTGGACGGGGAGGCTCTCTAGCCCACTGAACTTTGAGCAGACACCTGAAGGAAGTAAGGGAGCGGGCCATGTGTATATTTGGGGACTGCGTCCCAAGGAGAGGAAGCTGTGAGTACAAAGTCCCTCAGCAGGAGTACGCCTCGTGTGTTCAGGGAACAGCAGGGTAACTGGCGTAGCTCGAACCAAGTAAGCAAAGGGAAGAATGCGCAGAGGAGGGTGGAGAGGCAGCAAGGGGCCCAGTGCTGCAAGGCTTCTATATGGCCGTGAAGACTGGAGCTTTTACCCTGGCTGACAGGTTTCCATTTACAGGTTTTGAGCAGAGCAGGGTTGCTAAGAATCTAAGGTGTCCAGCAGAGGGCTGCATTCTCCTTAAGACCTGCACTCTGACCCAAAAGTGCATTCTCCTTAAAAAAAAAAAAGTTTATTTTTGAATTGCTCCTAGGCCTGCCTGCATTCCAAGGATTGCTTCAGCCCAGATATGCTGCTTTTAAAAAATTCTGGCTTCTGAAGTGCATGGAGGAAAGCAAGGAGTCCAGTTAAAGGAGCTCTTGGAAAATCCAGGGAAGACTAGACAGTGGCATGGACCACTAAACGTTTCCAGAAGGGGCTAGATTTCGAACGTATGTTGAAAGCAGAGACAGCAGCTAACATGTTAGTGTGTGGATGTAAGAGAAAGAAAGGAATCAGTGATAACCCCAGTGAGTTTAGCTGAGTAACTAGAAAAATGAGGTTGCGGTCAACAGAGATGGGGAAGGCTGCAAGCAGGGAGCGGATACAGAGGCCGGGGGAGCAGAAACCAGGAGTTTAGATCACCCGTGTCGAGTCTGAGTTAGCTACAGATGTGCAGACGGAGAATTCAATGAGCAGGCATCCAAGTGTGGAATTCAGGGCAGAGGCCTGGGCAGATATTGGTGTGGAAGTCATCCATGTAGAGGTGGTGAACAGGCCAGGACACTGGTTAAAATCACCCGGGCAGTGAGTCTTCATCATGGTCAGAGAGATGAGGATGAACTGCCACTGAAATAAAAGAATTAGACAGAGATGTCCCAGAATCCAACTGTTAAAAGTTACAAGGAGTGAGTGATACACTGCATCGCATACAGCTGAGAGACTGACGAATAGGCCGATACCGAGCCCACTGGGCTTGTCTCCATGATGGAAATGAAGAGAGCAAAAATACTCTAATATTTAAAGGAGTTTTGCTATTAGAGGGAGAGAAATTAGGCCATAGCGGGAGGGGTCTTTGAGAACAACAGAGATGATGCAGGGAGCCTGTATGCTGACGAAAATGATGTGAGAAAGGAAAACTGCTGATACGAGAGAGAGGAGAGAATAGCAAGATGCTTTATGTAAGCAGAGAGAAGAGCTGGGGTGTACGTGCAGGGTTGAGCCCTGGAGCATGGAGAGGGAAGGCTTAGTGAAAGGGGTGAGGGCCACAGTATGTGAGCACATACAGATGCAGATTGATTGGTTAGTGGGCATGTATCTAAGGTCTCTTCTGATTATTGTCTTTTTCTTAATGAAATAGGAAGCAAGGTCATTAACAAAGATGACTATAGCTTTCTCTTTTGACTCCAGTTTCTCTCTGTGGGACTCCTGAAAACGGGAACTATTGATTACCTAAGTAGTAGACACCTGAATATAGAAGTGATCGATCATAGAAGCAATGGGTTATTATTTGTAGAACACCTGTGTAATCCTTATAAACCTTGAGTGCCCTGTAGTTTAATCCTAGAGTGAAATCACATTCTACAGGCAAGGGTAATTGAGGAGGAATTCCATTCTTTATTCAGATCTCTCGAAGAACATAACGGGGAACCAGTCTCATGATCTACAGCATCACACACTGTCACCCCCATCTTATTTCAGTTTACCCTCACCCCCACAAGGCATCTATTCCACATCTCTATTTTTATACCCACTCTGCCGTCCACAGGGTGGTCAATTGTCCCTCTGTACCCCTCTTTGTCTGGTTTTTATTAGATATACCAAATTCCTTTCCCAGTTCTGGAAGGAAAAAAAAGCAGCAAAGACAAATTCTGTCAGAAAAGGAACAGGACAGAGGTGAGAATCTGAGCAGGCAAGGCCTAATTTATTTTTGAGCAGATGTGGGGAGGAGAGAAAGCTGTGAACACTCACACGTTAATAATTTTTGTCTTGTCACAACTATAATCAAAGCCCTGACGACAGTGTTGTCATAAAATCTATACAGACACTATTCTGGGCTTCGCATTTACTCTGTTTCCTGGGCTACGGGCTCAGAATTCACCACAATAAATTCTTCTGTGGCAGTTCAGCAACCCTTATCACACACTGTTTTATTACCTCTTCCCAAACTTAGGATGCAACATGTCTTTATTCCAAATAGAATATCTCTGAGATATTCTCAGAAATATTCTATTTGGGTCATCTTATCTAACGTTTCATCCAGTTCTGGAATTATTCTCGTAACTTTCCTGACAACTAGCCATTCGGACATTATAAACAACCTCAGCTGTAGGCCTCACTGCATCATAAGACAGCTCATTACATTTATGGAATGTTTTATGTTACAACAAACCAAATCCCTTCTACTTCTAACCCGTGATTCTCTGCCTGACCTCTGAGACTACACAATACAAACACATCCTCTCCCATTTTTTCAGGGAACCGGCCATCATCTTCTGTCTTGTCTGCTAAACATCCAGTCAACCTCTGAATCACAAATATGTCCACATTCAGAGTGAAAGCTTTTTGCTAAGTCTTTACCTGCTAGTACATTAAACATGAAAGAATATATCTACTTGAAGTGCAGTTCCACATAGCCCTTTACTTGGAGAGGATTAAAAGCTCCTTGAATGCCACACTATCAAATCTAATGGAAAGGTTAGAACTGGATGAAATTAAATTTTTAAATGCTATATGTCCCAGGACTCTTACAAAGAATAAAAGCGAAGGTGTACCATGATTATCTGAAATTGAGAGGCAAGATGAGGGAGTCATTTACATTCATCCAACTGAACTGTAATCTCAGTCCTGTTCCTCTGCATTCTTCTTCCATCACATATTTATTTAGTGCCTGCAAATTCCA
>CM053515.1:13305304-13351307 GCA_028627145.1 Eidolon dupreanum | reverse complement strand
GTTTGTCTGCTCCGGGAGAGGCAGTACAGTGAATACCCATTTCAGTACCAGACTGCTTGGGTTCAAATTCCAGTTTCGCTATGACCTAGCTGTGTGAATGTGGGCAATTACTCTAACCTCCCTCTGTGCCTCAATTTCCTCATATGCAAAACAGGGACAGTAATTAAATCTGAAACGGTCCTTATTAGATTCTCATAGTAACCACTATGGCTAGTACCCAGCCAGGCCTGAATAGCTGAAGAGATAGTCAGTGTTCAGCAGTTGATCAATCCAGGTAAAGGTAGATGTGACAATACAGATAAACCAATACCATCTTCTGGTCAATTCTTTAAGACACAGAACTCAAGAACACTCAAGTTCTTAGAGTGATTCAAAATGTTAGTAAATTTTCAGCAGAAGTTGACAAAAGGATGTCAAAATATTGGTCTTTCTATGTTGATGCTAGAAACCGAATTCTTAAGCACACCGGAAAGAATACAAACTGTGATGTTAAATTTAGACTTGAATCCTATCTCTGCTGCTTACCTGTGTGTTCCATAATGTAAATCCCTTTTATCTCTGTTTCTTCATGACTTGTATTGTATTATTGTCATTTTATATATCAACTAAAGATTATATGTATAAATTACCTACCACAGTGGCAAACAGGGAAGGTAAGCAATGCATTTCCCTTGACAAATCACCTGCCATCTTTTACAGAAATTTCTTGTTGATGTAAAATATAAAAGGTAGGTTAAGGAGATAAGAATAGAAAAAAGTTTGTATCATGAATATTAAATTGCTTGACTCCATCTATGATAAAATAGTTAACATCTCTGAACTATCAAAACGTGCCACTAAGGCACTAAGTGTCTTATATTCAATATCGCATGTAATCGTCCCAAAGTCCCATGAGGCCAGTACTAGCAGTATGGTCATCTAGCAGGCGGGTAAACCAAAGCCTGGCAAAGTTTTTAGAAGATAAACGAGGAAGACTACTTCATAGCAAAACTCAGAGCCTGTTCTGAAACCCATGGAGGCATGATAGCATAGACTGGGGAAGGACGCGGTCTCAACACCAAGGTCAAGTTTTCCTGTGATAGCTGTTAGCCAACAGATAGCCCTCCAGTTCTCTAAGAGCATTATTTTTTAACTGTACCCTGCACAACGGCTATTTGACTTTTTCCCCAGTTACCACAGGATTCAACCACATTAATAAACCTGCTCCTAAGTCAGCTGGCTCACAGAAACATCCCTTTTGCAACAGATTTGCGCCATAACTGTTGGAAATTACCTGATGATTAATGCTGTGTAACCTAGAAAACTATATTGCAATGAGGTTAGGATTTATCGATAAATGTGATGATAATCTTCTATCTTTGTTTATATCAATAATTAATGTAGCTCAGGAGGGAGTCCTTGAAACCCTGTATAAGCAAGATTTATCCCCACTGGAGTAGATTATTACAGCCATATGTCACCATTCAAAAGGTAATTGGTACATTTCATTAGGAAGTAATTGAAAAAAAGATTTATTTTAATGCCTTATAATAAACATTATTGTTAGCAGTGATATCTCCACCATGTAAAGAATTTGCTTTACATCAAAATATACAATATACTATATTTCATTCTTGGATTTTTCTGAGAAGTTTTTACTTACCTTGTTATGACTGAGTAAAGAATAGCATATTATCATACCATGATTGTTCCTTTGTAAACAAGATCTTTCCCTTATGGCCACATGCCTTTACTGTTCTCATGATTTTCCTTGCAACAGGACCTAGGTTAATCTGTATCCCTCAAATGAAAATCTCCCATGTATGTGAACAGAAATGTTTCTAATAGTGGGTTGGGACAAAGGCCTTTGAGACTGAGCTGCAAGGTCTGTCTCTGTCTTCCTATTCCGACTTTTTAAGGAGACATCCTGAGTTCTAGGGCGAGCTATTATTTAAATGGCATTGTAGAAGCAGGGGTGATAAGTACAAGCATTTTTTCCTCTATTATATGATAAAAGTAACAAACACATGAACAAAGAAATGAGCAGTATTCTCAATACCAGCCATAGGCATGACTAAAAAGGACCACCCACCCCACTGAAGGATGTGAAGTAAAAACAGATCAACAGTTATTTCATAGTTTTGCAACTCTGTGATCTGCTATAGCGAGTAAAACCATTCTACTTAGTTCTTCAACAAACTGAGATGAAGAGCAAAAAATCCCTAAAGGCCATCTGCAGACTGAAATAAAATCATGCTTTTAACAGGTTACCAACAATCAAAACAAGAGCAGAAGAGTTTTTTCTAACATCTCTAACAAGCCATGTTTAAGAGACTTCCTCCTCCTACTTGAATTATGATAGAATAGTCTAAACCTGTACTAAGCACTCACTATATAAACATAGCTGTACAAGGTGACTGTTGGAATCTTAACTTTATAGATAAGTTAAGCATCTACGCTCACACAGCTACTAAGTGGAATGTCAGACCCCAGATTCAGTGTTTACTTACTCTGCTTCATTGCACAGGTGCTTCTCAAACTGGGATACATAAAACTAGGACTTGACACGTCTTCCTGGAGAACGTTTTGCCTAAAAGGTAGAAATCAAATAATTTAGCCGATGATAAATTTAAACACGATTTGTCCATTAAATAGGGATATTTTACGCCATTCAACACTAAACGTTATAAGCTGAGTACAAGAAACTCTGGCTGTTTAGTGGGTCCTGTGCCCATAGGAACATAGTCTGTGATAGATGATAAGTCAATGGAAGGTTTGAAGAAGACTGCTTTGAAACCAGACAGTCCTGGTCAAACGGTGTCCCACCTCTGTGAGTCAAGTGACTGGGTGGCCTTGGGCAAATCACTGCACCTTAGTGAACCTCACCTGTTCAATAGGGATTCTTCCTGGTACTGTAGCGGATGCCCTGGGCCATGTAAATGTCCAAAACATGTACAGGCTCAGCCCCTCGTGGTCATTATTATTAAACCTTCACAAATCACGGGCCTCTGTCCACGTTGCCATCCAGTGCTGCTCCTGGTTTCCTATAGTTAGCCTTTTAACTAAGAGGTTCCTGAAATGGGTTGTCAATAACCAAATTATTTCTTGGCTAAACTAAAAATGGAAATTTTAAATGATACATTCATATCCAAAATGCCCTTCAACACAAATAAGGTACCCCCTAAGTTTTATTTGATTGTCGTTTACTTTTCCCCTAGAGCCCTAAAACTTAGTCCTGTTATTCTAACATTTTCTCATTCTCAATAAATAGAAGCAGTTTCAGGGTAGCCCTTAAAAATGTGGGATCTAGTGATAGAGCTGTGGTTGGAACAGCTACTCCCTCCTCGCTGTGTGACCTTTGGCGTAACTTCCCCCAGCTTCACTTTCCCTGTTTGTAAAACGGGGGTCATTAACAATATTAATAGTATAATGACTTCCTTCTAGATTTGTTTTACTAGTACAGAACCTAGTACGTGTATGTAATACACATACTAGTATGTAATAATCTTTTATTAAATGGCTTTAACAAAATTAAATTTAAAGTGTAATTATTCACATGAGTTATTAATTTCTGCTTTTCAGCCTTCTTAGAGCTATGTAGCTCACTGGTTTTGGTCCCCACAGACAGAGATTCTTATATAACATATACACAAACAGATGCAGAGTATTCTTTAAGATGTCTACAGCATTGAAGATAAAGAGAGATCATTGTGATCTCTTGCATTATGATCATATGGCAGTCAACACACTCACTTGCTGTTATTCTGCCAAAATCTGTAACAAAGTGGACTTTAGGGCCGGGAGAGGAACTATTTCAACTGCTACTCCAACCCTCTCATTGCATAAAGGAGAGTGGATCCCCATGACAACTTAGTGGCAAACCTGGTAATAACAATCCACTCATAGTCCAGTGCTCCCTCTGCAATAACACATTGTCCCATGGAGCTGAATTAACTTCCAATCCAGATCAAAGCTAGTGATTTCATGTAAAGGAAAAATCTAAATAATGTTTGTGAATTTAATTTTTATTCTTTGTTAAAATAGTTCACAGCCTACACATTTCATCATCCACATAGAGTCAGGTTCGTTGCATGGATCATTAAACATTCAGAGAGCGTCAGATCTTATTGAGAAAACTTGAGAGTTATTACTCTCATTAATGAGAGCTGGGAGTGTGGAAATGTACATAATTTCTTTGATATTTAAATCAATTATTTAGTTCCTTTCTCATTTGAGAAGAATCTCCCAGCGTAAAGAATGTAATGGTTTGGAAATGGTAGGGTCCAGGAAGGACCAGAGCAGCTTCTCCAGAAACTGTAGTTATCACGTCTTTAGTTTCTTAAGCAGTCACCTTGGAAACCTCAGTTCTGAGAAACATGATTTGCTACAAAATTAAGCTTCTAATCATTGTTCGGCAGCCCATGTTAGACTACGAAGACACTGTATTTGTGAACAGTTTTTACCTCTGGCAAAAGTAATTGACAAATTCTACAGAGAATTTGTCAAGATTTTCCCCTCTCAAAGTCATTGACATTTTAGTAAATTTCATAACAGTCAAAAACTGTGTGAAGAAAAAATGGACTTCTTTGGCCTCTCGCCTTTGATTTTTTGGATTAGAATTTCTGCTGGCAGTCAAGCTTTTTTGTCAAGTCTATTACGTGGCTACTAGGTAAACCAGGATGCCTCTTGTGGATAATGAAATGTTAAGGAATCCAGAGGGGAATAGGTGTGACAGAATTTTTATCTGAATGAATATGGTAATAAAAGCTATCACTTACCAGCACATCCTGAGTACTCGACCAAGGCTTCACCTGCATTTCCAGATTCCCGCTCCGTAACAGTCCTGTAAGGGAGATATTGTTATCCCTATTGAAGATGAGAAACAGTTAAGCCTCAAAAAGGCTGAGCCATTTTTCCCAAGGCAAACATCCAGCAGATGGAAGTGCTTCGACTCAGAATCCTGACTCTGAGTCTTTAAACCACCATCCCATATTCCCTCCCAAGAAATTTAAATTAAAATTTTTAAGAGGGGGAAACTGCGGCCCTAGCAGCACAACTATAGAATGAGGTAGTTACTAGCAAAATAGGCCACAAAATGAGGGATTTATTATTTTTGGTATAAACTCGTATGAGAGAATGCTAAAACATGGCTGCCAATTCTAATGTAATTAGATTACAATAATAAATTGTCCAGACTCATACCAAGAAGGTGAGGGGAGGAGAGGAAAGGGTGTTTTTCGGTCCTGGACCTTACTAAGAACATGACAGGAGCACTGTCTTCAATGCCATGTAGCAGAATCTAAGAAGGACATTGCTTCAACACATTTATTGAATACCAGGCAACATTCTTGATGCTGGGCATAAATCTAGTGGAGGGACTTCTCTCACAGAGTTTATTCTAGAAAAAGCAAGTGAAGAAGCAAGTGAAGAAATAATTACAAATTGTGTTCAGTGGCATGAAGGAGTGTCACTGAGTGAGAGAAGGGATGATCAGGGGAAGGCCTCTCTAAAGTGGTGACATTTAAATGAGACTTGAAGGATGACAAGAGAACAGACATAGTAAGAGGAAGGTTAGCGGATGGGCCAGGTAGACCTACTATTTGTTACCGGCAGGATGACCAGGAGGGGTGTTCACATCCACTCACTGAATTTACTGAAACCTCTGGATAACCAAATTGCTTGTTAAAAGCAAATGCTCGTCTTTAAATTTTGGAGCACAAACCTATGGGAACTCCAGATGACATAGCAGGTTACAGGATGAGGTTTCCTCTCAATATGTGAACTACTTTTCAACACTCAGAATCATGCAATATTATAAAACATATTAGCTAAGATTCAGGAGGCCTGGGTTTGCCCTACAACTCTCTAGGCATGTGGTCTAGACTATGACATTTAACCTCCCAGGCTCCACTACCTCTTCTTACAAGTAGGGCTGGCAGTAACTACCAGATGAGTGTGAAAAGTACCCACCATACAGGACATAGAATATAAATTCACTGATATGTGGACCTCAAATCTGTCCCTGGACTTGACACTAGGCTTCCATTTGAGGCCTCTGAGATTCCTATGAATCAGACTTTATGAATGCCTAATTCAGAAATACAGTATGAGTCACAAAGGTCAGAGGGAGCATTATGAATTTTCGAGCTGAAAACTAAATGGGCCACAGTACTTAACATAATGGTAGCCAGGACCATGCTCTGAAAGTTATCTAGCATCAAAATCTCACCATTACTTTAAGTGGCCCATTTACTCTGAAACAAAGCAGTTTTTCCAGAATGGTTGTTGGTTCATTAGCATTTATCCAATAGCACAACCAAATTATGGCACTTTTCTTGAAATGGGAATTCAACTTTGAGCTCTTGAAGATTCAATAAGAGCTAATGAACTTTCAGATCAATGAAAAATTGTTTAAGAAATATATACCCTCCAAGTAAAGAGTCCTACTGATATGCTAAAATTTTATAAACACAGGATCATCAGATCAGCAACTAAAAAATGCAAGTGACCCAGGTGTGCAATGGACCCACAGAGGAGGCACTGCAGGTTTTCATTTTGTCAAGTACATAACTTAGCTCCTGAGGTTACAACCTGGGCTACTTTTCTCCCAGAAGCAATATCATAATCATTCTATTCCCATCAGCCAGATGGTAGGGATCCATGTTAAAGATGGTGTATCTGTGACACACACAGAGATCCACTAAGTCAAAGTCAATGATTTTTAACCATCGCCATATGAATTGTTTAAAATTCATATGCCCTGGAATTCAGATTTAATTTGCATGAGATGTGGCCCAAGCTTTGAAAGCTCCCATGTGATTCTGACTGAGCTGAAATATCCCAACCATGGGCTTCAGCCAATCCAAGAACTCCCTTCGATAGACCCAAGCACCACCAACCTTACAAAACCTCCCAGCGCTTTTTTCTAAATCATTTCCCTTTCAATCATAATTCATTTTTTTCCCTCAAGCACAGAACTCAGAGTAACCTAGGTGTTGGTATTAGTGTGAATCTGCTCTTTCCTAGGAAAGACTGAGGTGCTAACCCTCTGCTATTTCAGTTCCCCCATGTACTGCTCAGTTTTTATGATGTTTTGAAGGTCGCTTCCCAAAGTAATAAAAGCCATTGTCTCTATTCTCTGAGGATGGGAGCAAAATATCATCTAAAATCTTGTCCAGGCTTAGAAGTGATTAATGTAGATTCTGATGATGAAGGAAATGAAAACGAGAAATCTAGATAAGTAATCACTGTTCCAACAAAAACAATTTCAACAAAAAATGAGCTTGAAACAGAGAGAACAAACTGATAATGCCAACAGCAAATAAATTATTCTCTGAGTTTTAAAAACAGACCTTGTGATAGCATTTTAAGTTTTGTGGGGTTTTTTGGTTTTGATTCATGACACTTCTGAGTATAACTGAGGAGAAAAAGGAACCCTGTTGTGATGCTATATTTCACAGGTACTTGACATGGAATTTGAGCAAAGAAGGAGAGGTTTCAAGCGAATGCAGAAATGTGCCAGGAAGTGATGGTTCCGTAAACATCTGCACAGGGCTTCCTACACCTAAGAGACGTGACCAAGTTCCTCCCTTTCATAGTCCTTCAGCCACACAGGAGCTGCAAAACCAGCTCAGAGAGCGACAAACAGAGTCTGGGCTCTTTAGGACTCTGGTCAGGACTTTGCTTTGTCTCTACCTATAAAATGAGAGCACCTCAGAGGAAACATTTGCCCTGGTAGGATGCCACCTACATAGTGACTCGGCTGAGACAGCCAGTTCTCAGAGCGCACCTTCCTAGTCTCACCAGGCCAAACAAGGGAGCTGACACTCCACGGACTCCAATTATGTTTTCACTGAGGCTGCATATACATCCTAAATTACCTCAGCAATATGGGAATATGCTGCCAACCACGATCAAACATACCTCCCACTCTTCTATCTCTAGCCCTGCATAGCCACATTTCCCCTTGACATTTCAAACACCTCCAATTCAACATATCTAAAACTCAGCTCACAGTTTTCTTTGCTTACACTCTTCCTACTTTAGTGGCTGACCCATAGACTCGACCAGTTATAAAACCCACAACACTGGAAACCATTCTTGATTCATTCCATCACCAAATCCAAGTCACCATCTTCTCCCTGATGGATAACCAGAGACTCCGAGCTCTTCTCCTCACAATGTTCTTGTCCTTTCTTATCCTCTCTCTACTCAGTAGCCATAACTATATGCACACATATATATGTATGTGTATATATGTATATACATATATATACATGTACATGCATATATACATATAAACATACGTATGTTGGTTTTCTGTATCTGGAGAACTCTGACTAATGTAGTATATACAGATTGAGATTTATCATAAGGAATTGGTTCACCTAAATATGAAGGCTGAGAAGTCACAAGCTGATGGTATAAGTTGAAGTCTGAGGGCAGAAGATCAATGTCCCTGCTCAGGTAGTCAGGGAAGGCAAAGGTCTGTTACTCTGCCTTTCATACTATTTGGGCCTTCAATTGACTAGATGAGGCCGCCCATACTAGGGAGGACAATCTGCTTTACTGGGCCCACCGATTCCAGTGTTAATCTCATTCAGAAACACCTTCACAGACACGTCTGACCAAATGTCTGGGCACCCTGTGGCTCACTCAAGTGGACACATAAAATTAATCATCACGATCACAGTAATCGTTCAAACACGGACATTGGATCATGTTGTCTGTTATCTTTTTATGCCCTTATACCCTCCGCTCCATTTAAAATCCTTTATTGTCTCACCATACTCTGCAAGGCCATGCCTAATCCCTCTCTTACCTCTTCTTATTAATACCACATTCTCTAGCAACCTTCTTTCCATTTTTTTTAAACTACAAAACTTTTTTTTTTTCTAAAGGTTTCCATACATGCTACTCCATATGCTTGGAACACTCCTTCCCATTCTTCAGATGTCAACATAAGCCTTCCCAGACCTCAACTCTTCCTACAAGCCAGTCCCCAGTTATATAAGTTCTTATAATCCCCTGTACTTCTCCAACAAGGATTCCTTGCCACCATAAACAAATAGTTGCTTAACGTATCTCATCCTCAATGGCACATAAACTCACTAAGGCAGGGATTAGATCTATATTGTTTACAACTATCACCCCAGCATTTTGCAAATAAGAATTCAATAAATGTTATCCAAATAAATGAGCCACTTCCTAATGACTCTACCAGTCTGGGACACAGGCCACTTCTCTGTCCCCTTAGGTCTAGTATAATAAATGTTTATTAAATAAACTAACAAGCTGTACACTGGGAGAAAAAAGGTTGATTCAAAAGAGTGTTTTGTGATGGCCTGGCTTACCTTTCATAAAAGCAAATTTCAAAATGTCTTTGCTCTAGAGGACAGAATATCACTGCTTTTCTGAAAGAAAAGGCCCTCAAATGGCAATATCCAACCCGTTTCTTCAGTCATTAGAGATGAACCCTAGAATACTCTGCTTAGGTTTTCTACTCGGGATTTAAAGATAGACCTCTAAACACACAGCTTCATACATAAAATTTAAATAGCTACTGCATATGTGAGAAGGCTGAATTTCAAAGGAACCCCAGCTTGACTTAAAAGTAGATCCTATGTAATTAGAAAAGCTCAAGTTTCTCCTCACCTTTGGTAGGTGCTTATTTTAATTCAACCAGTTTCTATATTGGAAGTTGAAATTGATTCCCCTGAGTACAGTGTGTTTAAGCCAAAGCAGCCATTTAGAACAGGATGACATAATGGTATGGATTTGTATCATACCAACTAAGCTAAGCCAGTACCACATTTTCAGGAAATCCCTTCTCTGAGCTAGGGTGGCTGTGTGAGGTTTGGAAGGTGGGGGCAAAACCACAGCCACATTTTTTTTTACACTGGAAAGAGGTTCAGGGCACCAGGCTCTATTGGAGATCACCTGCCAGCTCACCTTGTTGGTGGGAGGCAGCCCCATTCTTTAGATCCTCCAGCTCTCAACGGATCCTCCTTCAGCTTCTCCAACTCCTGGGCCACAGCATTCTTAGTTCCGTAAAGAAGGGCGGTGGGTTTTCCTCCACTGAATCACAGACCTAGAGGTGGTAAGAGACTGCCTCAGGTTCCAGTTCATCCTGCTGAGTTCCAGGCTCATCCTCACTCTCCCCACTTCACATCCATCTGCCCTGACTGCCTTCCTGCCTATCCTGCTGACTTCTGGTGCCAGCATCACACACAATGACAACAGCCTTATGTAGACTGTTTACCCAGCTCCCACATTGCATAAGATTAAATTTTTATCATGTACCCATAAACACCTCACTCAAAGAGGTTCTCTTTCTCTAACTGAACCGCAACAGATAAACTTCTAGAGAGTTTTCTAGCTAACTGGCCACTGTTAAGCCAGATCTAACCCTCAGAAAGTTGGCATATCTATGGTTTAAATAATAATAAATGATAATAAGCTGCCAACCTTTAAAGATAAGGTGATTTCATGATAAGATATGTGGACCTCTAATACAGAAGCATGATAGTCTAAGTACCCTGACCAGTTGTTTTAGTTGAAAACAAAACTATTGGGTAAAAATATTTTTAAAACATTTTAAATGCATTGATGAACTAGAAATTATTTAGGATTATTCAGAGTCCAAAACTAAAACAGCATGGGAACCCAGAGAAGTAATCTGAAACTTGAGGCCAGCTGTAACTTTACAGATCTTGCTAAACTATATGAAATTCTGCTTCAGTTTTCAGCCTCATGGGTCCTGGGAACAAAGTAAATGTCAGGACCCCCCTGAAGCAGGCAGTCTAATTAAGAGCTCCCACAGTGAAATTGGGACCCCAACGTACCAAACCCTCAATGTAAGGATGAAATAGAATTCAATCAACCTATTCTTCCCCATCTCTGACCCTTCTCCCCAGAGGACTGCAAAGGAAATTGCATGTCTTGAACCTCGGCACTGAATGGAAGAAAAAACATTTCTCCAAAGGCTTGATAACTCCAAACTGACCCTCACCCTCGTTTGTAGCTTGAATTCATTATGACCTGGGTGGTTCTACTACCTCAAGCAGAGAAATTAATTTACAATTTAAGCCGAAAGTGGTACCAGTGACTGATGGAAACAAATGCAAATCCTTTAAAGAAAATCACCTTAAATGCCAGACTCAACTAATTCTCACAGATAAAGACCCAAGAAATATGAATCCATACTCAAGAAGTACAAATCACTCTCAGAAACAAGACACCATGAGCCTTGAGAGCAGGAAGGGAAACAAGGCAGCCAGTTTAGACCCATGGAGGCTTCAGACACAAGAATTAGCAGAGAAATGTATAAAATAAATGTTTACTAGGAGTAAAGAAACCAAAGAATGAATTGAAAGAGTAAAAAATAAAAAATATATAAAAATAACAGATTAGAAAATGAGCTGAACAGAATTTCTAGAAACGAAAATATCTCAAAAAGTAAAACTCCAATGGATGTGATAAGACATAGATAACAAGAAAAATAAGTGAACATGAAAATATATCTGAAGAATCATCCAGACAGCAGGGAAGCAGAATAATAGGAATACTAGAGTGAGAATGTCTAATCCAAATGAGGAGAAAGAATGAAGCCAAAACGATTTTCAAAGACATATCAGCTGAGTATTGCTCAGAAATGATGAAAGACACAAAACTACAAATTTAGTGTCAAATTTTTAAGTAAAGTAAGTAAAATGAAATCCACATCTAGGCATATCAGAATGACACTGCAAAACATCACAAATAAAAAGCAGGAGAGAAAAGAACCAAACAGAAGTTCTAAAATTTAAGTTAGTCTGACAGCTGACTTCTTAACCACAACAGTGAGAACCAGAATATAGAGAAATATGTTCAGTTCCTGAGAGACAATAACTATCAGCAAGGTTGTGCATCCAGCCCAAATCCTTAAGGGCAAATTAAAGACATTTCAGAAAAACAAAACTGAGGATTTATCCTGCAACCCTCACTAAAAGAAAATATCAAGGATTTTCCTGATGTTAAAAAAAGGGGGGGCCTTAAAATGACAGAGGAATAAGTGATGTGAAAAATATATGGATATGTAAATTAGCATTAATTATGAAAACAGTAATGTTGCTGGATTAAAGGACACAAACCAAAATACATATCAATACCATATAAATCAGGAATAGTGGATTTGGACTGTTACATTTTTTTTAAAAAATTCCATTAAAGACTCAATATTAACTCTTCCCAAAATTAATCTATAGGTTCAACTCAATCCCAATCAAAATCCCACAGGCTTTTAAATAAATATGGGAAAGGAAAGAATTTAGAATAAATTCAATGTTTTCTTTCTGCAAAAGTTGAAAGATAGTGCATCTATATATAGATGTGAGTCCATCTATGTACCTGACTACCTGTCTGTCTAAAAATGAATTTTACCCAGAAGGTATAGCAAATCAATAACAAAAACACAAACAATCAAACTGCAAAAATATTGGGCATAAGATTGAAACATCTCTCTCAAAAGAATATCTTTAAATACCCAGATGAAAATCCACTCAGTAGCATTAGTCATCGGAGAACGGAAAACCATAATAAAGTACTGTTTTTTAGCCACTAGAATAGCTTTAATTACACCAATATTGGTGGTAGGACTGTAACATTGTACAACGATCTTAGAAAACAGTTTGACAGTTTCTTATTGTATTAATCTGTGGCTATATCACATATTACCCTAAAATTTAGCAGCTTAAAACAACAGTTATTATCTCACAGTTTCTGTAGGTCAGAAGTCTGGGTGCAACTTAGTGATGCCTCTGACTCAAGATCAGTGATGAGACTGCAGTTAAGCTGTCGGCCAGGGCTGTGATCTCTTCAAATGCTTGATTTGGGGAGGACCCATTTCTACATGCACGAATCTTACTGACAAGATTCGGTTCCCTATAGACTGTTAGATTGAGGGTCTTAGTTCCTCATGGGCTAATGGGCTCCCTCGCTTTTTAGATATCTGCATAGGGCAGTTCTTAACATGGCAGCTGGTTCCCCTCAGAGTAAGGCAATGGGAGCACAAACCCAAGATGGAAGCCATCGTCTTTTTATAACCTAATCTCCTAAATGACATCCCATCATGACTTTTACCATCTTCTACTTGTGTAGAGAAGCAAGTCTCTACATCCACCCACATGGAGGAGAGAGAATTACATAAGGGCATGAATTCCAGGAGGCAAGGATCACTGGGGACCATCTTAAATGCTGCAGTACCACGCTTTTTAAAAACACACCTATTCTATCACACATGGCTACTTATTTAAGAGAAATGAAAAAGTTTGTTGTCAAAAAGACTTCTATGAGAATGGTCATAGTACTTTGTACAAAATGGCCCCAAATGGAAAACAACCAAATATCTAACAGGAGACCAGATAAAGGGTACAAATTTCAGTTATAAAATAAAAGAGTCCTGGAGATCTAATGTACAGCATGGAGACTATAGTTAATGATGTATTGTATACTTGAAATTTGCTAAGAGAGTAGATCTTAACTGTTCTTACTGGGGAAGGGGAAGTGTTGGTAAATATGTGAGGTGATAGATTGGTTAATTAGCTTATTGGGGGAGTTATTTCACAATGTATACATGTATCAAAACATCACGTTGTACACCTTAAATATATACAATGTGTATTTGTCAGTAAAATAAAAATATCTGCATTTCACTGTATGTAAAGTTTACCTCAATAAAAAGTCATCTGAAAAAAAAAATAATCCAGTTACATGAGACAAACACCTAAAACATAACCATAAAGAATGGTTGATATTTAAAAGTATGGGAAAATGTCTCAGAGAAAATACTGACAGAAACAGAGAACTAAGAAGGAAAATGGATTTTAAGGCAAAAAAACATTACAGGAAATAAAAACCACTATACCTAGATAAGGAAGATAGAATAACTCTAAGGTGGTAGTCATTTAAAACACATCTCTAATAACATATGTCTTTTAGTAACTGATAGATCAAATATGTGTGTGTATTTGAACAGAAGAATTAAATACCTTGAGTTAATAGGCATATATGGAACGTAGTACCAACTGCAGAACACACATTCTTTTCAAACGAGCATATTTATAAAAAACTGACACATACTGGGCCAAAAATTTAGTCTCGATTTTTAAAGAATTGATTTTATATAGAAACCATTCTCATATAAGATTATCAGTTCAAAATCAATGTTCAGAAATTTAAAACCAATTAAGAAAATATGTCCTAGAAAATCTTACATATTTAGAAACTAAGGAAAACCATTCTATAAAATTCATAGACCACAGGAGAACTCAAACCTAAATTATAAAGTATTTACATCTATATTATAAATACACCTTTGGGAGTCTGGCAAAGAAAAATGCATAACTTTAATTGTGTATGTTAAAAATAAAGAAAGACAAAAATTAACTAAGAAGGCAACACATTGTAGAACTTCAAACAACTGTAGAATTTTTCTAATTTATATAGAACAAAAAGACAAGGAAAAACTGAAGAACTAGAAATATAAAACAGATAAGACTGACAAAGCCAAAAGTTAGCTCTTTGAAAAGACTAATAATTGGTAGTAGTGCTCCAGAGGAAAAAAAGAAATAAAAATATTTGGAATGTAAAAAAAAAAAAAAAAAAAAGACATAACTACAAATGTAGGCAACATTTAAACATGAAGATATTAAGAAGAATTTCCCAACAAATTTAAATCTTTATATGAAATGGAAAGATACCAAGAGAAAAGATAACCAAAACAAACCTGAGAAGCACAAAATCTATATAATCCTAAAATTGTTTTTAATAATGGAAATAAGATTTTTTTCCATGAACAGATTTATCAATGAGTTTAAACATACAGAGGACAAATTCTAGAATATAGGAAAGGAATAAAACCTGACAAAGATAGTGTTAGGAAAGAGAAATTATAGGATAACTCACTTATGAACACAGATGCAAAATCCTTTAAAAATTAACAAATAGTTTCAGTTATGTGGAAGAGATTACACACAATGACAATGTTGGGTTAATGCTAAAAAAAAAAAAAAATCACAGGAGTGGATTGTTAGTGGTAAATTAATATAAATCACCACATTAAGGAGAACTATATTATCTCAATATATGAAGAATAAAATAGCCCTTGATAAAGTTCACATTAATGAATTAGATAGAATCTCTTAGCAAAATAAGAATAGAAGGTAACTTTCCTATTTTAATAAAAAATTATTTGAAAAAATCCATAATGAAAAAATCACACTTAATGATAAATTGTTGAATGTTTTCCCTGTAAAGTCAAGAAGCAGTGAGATTGCCATTTCCCTGCTTCTAGTCCACACAGCATTGGACAGTCTTAGGAAATACAGTATAGAAAGAAAAAATAATAAAAATCATGAGAAATAAAAGAATAAACTATCATAAATTAAAATAATTAGTGACTATAGAGAAAACCTAAAACAACCTGTGCACAAATTATGAAAAATAAGATAATTTATCACGGTGTCAAATAAAAGATCAACATACAAAAAGAAAAAACATCAATACAATAGGAAAAATAGGAATAAGAGAAATGCTTTTAACAGAAATACCATTTTCAATAACCACAAAAGATATGCTGAATGCAGAGAAAATTGTTAAACTTTACTGAAATGCATCAAAGAAAACCTGACTAGAGACAGATGCAATGTTAATGGAATGGAAATAAATCCAATCAAAATTCCAAAAGCACTTCCTTGTGAAACTTAAGTTCATTATGAAAAGTATGTGAAAGACCAATAACTAGGACATTCTTGAAGAACAAGGTAGGAGGACTTGCCTTATGAAATACAAAGAATTTAAGCTAAAATAACTATTGTCACAGGGACACATGACTAGAATGATGAAACAGACATAGAATGCCCTAAAAGAGACCCATGGGTGTATGACAACATCACTTGTCATAGAGCTAAATATGGGCTTTTCAATACATGATGCCAAGCCTATTGGTCTGCATCTGTTCTGACCCCCACTTCAGACCATACACAGAAATTATCTGGTGAATTAGAGACTTAATGAAAAAGCAAAATAATAAATACTGAAAATGTAGATGAGCTATATGACCTCAGTGTAAGGAAGGGTTACTCAAATGTGACACAGAAAGCACAAACCCTAGAGGAAAAGATCATAAATTTGTAGCTATTAAAAGTAGAACTTCATTCATGCCAAGATGCTAAGCATAGAGTGAAAAAACAGACTCAAAAAAAAAAAAAACTGTCAGTCTATAGAAGTGCTAAATATTTTTCAGAATATGTAAAGTACTACTATAATTCACACACAAAATAACAATAACAAAATTAAAATAGACAAAAGACATTTCACTGAAGGAGAATCTCAAATGGCTTACAAACAAAGCAAAAGATGCTTAACTTCATTACTAATCTGAGAAATGTAAATTTAAAAGACAACAGCATCCCATTTCACGCTCATTTCATACTAAACAATATGAAATGCCAGCAGGAAAGTAGAATAACTAGAACTCTATACACTACTAGTGGGAAAGTATCTAATAAATCTGTAGATATGCATGTATTAGAAGTTAGCAATTCCACTCTTCACATATGTGTCCTAAAGAGAATTTACAAATGTGCACCAGAATCCACGTTCAAGAATGTGTACAGATGCACTGTTTGTGGAAACAAAAACCTGGAACCAACTCAAATGTCCAACAGAAAGATGGACAGATAAGTCATGATGTAAGATAACACCATGGAAATTCAATACATGGATGCATCTCAGGTATATAATGTTGAGGCAAAAACAAAAGTCACTAAGTGGAATCATCCTGTGCGTAAAGTTCAAAAACATGATAGTAAACAATATATTGTTTAAGGAAGCAAATGTAGTAATATTATAAAGAAAAGCAAGAAAACAGCAAATACGAAATTAATAATAGTTGTTATCCTTGAGAGAAGGAAATAGATGGAATTAGGAAGAGGAACTCAGGGCACTACAAAGACAAGAAAAAAATTTTTTAAAGGATGATGAGTATAGAAGGTCTACTGCATAGCCATTCTTTATGCCATATTTATATTTTCAGAAATCTTGTACAGCAATTATAAAAATGTATGTTTCAGAAAAAAATTATTTTTAATCAGAAAAAAAAAAAATCATAAGCCCTGGCAGACATCAGCCAGATTAGAATAGCAGCTGCCCCCGTAGGGAGCATCTTCATCATTTGTCACATCCTGTGCAGAGGCTGTTGTTTTCCTTACAGCGGTCTTAGGGGTAATTCATTTATATCACCTGTCCAGCCTTGGTGTACACCTGAGATTATGACCTGTGCTTCAGAGCAGTGGTTCTCAAGGTGTGGTCCCCAAACCAGCAGCTTCAGCATCACCGGTAATATGTGACAAGTGTAAGGGTTTGGGTACCACCATAGACCTGCTCTATATATCAAACACTGCAGCTGGAGCCCAGCAGTCCATTTCAACAAGCTCTCCAGGGGACTCTGATACATTTGAGAACCACTGTTCTCGAGGACATGGCCTGGCCTCTGGACCTCCCTTCCTCACTGCTCTTCCATTCTAAGGCCCTTCTGCCCTCACACAAAAGGGCTGCACTTCTTCCTCATGGAAGCCTGTTCATTTCCAAGAGCCAGCAAGACCCTCACTGCCCACTGTCTGGAGGACGCCTCCAGCCAGTTCTCCTTGCTCGGTGCCATCTAAGCCACTGCAGTGTGACTGGGAATCTGTGGTCAGAAACTGACCACGTCTCTTTAGCCGTGCTTCGTCTGCTCGCTGCAGCCCCACTGGGCTCCTCCGGGAGCTTTTTCCACAATGGAAAGATGAGCATATGAACAAACTTAAAAATTCCTGACAGCCAAAAACATTAAGATGGGCTCTGAAACAGAAAGCCAGTTACTGGTTTGTCTCTGCTTCCAGGAAATTGTCATTCCTGCCTTTCACAATAGGAGACAGTTTCCAAGTAGCTGCCTTGCTCAGCACCCTGGTGCTTCCAAGGCTGACAGCAGGGAGAAAAGGCAGCATTCATTTCAGAGTACACTCTGGCCATGGAGCCTCTCACTGGTCTCAGAGCCCACAGGGGAGCAAGAGGAAAGGGAATTCCGATGCCCATCAGCAATGCCAGTGCTCCCCTGATAAAGTTCTCCAAGCTCCACACATTTTTTTCTGCGTCAAGCTCTTTCTTCCCTCCAACTATCTTTCTGTCTGAGTCTTTTGCTTTGAATGCAACATACCAAATATGAACACATCCACTGTATCCTGAGTTTGATATTTCAACTGTTTAAATAAATACTGAGAACTGTTGTATACTGGGATGCATGTATCACTGAGCCATTTGTAGTTATATCACCTTATCCTCAGACTGGTTCTGGAAGCACAAGGGCTAATTCCATGAAGAAAGAGGTAGCATTTAATTACAAAGAATGGCATGAAGATATGATGGACAGGAATGAAGTCCAGTTCTTCTGGAAGTAATACAGCAACTGGCTTTGATGTCCACTAAACCAGAATTTGAATCTGGACTCAGCCCTTTGACTAAATGTACAATCCTGAGCAAGTCACTTACCATTTCCTTGTTTCTACAATTAGGACCAAGGGAATGGCAAATTCACGGGGATTTTGTGAGGATTAAAAGAGATAGCACTTTGCACAGGGTCTATCCCTAGTTAGTGCTCAATAAAACATAGCTGATGTTTGTGGCAAGAAATAAGACTAACAAAATAGGTCACACCAACTTCTAAATGGCTGAATAAGCTCAAGGGTCCAGATCTTTTCTAAGGAACTTATGATGGTTTTGATAAGAGAAGTGACATATTCAAAACTTACTTTAGGAAGACATATTTGCATGTGAAGTACACTGGAGAAAAGGGGAAATTAAAAACAAAACTTGTGAGGCAATTAAAACAGTCCAGGTTAGAGATGAGTTAGTATGCTGAGTATTGAGAGTGAGTTCACAGATCAAATAAGGGAGGGAGGAGAGAGGGGAAGAGAGAAGCTGGCATGAGCACACTCACCTGCGGAAGGTGGATGGAGCAGTACCATTGAGAAGTTGGAGTTGAGCAGGTAATATTATCAGAAAGGAAACTGATGCCATAAGGGAAAGGTATCAATGTCAGTGAAAACAGAAGACGTTAGAAAAAGGAGGATAAACTGCATAAGTCAGCCAGACCTTACAGGAGACAAATGAAGAAAATAGCACAAACTGTCTTCATATTCAAAAGTGAGAAGAGGTCAAGAGCACAGGAGGAGTTCAACGGAGCTGGGTTTGAGTCCCAGGCAAGGCTGCCCTGCACAGATGTCACTCCTTGTTGCTCTGGTGACAAGTCACCCTCCTCGTACTGACATTATAGTGAGGAAAAAACACATGAAATGAAGTAAATCATAATTCAAGCCAGAACCACACCTGGATGAACACCAACTTGGTAAAGGTCTTGTGAGGAGGAAAAGGTAGGACTGGGGGGACTTTTGCTAAACACACAGGAGGGAGGTCAGAAAGGAAAGAATGAGTTAAACAGACGCTCAGGCCAGTCCTCTCATGAGTACTACACACCTGTGGTTTCTCTGATCCTGGGGTTGAGTCACTGGAGGGGAAATACAAACATCAGTGGAGCTGGCTGCTGCCTGGTAGCAAACCTCAGGAACCCAGACCCGGGAAATGGAGAGAGCCCTCTCTTGGCACCTGTGGGATATGGCTGGGGACCTCAGTGGTGGCGTCCCACTGGTCAACTGGCTCTTCCTGCCACTTCCTGAAGCCCAGGAGGGTTTGCCTGACCCATAGGGAGTGGTAGAAGCAGAACAGGGAGCCGGCAGTTGACAGGGTGATGTTCCATGTTAACATGTTCAGTGTCTGAAAGTTAGGGACACAGAAATTAAACAGAAAATCGGTCTGGAATCAGAGCAGTTTGAGAGCCATGCTGAGGTCCTTGCTTCCTAGTGGGGGCATTTTCACTGTCACAGAGTTAGATCTTCATCCATTTCTGTTTGGTAATAATGATAAAATCTGGTCTATTCAGGGGATGGGTAATATTTTTCACATTAAATGAATTAGGCAAAAATCTTTCTAAGGAGTGTTAGCCTCTGTTTTGCCACAATAATTAACATGGAGTGTCGCCATTTCTCTCTCTTAATTTATTTTTTAACTTACAATCATATATACTCTTTTGGAGGAATAATTATGTGAGTGGTCACAAACAGAGAGACATGTAACCCACTGCTGTCAAGAAACAGAACAGTTCAACGACCGAAAAACATTTTTTGTGCTGTTCCTTTGCAGTCAAATCATTTCCCTTCTCTAACCCCCAGCAACCACTGATCTGTTCCAGATCTTCTTTTGACAACTGCCTGTTTGAGTAAGGCCCGAGATTTCATCACGGTTTACTGGTACAATAGCAATAGTAACAGCCAGCATTGATTGTAATGGTCAGTACACATTATGTACTTACAATGTGCCAGGCACCATTTGAAGCACTTTATAGATGAGGAAACGGAGGCTTTAAAAAATTTGGAAAAGGGTGTGGGAAGAAAGACTTGCCCAAGGTCATATAATGGCAGCCCCATGACTTGAGTCCAAGCACATCTAACTCTGCCTCTGTGGAAGACACAGAAAGCAGAACAAAGTGGAAGGAAGACCTACCAGTTTCAAGAAGCTCAATTTAGACCTGAGATTGTCGTACTCTAAAACGGAACAAAACATATGTAAGAATTTGGTTAATTGTACCAGTAAAGCAATAATTGACTGGGTATAAGATAAAATGAAGCCAGGATGCCGAGACTCCTTCCTTATAAGCTGTGTGATATGCAATTAAGATAAAGCCCAGATGTGTTCTCTCTCCCTCATCGACTTGACCAGGTTTGTAAGGCAAAGCTAGAAAAACTCCCTGATCAAATACTGAAACGTCTTGTGTATATTCCAGGTTGGAGTCCCCAACCCGGTCTCTGGTGATGGAGGCCCCAAAAGGAGTAGAAATAAACGCAGAAGCCGGCAACATGGAAGCCACCTGCAGAACAGAGCTGAGACTGGAGTCCAAAGATGGAGAGGTATGGTGTGAGAAGCACAGAAAGATGCGGTTCCAACAAGCCGACCTTTCCCAAAACTAGTTTGTTACTCCCTTTGCCGCTGAGGTTGATCGTACACTGCGACAGCAAAAGCTGCCAGTCGGAAGGTTTTAGTTTTAGTTCTGGAATGTGTTGAATAAGATAAACCAAACCCACAACACATAAAGATTAGGACTCACTATTTGTAAGATGCTGAGATAATAGCATGTATTCCCAGTACAGAATTATACATACGATTATAAAAAGGAACGCTATTTCCAAATTCTATCTCTTGTCACCTTAAGAAATGATTTAGGTAGCCGGCTTAATTAAGCTGTATCTCTCACACATCTGGCTAAAGATGAACTTAATTTACTTGTCATTTTTAAAGTGTATGTTGTGTGTTTTCTACTTTCATTGAGAACGAAGTCTGATTCAACAGCTATCTCAAGTCAGAACGAGCCAAAACCTCAACAGGGAAAGACTAGGCAATAAGGGGATGCAAATATTCATTCTCTTACCCCAGCACAACCCCACTTTGATGAACAGAATGGCTGCTTGTGTTTTTTTGCAAGCAACGTAAGCCAAACCCCCAAAGAAAATATGATTCAACTACAAACTTTTAAAAATGCTTCACTGTGTTCATAACCAAAGTTGTCTATTTACAAATTTTAAAAAGAGGGAAAAAAATGTGTTTTTTATTTTAAACACTAAACTGTATTTCACCTTTTGTATCTACTTAGAGGCAATCAGTCTGCAGCTGCCTCTTACACCGAGACTGGCTTTTGATTGGTTTGTCATTTGCTACATTTGTTTTAAAAGAGCTAGTCAGATAGAACCGATAGAACCATTCAGTTATCAAACCTGTCCTTCAAACAACCACAAACTCCAAACCACACACATTTAGAAACAGTGACTACATCACGTACACAGTCAAAAGCTCTCAGAATCCGGATCTGGAGGCATCGGTCACAGCGTATCAGTCACTTAAATCCAGAAAGTGCTGCAGATTCTTGAAGACTTACCACGCAAGCAGCCATATTTAGGGTCCAAGAAGTCCCACAGTAATGAAAATTGTTAAGCCGGCATTTCCAAATTTATTTTACTCTAGGACTCTATTCACATTCTGCATAATAAATCTTTGCAAAATGCTAATATATATATATAGCATTGCCAGTGCAATATCATCTTGCTATAATATAAGCTTCTGGAAGGGTGGCGACTTTGTTTTATTCATCTCTGAATTCCCAGCACCTACAACACTCAACACACAGTAGGTGCTCATTCAATTTAAGTTGAACATTCATTCACCTGCTGCTTCTGAATGTCAGGAGAATAAATGACAGGCTCTAACGCTTTCCTTCCTATTTACCCTTCAGATTAAGTTAGATGCTGCGAAAATCAAACTACCTAGACTGCCTCACGGATCCTACACGCCCACCGGAACGAGGCAGAAGGTCTTCGAGATCTGCGTCTGCGCCAACGGGAGGCTATTTCTGTCCCAGGCAGGAACCGGTTCCACTTGTCAGATAAACACAAGTGTCTGCCTTTGAGAGACTATCCACAGTGGACACTGTTGGCAGCGGAAGGCCTTTTTTCGGCTTTAGACACTGGCTGCCAGCTATTTTTACTAGAACACAGAAAGCCTATCAAAGACCTTTTGTGTGTGCGCGTGTGTGTGTGCGCACTCGTGTGGGTGTGTGTGTATGCGTGTGTTTGTGTGTATGGGTGGATATAAATATATATAAATATATATAAATAAATATATATATCCTCTGTATAAAATGAGGTTTCAGTACAAAAGGAACCATGGGTGACCCTGTGATATCCACTGTCATTTCCATCCCGACCCCACCAACTACCTAATAAAGTCAGAACATTAATTTGGGCCCAGTATTCCCCAGACCCTTCAGAATCACACAGTGTACTGGACACTTACCAAATATTCATCTACATGTTTGAGTAATAGTGCATCTTCTCCCGTAGTGTCATTACCAGGCAGTGATGGCGGGAATCTCCAAGTCACGATCAAGCGCTGAGACCCTTGAATTAAAAACAGACATTTGGTTTCCTTTTGTGGCTTTCTTAAGGCTGGCCAACTTTGCCCTCTTCAAGCGAGGGATGGGGCAATGCCACAGATCTCAGCCATAGAAACTCAAAGTGGCTGTCCTACCTTTGCAGTCAAATGTTATGGGGGTTTTATAGTCGAACAAATGAAGAGGATGAATTTTAGCAAAGCTTGAACAGCTCACCCAACTCCTACTATCTTACTTTTTGCAACTCACGTATTTCCCCCCCAGTCAAAATTGGAGTTAGAAATGAGCACAAAATAGGATAACAGGTGCTCCTCAGTCGCTTGGAAGCTACTCAGTGGCCTTACGGGCAAGGAATAAATGGACAGCGTGTCTCTGTTTAATGGGGGGAAAAAAATAGCTCAAAATATGTTACATCCTCACTTTTGACTTATTCAGCAGACTCTAACCCAAAACGATTGGGTCAATCAAAATTCGCAAGAGCAGAACCCCTGCCCCAAGAGGAGCCATTTGGAGATGGAAGTCTAATGAGCATCAGGAACCTAATTATTTTTATATATTTCTTGGGATTCGTAGGTAATTTAGAGACATGCCTTTTACTTTTAAAGGCATGCGCATACTCAACTGTCTTCAATCTTCTGATATAATTTTTTAGTGTTGGAATATTCATATTCCTAAATCCATCATTATGTTTTCCCCAAGAATAACAGGTCTAAAGTACGACATGCCCCCAGAAATGCTCACTGACATGTAGTATAAACTGTCAAGTGTCTTTATCAGAACCACTGTGTCCTCTGGGGCCCAGCAGCACCCAGTCCCCCACATGCGAAAGCGGCCTCTGATTCCCGCCATCAGCTACCTCCCATCACTCCATCTCCACCGTCATGCTCCAGGGTCACCCTGGCCAGCTCTTGTGCTGGGACAGGGGATTACACCATCTCTGTTCAAAGAGGGAGACATGTGCCTATGCCTTAAGTCAATGCACTCAGCAAGGAGAAGCACATCCTATTTATCTTGTTGTTACCTGTAGTTTATTTTGGGTGATTGGCGGGGAATGGTTTAGCAATGATCGGGCATCTTAAAAGAAGGTGTCAGACAAGCCAAGTGGCTGACAGATGTGGACTGTAAGGAGACCAGAATGGAGACAACTGGCTTAGACAGTCCTGGATGCCGCTTGGCAAGGAGTGGCCCCACATCATAAACAAAGTAGTATTTGTAAGCCTGAAAGGCATTTTTTTTTTTTCCCTCAACAAGGTTCTTATTTTTCCTTACTTCACAAGCAAGTGAAGATTTGTCATAGGAGATAAGACGTCTGGTATCTTTGAGTAGACACTCAAGCATCAGGCTGAGGTTTGCACACGTGGGATGTAAAAGCGAGCTGTGTGTTGCTTATTCACCTAGAAGATGGAGGAGGAGGTATGCTTCTAGCCTGGCCATGGCCCTGCTGGCTCCTAGACCCCAGCGCCCCTAGTCATTCGTGCTCAATATCCCATGTAGAAGAAGAATTGGGTTGTTCAGGAGTGACAGCGTAAGATTGCTTCGTTTACAGCACTGGAATCTAAACAAGAAAACTACAGAAAGCTATCCAGTTGCTCTGATCAGTATTATTTACATCCTGTAGGATCATGCTGCCAGAATCTGCATGTACCACACACAGGGTTTTGCCCAGCCAGGAAAGGCCTCCTTGGCTCTGGCAGCATCTACCCGCTATCATTCAGATAAATAGTAGCTATGAGGTCCTTTGTGGCTAAATACCTTAAGACAAAAGTTTTTTTTAAGCAGAGAGACCATCTTAAGTACACAATATGGATGACAAGAAAATGAAAGGTTCTCTGAGTCTCTTTCCTCTGATTTTGTTTAATTATTAAAGTCTGAGATCAGCACCTTGTGAATTTTACACCAATAAAAAGACTAGTATGATCCCACTTGCAAAATTTTATCCTAAAGGTAATCAGATCAGAAATAAAATAAAAATAGTAATGGCAGCCAAGAATAGAAATCAAGCCACTATGGGGGACAGAAATGATATAGAATCCTGATTTTCATTTGTGCTAAGTGACCACAATATACCAGGTAATGAACAGGAACTTTGGCATGGATTAAATTACGTAGTTCACTTCAGACTTTACAATTTGGTAAAATGCATTCTAAGTTCTTCAAGGTACATTTTTTTCCTCAACCTCCTCCAATCAGAATATTTGTCCATAGTCATGAAAGTTTTACCTGAATTCTGGGGGGGAGGCGGGGGGGAGTTGGGGGATCTTTTACATTAAAATCAACCTTTAATTTTAAAAAATTAGATTCCTTCTAATCTTTATATAAAATATCTTCTAGACAATCATGCCTTTCAGCATATTGAGCAGGGAGCAAATAAATCTTTAATATTCTAGAAGTTCTAGTATATTAATATTCTTCAAAAGTTTTATAAATTAAAAATTGACTCCAAGTAGGTTTAGCGCTTAGTTCTGTTTGATATCTGCTCAATAAGTCATAAAAGTTCAATCTTGGAAAACTACTAGAGTATGATGGAGATTTTCAAAAGCCCTTATGATGGCAGCTATCTAGATGGAAACTTGATTAGAGGCTTTTTAACTGTTATGTTTCCCAAAGAATAGACCTTATAAACTTGAATTGGTTTTAACTTCCTTTACATCAGTTTTCCTTTTGGATAATTTTCATCGTCTATCCAGCAACCACAGACCAAAGATTGCTCGAGGCTTGATTTTAGAGCAGGGGTCAGCAAGTTGTGGTCCCTAAGCCAAACCTGACTCATCACCTGTCTTTGTAAACAGAGTTTTATCGTAACACAGCCACATGCCACCATGTACGTGTTGTCTATGGCTGATCTCCTACTCTAACAGCAGGGTTGAGTAGCTGTTCTCAAGACGTCAGGGCCCACGAAGCATAAAATACTAATTGGCCTTT
This sequence comes from Eidolon dupreanum, assembly GCA_028627145.1. Taxonomy (NCBI): domain Eukaryota; kingdom Metazoa; phylum Chordata; class Mammalia; order Chiroptera; family Pteropodidae; genus Eidolon; species Eidolon dupreanum. Next base: position 13,325,338 of record CM053515.1, on the reverse strand, counting down.
ATGGAAAAAGTTTGCTGATGCCTGATGTAGTGATCATTTATGGTACGTGTTGGACACAGCAGCAAAGAAAGCAGACTTCATGATGGCATGGAGTAAGCCTACACTGCCATGCGTGCTAGAAATACAAATACCTGGCTATAGAAAAAAAGGTTGGCCGTATGCTGCATGGAAATATGTGATGCACTTGGCTATGAATGCAGGCTCACAGGACCCTGGGGACAGGGAAGTTGGAATGAGGGGAGGGCTTAATGAAATGGAAAGGTGTGATCCTCCAGGAGTTTTTCCTTACGATCCCTAATGGATAGGTGGCTCCTCCAGTCGGCATTTGATGTGACGAGAAGTGGGGCAGGGGTCCTATGATTTAAATTTAGAATCTCTTCTCTGAAGAGACTATTTCTGCAGTCTCCACCTCACCTGCCCATATTCCAAAAAGACGCCCATTCCATGGTCCTCCAGAAAATATTTGTGACTTAATGTGTCTTTTTGGCATTTATCACCTCAGCTCTTCACACCTCCAGTGTACTTACTCACCTATGACCACATCAGTCCTAAAGGATCAATAGAATCAATAAATAATTAGAAATATTGGAAGAAGCATCCTAAAATACGTAGGAGGAAAAGATAAAGTAAAACTCTTTCATGAACCTGTTGCTGCGAGGAATCAGACTGACTTGTTCGATTTTGTTCCCGAGGCCCTGGGTCTTTGTTTTTTGGTATAGCCGGAGTGCGAAAAAGACTGATTTTGAATCCCATGTCTGCCTCTGCATGGTAAGGCAGGTTCCCGCCAGACATCTGTCCCCTCAGTCATCATCCCTCTTGCTAATCCAGGGCTTTATTCTCATATTCAATATTGTTAAAATGGCATCAATGTGAATGATTCTTTGTAGGTATGAGTATTCATGTCAGGGAGGAAGCGTGGGGTGTTTTGTTTTGTTTTTTTTTTTTTAATGAAAGCAACCACCATTTATCAGACCCTAATCAATGTCACTTAAGGAGCCCTTCGGCATTTTATCTGGGTCCAAACAAAAGAAGATTCAGTGGGCAACACTGCCCTTCACAGAAGCAACTACATGAGAATATCTTGCTTCTGTTTATTTTAGGAAAAAGGCAGCATGATGCTTGGACAAAAGAGATAAACAGATTCACGTAAGCGCCTGATCCTTACTCTAAGGCTCTATGAAAGGTGAAAATCTCATTTAAGTGAGTTGTAAACAAGACGCATTTTCTAGCTTTCCCTGCACCAGGAAATCTTAGGCATGACAAGGATAACAAAGCAGTTCCTGGGATGATATATTTGCATGGTGCCCCGGTAGCAGGTAGAGAAAAAAGTTATAATAAAAGGAACAACCTTAGAAAACAGGCCTTTTATCTCAAAGATAAAATGTCTCTCTTTTGGTCTTTCATCACTTTCTCCTTGGTGGAAAGTTCACCCATTTCCAACATATTTCCATTAAAATAGTGGAAGCCACTGCACTGGGATGTCAGATGCATTTCTTTTTTTGTGGTAATCGGAATTTAAAATTATACAGTTGCCTCTGAATTTCTCATTCACAAAGCTAAACCACTTGATAAGAGATAAAGCAGTCTGAAGCCTGCTGCTTCCCCAGCATAGCACACCGCCCACGTTAGCTTTTTCAAAAGCAATGTGATTTCTGTGGTTCTTATAAGCTTTCTTCAATAATGGAGTCCTCGAAATTTCTCAAGGCAGATCCGAATGGCGAAGTTAAAATAATTACTTGCGGGAGGTCCTCGTTTTGCATGTTGTTAGAGCACAAGCATGAAAGAAAATAGCCCACTTCCGGTGACCCATGCTCACACATGCTGTTTTGTTTTATCCCCCTTTCCTTTTATAGATGCTGACAGAGTAGGAAATTAGCATCTTCCTTTGAGAAAGGAGAGCAATTCAAGAATACTTGAGCCTGTGATGCCATAGGAAGTATGATGTCATAACAGTATTCATGACGTTATCGAATCCATCAAAAAATAGTCTCACACGTTCCAACGGTAACACTAACTCCTCAACTTCAGCCCAGTAAGTGATAACATCAGCCCCACTTCCATGAGGTTTGCAGTTGGAATCAAACAAAGGCAAGAAGTATGTTCAGAGTCCAATTCACGGGTTCACCACAGGAAGCCAGAGTAGTGTTCCAAAACGCCCCCTTAGTCACGTAGACAGACACCTGTGCAAGCGAGTATGGGATTTTATGTCATCACTAAACATCAGCTAAGGTCAGATAAATAAGACAAATGGGAGGCAGCCCACTTTGGGAGAAGAGAGAAGGAAACATCTGTCTTTCTTAAAATCAGTTCTGCACCCCTAGACTTGTCTAGTAGGCCCTCTTCTTCCAATGTCTTCACAGCCTACTTCTACATTGAGGTTATTTTGGTGACATCAGAGATAGCTCAGATTTCATAAAGGGAGAAATTCCAAGCTAATCATTTAGGTTGCATAGGAGCAGTATAGAAAAGGATTGTCTGAGGGCAGGAGAACAGCTTTTGTTGATGAAAAAAAAAAAGATGTCAGTGTTTCTTAAGCCCCTATATTCATCTAATTCATGGGGTTCTAACGTTTTGAGGGTCATAGATTCTTTTGAAAATGAAATTCTGAAACTTCTCCCCAAAAAGAATCACACCCAAGAAATTTTGCATAAAAGAAGTCTTCTTGTGCCCAAAGTCTACTCTAAGATATGACAAGGGTTGGATTCTCTTCTCAAATTATAATAATTTTCATTAACTAATACTCATTGAGCACTTATTATGTTCAGCACTATGCTAAGTTTACATGCATTTACTATTTTATCCTCAAAATAATCTTTGAGTTACGTCCTATTAAGTTCCAATTAACAGATGTGGAAACTGAGGCTTGTAGAGGTTAAGGAACTTCCTCGAAACCACCAACTAGAAAACGGGAGAGCCGGAATGTGAATCTAACTCCAGACGACTATGCTATAAAGTCGCCGACACGTCAAACTATTTTTAAGACTGTTAAGAAGTGTCTCCTACCAGTTTTTAGGTGATCATTTTGGGAAGATAAATCTATAAAACCTTACTCTCCCTTCTTGCCGTAATCTCTCATCTCCCTTCCTGCTGCAATGATGGCACTGAGTACCGAAGTGCAGATACTCAGAGTAAAAATATAGAGGGTCTGTCTCACTACTAGAATCTGGAACCAAAAAAAATTAGTTTGCTCGGTGTGTGGTTCTCGTTAAGTCAGGCTTCTCGTCCTTACAAATAGGAAGACGCCTGGGTTGTCAGCTTTACATTTAAGAGAAAATTTTAAGACTCAGTGATATGTGGGTGTGGTGAAACAAATCAGCATTTCTACCCCCATACATCTCTTTCCCCTGTTCCTCACTTCAAAAGACAAATGTCTTATTTTAGGTGAGGTCTTTGGCACCATTTGGTTATCACACTTTTCTACCATGTAGCAAAACTCAAGGAAAGAACAGAGCTTAATCTCTATCACTGTCTGTTTTCCTACAAGGAGATGGGACTAGCGAGGACTCACTTAGCACTAGGCATTCATACCCAGCCTTGCCGCTTTGGCTCTGATAATAGCCTGAGCCCCATACCCCGTAACTTGCCAGTCATCACTGATGGGTCATGCGCCACCCTCACGAAAAAAATTCTTCCCACCAAAGCACTCAGGCTGTCACTACCGATTGATCTGAGTTGGAAAAAAGACCCATTTGCCAATTCCTATTTAAACAGTGGCACCCTTTAACCTCGAACCTGAACGTGTTACACTGGGCGTCCTAGATTCAGCAGTGAGGTTGGCATTCCAACTACTAAAGGAGACGAGTGCGTTGGAAATTCCTTACAACTTGGTGGCTTTTGAGGCACTTTTGAAGCAAAGGGATCAGGGCTTGATCTGTAAGAATTAAAAGACTTAAAACCATTTTGAAAAATTAACTCAGCCAGGGATCATCTGAACAGGTTATCGACCAGCTTGCCCGTGTTTGGGTCCTGCTGTCAGTTTGCTCCACACACAGCCCAGAGACGACGGGTTCATCCTGCTTCTCTGATTTCTCAACAGCACATATCTGATCCACTGGGGGCTGTGGACAGAGCCTTTCTCTGCTCCCAAAAGATACAGCCCCAGTGCCAGCCAGGGTCCTGTAGTGCTCATCTGGCTCAACCACCTCACAAAACCTTAGTAAATGGATGAGCTCAAAATGTCAAAGACCCTGTTTTAGGGTAAGTCATTCAGGGATTTTCTTTTAATGGTGTATGTGTCCCAGCAGCAAATCAGAAGTGGGTACCTTTAAAGGGTCTCATGGAACTAACATCACCAGAGCCAGAAATCGAGTTCCCTGGTCGAAAAGGGAGATTGTAGCAAAGTAGAGAGAGGAGTCCGCAAACCTGAATTAACCTAATTTGTATCAGTGTCTTGTTGGGGAGGGGGATGAAGTTTTCCCTGCTAACTACCTCCCCAGTCAACTGTCTCTTTTTCTGGGGCCACAAGAAGCAAAAACGGACCTCTTAAGAAGGTCACATTGTAGAAGGAAAAGGTAGAGAATATCCATCACTGTGTTAGCTAGATGCATTCCTGGAAAAGCGAGATTCTGGTGCTTTTAACAGAAAAGATGAGGTCATAGAAGTCTCATTTGCTAAGAGGTTTTGAAAAAGGAACCTCATTCCCATAAAGTAGTTAAGTTTAGCCTTTGAGTTATTTTTGGTTTGGTTTTGTTTTGTTTTTCTCCAGATTTGGGTGTGATGTAAGAGAGCTTAGTTTCGTTTTATTTTGAATAACATCAATCCTTGCACACTCTATGCAAAAATTTTGTAAGCATTGCAATAATGCTATGAAATACAAGGAACTATTTTAACTTTATTACACTTTCTGTATAAAAAAATTTGTATTTAATATTATTTCGACTGCAGTCTTGTAAAATATATTAATAAAAATAATGATTGGTAAGAAGGAAAGCACCCTTGTCCACTTCTTTAGGGAATTCCTCTTTCACAGTTGATAAACTAGTCACTCATACTTGACTCTACCTCAGAAATAAATTTTCAGATTAACCTCTTCTGCACTTCTTTGATCAGTGGCCTAAGAGTTGGTTAAGCCATCTTGGCTCTCAGGAAGAGATTCGCACAGGCTGCCTTATGACAGAGAGCTTACTACAAGGTAACACATAGCCTGGAACTGGGAGTCAGTCCCAGGATTTGGAGCAGGTCAAGGGAACAGCCATGCTCTACTGCTCTCCTAATGACCTGTGCAGGCTCCTTTGGATACAGTTTACTACACCCCTCTCTAAATGAAGAGGCCAGTATAGTCTCTAGTAATTAAACCTTTTTAATTGGCCTACCTTAACATTCTTGGTCAGCCTATGGATGAGCCACTTTTGATTTAGGTGCCCATCCCTGGTTTAATCAGCTTTCATCCTCTTCCAAAGAATACCCTAGCACTGCTCCTCTAGATGGGACCATTAGTGAAGCAATTTATGATAGAAATATCATGGCAGAACCACTTTGATGGACCCACCACAAGCAACCCTCCAATTTGAGCATTTCTCCTCTCCTGGCCTTCCACAATGCCAAGTTTTTGCACATACTATTCCATCTGCCTATAATGCCCTCCCGTCTAGTACCACCCACCCCAGGATATCATCCTTCAGGATCCCATTCCCATATCATCTTATCTCTGTGGTCTTCATCACTTTTCCTTGACTTCCCTGCTAATTTGTTCTAATTTATTTTATAATTCTACATTGCACTATGAATTACCTATTTACCTATCAACCTGGAATCTTAGAATGCTTTTATTCATTTTTAAAGTTTTTAAAGGAGTAATGACATATCGAAATTGACTCTCCTAATATGTTGTAAAGGGAATAAGTCATTTCCTCATCTAGAAATTTTCAGACAAGTTTTACATATTCAATGCATGACAGAACTTGTGTCCATTCCCAACTGTATTTTCATTGTAGGCTACATCTCATCAAATTTAGCTTCTGACTACAAATGACACCAAAGCAGTATTATAAAATCCTCAAGGTCAAATTTATAATAAAATTTATTCCTAGTCAGGGTGCAATTTATCTCCAAAAATATAATAATTTTATAACCTGGTTTCTTTTGAATAGAAATTTACCAAAAAAAAAAAAAATCTAAATCAAAGAGAATGAAATCAGAGAAATCGCCATTCAAGATAGATAGCTGATGCATTGGCAAAAAAATAAATAAATAAACAAACAAACAAACAAATAAATAAATGGAAAATGAAAAAATGTTAAAGTGTAGCTAAAATGATAAAAGAAATACTAATTACATGGAGAGCCTATAACTGATGAGTCAAACTAATTGACATCATTGTTGATACGAATTTAGAAAGCAGATGAAATAACAGGAGGCTAAAAAGAGCTCTCTATTCTTCAGTAGAAAAATTTTAGTAGAAAATAGGTACAAATTGGCAACTTTAACATTTCCTCTGATCTTGACTACTCTTGGTTCTGTAGCCCACTTAGCAATCCAGCCCTACTTTATCTGAGGATAAGAGCCTGGGAGAGAGAGGTTGGGATAGGAATCATAGCACAGAGAAACAGACACTTCTCTGAAAAACTTGTGAGCAACATAACTTCAATTAAGTCCAATGACAGTTTAACTTTAGTTTGTGAATGCCAAATTTTAATCACCCTCGGTAACAACAAACCCTTGCATTTAAGGATCAATTTATAGTCTTCAAAGAAGACCCACATGACCTATCAATGGACAGACAGCAGGTCAGCCTTTAAGACTCCCTGGCACATGTAACTAAACATGATAGAAACAAAAAACGATAGAATACATGTGATATATTTCAAGATAACTCTTATTAGAATTTAAAATGGGTCTATAAAGTGTGAGACCAGAATCTCCCAAATTATAGTACATTTTAAAAGGAAGTAAAGCATTTTGAAAGGGCAAACTTTAGGATAATAGATGTTAAATCAAAGGTAGAAACCACATCACTAAAACATCTGTTTTAATCTATTAAGAGACCAAGAGTTGCATTTAAAAACACAAGGGGCAAAAATTAACCTATAAAACTTGAATAAAAAGAAAATCAATATTTTAATGGTAAAAAAAATATATTAGGAGAGATTCAGATTTACAATATATAACTATAAAAAAAATCTGTCTTGATTATACTGAGCATTCATTTAACAGAAACCAAAAATCTAAAACTTTAAAATATAAAAATATTTTCAGAGAGATAAATTAAAGAGTCCACCTCAGCTATATAGACTAAACTTGATAAAGATTTTGTTTTCCTTCAAGTTAATTTGCACATTTCACAAAATTCCAATCAAAACCCCAACAGAAATTTTCTGGGAAGTAAACAAAATAATTCTAAACTTTATCAGGCAAAATAAAATTAAAAAAAAAAAAAAAAGTAAGGTAGAGTTTCTTCAAAAAGACACTAAAAATGACACAAACCTAGCAAACTGTTTAAAAGCACAAAATAGCAATCATGAAGCCAGTAATGTTTCTAAACCAGAAAAAAAGATCAATTGCACTTGGTATCATTTCTCTACCTGGCAGACACACCCTTCTCCTTCACCCCTGCTCAGCCTCTAAGATCTGACTCAGATGTCACCCCTCTGGGAAGGTCTGTCACTCTCATGATGGACTAAGCAGCCCTTCCACTACTTGGGGAACCCTGGGTGTACCCCAGTTGGGGTTTACGTTGCCCTGAAGCTACCTATTCACTTGTCTGCTCATCCCACTAGAACACGGGCTCAAGAATGAGGGCGCGGCCTCCTCATTTTTATCACCTGAGCCTAGCAGAGGGCCAGGTACCTAAATAAAAACGATTGAACAGAGAACCCAGAAACAGACTCAAATGAATATAATAATTTGTCTTAAATCAATTCATCAGTTCAATCTACCATTTATTCTGAAATATCCCAAAATAGAGAACAAGAAAAAGATGGTAGTCTCTGCATTCATGCAGGTCACAAATTGGCAATTGTGCCAATGAAACTAATGGCCACAGATATGAAAATAAGCAATGGGGCGTACATGAGAAGCAGAGAGCTGGAATGCCATTACAAACCAAAGAAAAGGGTGCTGATTATTTGATTGTTATTAAGAAAATTGATCAGCCATTTTTTTATAGTGAGGGTAGGGAGGGGAAGCTTCAGAGTTCCACCTTAAATTACTGCCAGTGGAGCAGAGTTAAATATACTTGTTCACATGGCATCCACTGAATGCTTACTCTCTTGTAAAGAAATAACACACACTTCTTGCCCTTGAATTTCTCAGAGTCCAACAGGGTGAACAGAGATCTAAAAAGGTCAGTTACAACACAGTGTGGAAGAGCTATGAAAGAGGTAAGAAAAAATCATGGGAAATTGAATAACAGTCTACCTATGATCTGAAGATGATGAAACAAGAAATCACAAAGAGGAAAAGCTGGCACATTTAAGTATATGCAATTGTGTAAGTTCTTGCTTCCTCCACCCCACACACAGAACTTCTTTTTTAAATAAAATAATAGCAGTAAATAAGAGAAATTGTTAAAACTTATTTTTTTAGGAGCTCATGCAAATCAATGAGAAAACCATCAAGACATGACTAAATAAATGAACAAAAGAGATAATAAGCATGTAATTCATGCAAGCAAAAATATACATTCTTTTTTTTATTCCAAGACACTGGAAGATGCAACAGAGAATAACCACTTTTCAAGAGAAACAAAGGAATGTTACCACAATAAAGTTACCTTGACTTTGAGATGCAATCTGATTTCAGAAGTGTTAAAAAGTGCAACCTAGAATTCACTAAATGTGGTTAAATCTATGAAATAAATGTGGTTAAAAATGTTCCTATCTTTGCAAAGAAAACTGAATTAAATCAATGAGATTTTTTTTTAACCTGCCAGATTGGTTAAATAAATAATAACTTTATTGAGGGCCATGTAATAAGGCTGTGTTTTATACTTTATGTTTAATTATAACAAGTCCTGTAAGGTAGGTATTAATATCCCCATTTTACAGAAATAATGTACAAAGAATTAAGCAACTTTCCTAGGGTAATTCTATCAGCAAATGGCAGAGCTGAGTTTTAACTTCAAGTATAATTTTTCTTTCACTGTATGAAGTTGCCCATCTTTCTTGTCAAAAAGGAGGGAGAGGCAAATAGACATATGTGTGCTAAAGCAACAGACATTGACAGAAACTTTCAGAAAACTTTTTTTTAAAGAGCCATAACAAAGGTTAATATCCTTTGGCCTAGTAATCAAGTCCCATTTTGAAAATTTATCCAAGCAACAATATTTAAATAGGAAAAAGTTGTTAGCAACAGTGATACCATTTCACTAGAATTTAAAGATGGAGAAATTTAGCAACACTACCTAACCAGATGAAAGGGAAGGCTATTTAGATCATGGCTGTTTCAACTTTATAGACTATCATGCAGTCTTTAAAAAGGGTTGTGAGAATTTTGTTTCATCTGGCAAAGTAAATGTTAAGTATGTAAAAATGATGTATGCACATGAATCAAGACTACTAGGGAAACTGAAAATGAAACAAGCTGATTTGTTTGGATGGTGGTATTGTAGGTATATTTTCTTATCCTTGTGTTTATAATATTTGTATAATAAACTTTTTTTTAAAAAAACTAGTATCTGTTCTTTTTCTGTAAAGCAGAATTAGGGACTCATACTTTTATCCCACAAATAATCTGGAAGAAGGAAATTTACAGACTCAAAATTATCTATTGCAGTGGTTTTTTGTTTTTTTTTTTTACTAAAAAAAAATCTAAAATTTGCCTTTTCTTTAACAACCAGGTAAATAAAAGGTAAATAAATTATGGCACAACCAATAATTTTGGAAACCATATAACAATGTCAAATTTTTTAAATAAGTCAAAAAGATCTAGAATTACATAAAAGCCAACTGCCGCTATGTGAAAAGAAAATGTATCATTATAGATGAAAAGGGACCACTGATAATCTTAAGTCACAGTGTTAATGTAACATAAATATGGCAATTTATTTCTGTTTTCCCAAACCTTCTTGAGTATAGTTTCTTTATAACCATCAATTTTGTAAAATGGATGAACAAAAATCACTTCCAAGCTTAGCAAAAAATTATTTAATTATCAATTTTCAGTCCATTTATAAAGTCTACCAATGGGTCAAATTTGAAAAGTCTTCTGAACATAGAGAATACCTGGGCTTTAAGGTGGCCCCTCCCTCCGTTTCACGGAATGAGCTCTTTGAAAAGAGCTCTCTTGGTCCTTGTGAGGGCTACAAAGCTCTACTACAGATTCAACATCTAAGAACAAGCCACACATCTGAGCTCTATTTGGGCACCAAGGTTATAAGGAACTTGGCTCTTCTACCAGAGTTCAAGCAACGATCAGGTGGGAAGGGCTCAACCCATTCCCCTTTTAAGAGCCTTGCAGGGGAATTAAAGAGAACTTTTTTTCTTACAACTTGAAATTCATAGCTACCTTAAATGTAGTAATGCATGCAGTCCAGTCCTGGAGACCCTTTATGATTATTGCCGTCTTCATTCACTCTCATCCCACCCCCAAACTGCAAGACTCCCTCCTGCCTCAACATTCTGGGTTTGTTTTGTCAAGCTAGACCTTCTATTCTCAAATTTCAAATGGCTTTTCGTGGAGACGTGGTACATCTTAAATCCATTCCTCTCGTAATTTCTGGGCTTCATAACCTACCTCCCTTAGCTCCCATGATACTTCAATTCATGATTTCTCCTTCAACATCTGACTAATCCTTCTCTCTATTAAAGACTCCATAATAGATAATCCACCAAGCTCCTCAGAACCCAATAATTAACCCTTTTTCCAGTACTTTAGACAGTTGCCACAAGGGTACTTCACTACTCTTTAAAAGCTAAATATCTGTGAAACTGTAATCTGCCCCAACTAGCTTACCTCCCTTAATCCTTCCACCTTCAGCCAATGGGTATTCTACAAGCAAATTATGTTTCTTAACAGGAAGGAAGCTTAACATAAAGTGATAGGTTCAGACACAGGAAGGGCACTGGTTTTGGTGTCAAAAGACCAGTGTCTAAGACCAGGTTACCTCATAAAGAATGTAGATAAATTCTAATCTCAACAGTCTGGGTTCCTGAAACTTTCAACCATCCCCAGTCAATTCCTCTTTATTTTTTTCTTTTTTTTTTTCCTAAGTCTTTCTCAACATTATCTGTATAGTTTAACCTCTTCCTTGAAGAAATATTCCTTCTCTTGAATCTCTTCCTTTTTGTCTTAAATCTTGTTATATTTTGCCTACTAACATAGTCAAATCTCTCCCATGACATGCAGACCCAAAAGTGTTCTCATAACCCTGCACACTGCAAAAAATCCATCACCCAAATTCTTGAAAAGTCTACACTCACTTCTTCAGTATACATACTTATCAATATCCTCTCATCTAATTTTTGCTCCTACCTCTAATACGATAACGCGCTCTAAAAAAAAGTTATCATTGATCTCCTAATGGTCCAATCAGGTTTTCCAGAATCTATTTCTCCATTTTTACACGTTCTAGCCCTGAGTCCATGCTATAGAAGATCATGATGGTAGTAGCCTACACAGCATTCACTTACTTACCTGTTCTACTTCCTTCCAGAACCTCATCTGATTCAGGCACATATCCTGCTCCAATGATAACCACATGACTCAGGGAAACTTGAAATGTTATCAGCAGATAATAGATAAATTAAACCAAAGGACACAGAGCTCCTTTGTTTTTGTGTTTCAGTTTGATGAATATTTGGTGATTTTATACTACCCCAGACAGATCTCTGACATATGTTTTAAAATTTGCCTTGCTGATTTCATCCTCTGACAGTTCTATCATTGATTCTGAGAGTTACAACATTTCACAGCGAAATAGAGAGTGGCCTGCTCCCCAACTCCGTCCATTGCGATGGTGAGTTTACAACACCAGCCATTCCTCACACTGTCTCTTTGCCTTTAACTCTTCCTTTGGGTATTGTGCCACCTTCCCCAGGCCATCAATCATTTTTTTTGTAAAAGAAGTACAGTTTGCACAAAAGCAGTGAGCTTCCTTATATGTCTTTTTTTTTCCTCTGCCAAACAGGGTCTTTATCGGATTACCAAATAATCCTTTAAAATTATCCCACTTAATTGTCATGGTAACATTATAAAATCAGAAAGACAAATATATCATCTTACAAATGGAGAAACTGAGTCCCAGAAAGACTTAATGACTGTCCAAGTTTACATGTGTAAAAGCAGCAGAGACAGATCTAGAATCTGTTCAGTGCATCTATATTTTCTGAACACCAACCACGTGGCAGGAACTCCCAACCAAGTGCCTGTCTGTACTCCTTTCAGAATCAGTTGATATAGCATGAAGAAAAGAAAGTCAGCTTTGTTTTCTGTCTGGCCACTAATTATTTGACTGTGAGAAACCTTGCGCCTCTGCTCCTTCCCCCATAAAATAAAGACAACAGATAATTGATCTTCACTAGCCTTCACATCTGGTGATTTCACACAATGCTCTGCGGACTACTTATCGTCAGAGTGACCGGTTCTATATCATAGAGAGGCCAAGCCTATCCATTCATTGGCCAAGTGTTTAATAAACATGTGCTAAGTGTTAGCCATGCTTGTAGGTGTTTGGGGATTATAAGAAATAACAGGTCACACGTGGTCTCCACCATCGTGGCATTTACAATCTAGTCGGAAGGGCAATGCAGAAAGATACCAAAAAAATCAAGATAATTTCCAGACATGGAAAAGTGTGCAATTAAACCTCTCCCTACAGAGGTGACATTTGAGCAGAGGTTTGATGCAAAGAAGTAAGACACATAAAAAGCTAGAAGAAGAGCATTCCAGGAGAGGAAACACAAAGTTCTGAGAAAAGTGTGTCATTGGTTTCATTACATAGAAAGACTGAACATTCAATGGCTCTGTTGTTGTGAATTAGACATATGGAATGTAATTATTGCCTTTTCACCTGCTGGGAGAATGTGAATATTAATCTGTCCTCCAGGAAATGGGAACACTTTTTTTAGATGCCAGGATGGCTTCTTTAATTGACCATCATGGATTGTAATTATAAAACCAGAGGATACAGGGAGTGCCTTTGAGGCCAATGGGAAGGGAGAGTGTACATTTTTGTGAGGCTAATAAGAACAGGACAGAAGTCAGAGGTCACTAGTAGCAGCCACTTCACACTGCCGCATGCCAAGGAGGAGCCAAAATTTCAGAAGCCAAGATGCAGCATACCATGGATGGCCAAGGAAGGCTGGACCCTGGGGACCAGAATCCCCCACTTCAAGGGATTCCTATGCTTCAATATCCAGTCCAGCTGATGTCATGAGCTTACATGTTAAGGCCCAACATCTGATCTGAACACATATCAAAATTAAATATGAATAAAGGAAAAAATGTGAAAAATGATCAAATGCCCTCTAAACCAAGATCAACATAACACAAAGGAGAACTGATGAGAATGCAAAGCATGGAAGAGCAAAGCTCTGGGGCTGCTGATGCCCAGAACCAGAAGGAAACTATGAAATGTTACTGCAGAATGTGAGGATCTTGAATGAATGGAGAGTATTCTATTGCTTGTACATGGGCAGATGCGATATCACAAAAAATGTTTGTTTTGCCAACATAATCTATTATTCCTTGATACAATTTCAATAAAAAAATTCTCGAGTTTCTCATGGAACTTGACAAGCTGATACTAACATTTATAGAAGATTAATGAGCCAAGAACATCTAAAACACTTTGGAAGAATAATAAGGTACAAGAAATCTACCAGATAGCAAGAGTGACTGTAAAGCTACAGTGACTAAAACAGTGCTTTGCTGAAGCAAAGACAGGCAACTAGACTAACATGACCTCAGAGTTAGTCTTAGATTGGTATACATAACATTTTAAAAATTATGTCTTATGGAACTGCATTATAGACTTTATGCCTACTATACATGCATATCATGAAAGTGAGGGGGGCAGAAAAAACAGTAACACAGGGAAAATGCATCAAATTTAGTCCTAAAGATGTCTGTGCCAACTTACCATTGAAAAAAGCGAGAAACATGTCCAGGAAATGATAAACTATCATGGTACAACCATACCACAACATCCTATACAATAATTAAAAATCATGTTTTCTAAGAATATGAATGACATTAAAAAGTAGCAAATCTTACATTTTATGTATAAAATCACTGAATAGCATATAGTGCAAAGTTAGAGCGATAGCATATTTTGAACCATGTCAACACATTAATAGAAAAAGAAAAGTCCTAGGAAGATCCCTCAGGCTTAGTGTTTTCTCTTTCTAATTCACCGTTATATACTTTCCCAAACTTTTTCAAATGTGCATTTATTCCTTTTATATTTAGAAATAAATCCATTAAAGACACATTAAAATGGAGAACAGCAATATGCCTCTTCTCCAATGTAAAAGAAATTATCGTTTACCAAAGACACTTTTCTCAATGTCTTAGACATTAACTGGTATTTTCTCTTCTGTTTTGAAACATATTGTGTCTGCTTAAAGTTTTAATCTTGATAAAAAAAAAAATATGACATGCTGCTTATTTACTTAGACATTAGAATGCACGGACTGTGGCATCGTTCTTTATTCCATTAAGAGCATTGCTCTCTTGTCTGATCTCTACAGAATCTCTCACCAATCTTTCCAGCTAGACTCTTGCACCCTGGCAGGTAGATACTTCAGTATTAAGAAATTTGGCATTTAGGAATGTTAGAACGTTCTTCTTTAAAAGAAGTAAAATGAAAGAACTAATTGCGTAAGAGTTGTGTTCCCTTTACTCGGCTATTTTCTTACAGATATATAGGAAAAGAGAAAGAAAGGAAGCAAGTGGAAGGAAGTGGTGGGCTGACCAGATCTACTGACATAATTCAAATGCTCTCCAAAATCACTGGTTACATTTGCAATAGAAAGGCTGCAGCAGACACTTCATTTAAAATTAATGAAAGAATGAGGGCATCATACAAAGATTAAGAAATGGATTTGAAGTCAGTTCACATTGGGGTGGTTGTAACCAGGAGATTCATTAAATTTCCTGGAGCTGTTTCCTCACATGCAAAATGGAACTGTAATAATCACTAAGTGAACATCAGTTGTTTCTGGCCTGTGCGGCACTAGTGCCCTGGGGAGACTGCCCCTCCCTAGTCTCCATGCTTCTGGAAGGGCTGCCAGCCACTGGCTTCTGCCTGGGAAGGAAGCCTTGCTACTATCAGTTCCCATTACCCTGGCCACCATGATCGATCCAGCAGTAGCATACAAGCCAAGGCTGGCCAACCAGAGCCCTTCCATGTGACGGTTCAATTTAAAGCTGCAGGGGAAAAAAGAGGTCTTGCCTTTGGGTCCCATGTCTGGAAACAAAGTTCCATCTTCCTAACCACAGAGAAAGGCTAGCTTCTGTTGGAAAGAATGGAGACAATGTACACAGAGCAAGGGAGTGACAGAGAGGTCAGGTCGCAAGTGAGGGCGAGAGGCAGGGAGCCATGGGGCGGGGCCGAGGGTCTCAGGCAAGAATCAAAGAGACAGGAACAACCCAGAGTAAAACATTTAATAATATTGGGTTAAGTAGAGAGTATAAGACGAGGAGAAAAAGCTGGAAAAAGAACCAGCTGTGGAAGATGGCAGAGGCTGGGGCAGGGGAGATGAATGCAGGAGAGCAGAGAGGATTATAGACCGTGAGCCAAAGAGAAGGGAAAGAGGAGATTGAAGGGGCAAGGAGGGGATCAGACAGAGAAGGTTGTAGGTGGTGAGGAGAAAGGGAAGAAAAGAAGGAATAGAAGAGAAAGAAATAGAGGCAGATAACGAGAAAGAGACAGAGAAATGCAGGGAGAGGGTGAGGAGAAAGGAGAGTGAGCTGAGACCTAGCTGAGTGCAGAATTACTAATGGACATCTCTAGCATTCCTAATACACAACGCTTGATCTGCATCCAATTTCCTAGCCTCGTTTCTCACTATGTATACCAGTCTGGGGGTCTACCTGAGTTTTTGGGACACACTCTGACCTTTTCCACTTCTTTGCCCTTGGCTCATGCTATTTCCTCAGTCTAGATTGCTCTCCTCCACTCTCATTCCCCTTTTGACATATTAGCCTTGTTTCAATGTGACATTCAAACATGCCTCCTCTGAGAAGCCTTCTGAGATATCCTATTTGGAATTAATTCCTTTTCCCAAAAACCATCTGATAATATTTAGTTTCACTCTTACTTGCCTTGCATACCTCTATTAGTTTGTGAGGATTTAAAGGACTGGTCCCCAACCTTTTTAGCACCAGGGACATGTGCTCCTATGAGAATCTAATGCTTGATGATCTGAGGTGGAGCTGAGGCGGTGATGCTAGCGCTGGGGAGCAGCTGCAGATACAGATGAAGCTTCGCTCAGCTCCCTGGCCTGCAGCTCATCTCCTGCTGTGTGGCCTGGTTCCTAAGAATCCATGAACAGGTACAGGTCAATGACATAGGGGCTGGGGATCCCTGTGTCTTATTCATCTTCTAAGCCCCTTCCACTGAAGTTCTAAGTGCTTTACACACAGAAGTCTCCCAATAACTTGGATGTATTCACCTGAACTTAAATTTTAACTCAG
This sequence comes from Eidolon dupreanum, assembly GCA_028627145.1. Taxonomy (NCBI): domain Eukaryota; kingdom Metazoa; phylum Chordata; class Mammalia; order Chiroptera; family Pteropodidae; genus Eidolon; species Eidolon dupreanum. Next base: position 13,308,763 of record CM053515.1, on the reverse strand, counting down.
TAGCTATTGACATCATATTGTGGCTTCCCCAAAATGTCAGTCTAATGACCTGATAAGATAAAATTGAGTTTCCTCATAATGTAGGGAGACAACTACCCTGAAAAAGTCTTTGTGTCCCGACAAACGGAGAAGAGGCAAAGTGGGGACATTTATGATATTTAAGGTCTACTTTTAAGCATGTCTTTGAATGTGGGGAGCTTGGTTAAGATTGGGTAAGAATCATGATATAGTAGTCTGGGATTGGTAGACACAGTATAGAGAGAATGCGAGGGGACACGTTCAAAGGGTCCCAGGTTATAAACTTATTTATTCCTACTGGAGAGTTAATGGGTCTTCAGAATGCACAATGAAATTATTTGTAATATTTGTAATCTTCTTGGGAAAGCATTTTCTGAAAGAGTAAAGTCATACTGATGAAGACGGTATAACAGCAGTCACGCCAATGTGGAGGGGTAGATGTTTCTTTCTTGACATCAGTCAGAATTTATCAAGCATCTGATAACAGCCTTGTAGGAATAAATTTTAGAAGAGAACCAAAAGAAGTAAAACACTCCCAGATACTATTTATTGTCTCATCATCCTAAGTCTTTTCTATTGGTCAATTGCTTCATTCTTTTAAATGAGTCAAAAACAACTAAAGCAGTAACATCATTCCAGCACACAGGCCCTCCAAGGAAATTTAAATTCACATATTTTTAAAACTTTCAAGATGCCCTTCAGGTTCTGAATGTGGGAGAGAAACAAGAGAGACTGGGGAAGTATGGATGCGTTGGGGTTTTGCCAGGGATGCTAAACAAGCATGTTTTGCATATCAATATTAAGCTCCTAGAGGACTCTTGAAAAGCTTCTGAGGCCAAGACTGGGCTTAGCAGAAATAGCAGTACAACCGATTCCTGAATCTGCCATGAGCATGGGAAGGACAACCGAGGTCTCCACAGTAAGTATTTGCCATTCTGGGTTATTGGCTTGAGGAAAGACACCCTTTCAGATTTCTTGTTTGGTTTTGCTCTGATTTTTGCCTCTCATTCTTTTTTGTAGAGCCACATTGATCCCAAGTACCTACTATGTGTCTTTACTGCCAAAATCTTTGAGCAAAGACTCTGGAGCGGGCCACAAAAATACTAATATTATTTCAGGGGAATGACATAGGAAAGCATCATTCTTACATGACAGCCAGAATGGACTCAGCTGATCAGAACCATAAGGGCAGGCACTAAATGCCATGAATATCCTATGGGGACACAGGTCAAAGACTACTATCTCCATGTTCCCTGGGCACTGCTTGGCCCTCAGAGGGAACTGTGACCTAAGCGGCCTAAGAGAATCTTCCATAGGATGTTGTGATCTGATGCTAGGAAAAGAAACTCTCTCCCTCACTCCTGGGGCTGCCAAGCTGGGCTGGTTTAAGCCGGGAACTGTTGCAGTGACGGGCACACCTTGCCCTATACCTGATGTCTGGAGGAATCCAATCTGAAGAGAAAAAATTGCGGCTAGCTCAGAGAAATATGACACAGAGAAATTGGTGACACTACGTAAACTTTGAAGACAGATCTATTCCCAGACTTTTAGGTTATGTGAGCCAATAAATTCATTTTGTTTAAACTGTTGTCGGGGTTTGAGTCCTTTTAAACTCAAAACGTCCTGATTAGGATTTATTAGGCTCACTTCTAATGATCAGTCTCGAATTCTGGAAACAGGCTTAATGTTGTAGTTTCAGGGATCCTCAATTCTCTTATAGCCCCCTACCCATATCCAATAGATTTCATAAGCTGGAGACAAGATTTTTTTCACTTCACTTTGTAAACACAGATTTTGTACCAGTCAGCTATGTCCTTTGTACTACATAGAGCCCAGATTAAAATTCATGGAAATTCACAAGAGACAAAATATGCCCTTATACTGATGGCTGCATATAGGTAGAATAAGAGAAATCACTCTAAGCCATTTTGAAGGACGAGAAAATAGAAAAATATTCACATGATTCCTAGAGATCTCTTTCAGACTCTGAAAAAGTCCTAGGGCTATATCATAATGGAAATGATAAAATTCAAAAACTATCAAATCCTTCCAAAAAAAAGTTAATTTTGCATAAAGACAACAGGAAACGCATGCTTCTCCCAATGAGGATGTTACTTTACTTGGCCTCTAAAGGTCCTCCTCTAATAATCACGTTTCATTGGCTTCCTTCAACTAGTATTTTGCAAACTCTGCTTCCCAGAGCCCGTGGGACTCTGGTGATATACAGCAGGGACTTCACCAGAGTGGAGGGGAAGGCAAGAGGAAGGGACATTTGGTTAACATCCTGTATCAACCAGAGTATCTCTTCTTAAAAATTATCTTTTATGTATTGGGTTCCCAAGAAAAATGAAGTCAAAAAAAGGTTTTGAAAAAATTAAAACAGCTTTAACTCTATAACCACATTTTTAAAAAATTGGAAACTAACTCCTTTAACCCTATAAGCAGCATTAATCCAGGTACTGAGGGTCTAAGATAAGAGGAGATACCAATGACTTCATGTAGATCAAGGTAACCTCTGATGCTGAAAATTGTGTGATGTATTGATCTAAAAGGACCACCACTTCTGCCAAACCTTTATTAGAAAATAAGTTTATGCTCATCCTACATTCCAGAGCATATCCCAATAGATGTGCTCTGCATTTGTCAGGGACTGAAGGTTGAGGCCAGGCACTAGTACTGTTTCTGGCATTTAAATCACTTGGGCTTATCACAGTCTTAATATGAAATTCTACCATTTGAGATCAGAAGCCCAGCATGCAAATAAACCTCTGTTGTTGCAACGCAGAGCTCTGCCCCCACCATAATCAACATTTAAAGCATTCCCTTGTCATATGGTCAATCATGCAAAAAAACACCAGTGCTAGCACTCTCTGGTGCAAAGGAGAGGTAGAAAGAGGCTACGAGGAAGCACTAGTATAGCAGGCCTATAGATGTATTATGGTTTTACAGAACTATTCCCCCAGCACATCAGAGCCTATAGTTTGTGACCTTGTTAATTTTACAATTCTATCCTTTTCTATACCAAAAAAAAAAAAAAAAAAAAAAAACCTTGAAAGACAAGAATCTCTAATTCTTTATCTTACTCTCCATCTTCAAAGCGGGCTCTCTTTTCTCCCTTACATTTAGATTTCATTCTTCTGCTTGAGATAATAGGAAGTTCAGGGAATTTTCAAACAGACAAAAGCTACTCAAAAGAATATAAATGTCAAATACATGTAAATTTCTCCTGCTCCCTTTTTCCCCAAGTCGGGAATGTCCTTTGTTTGCTCCTGGTATGTTTCAGCTGGCTGACATCTCTGGTTGAGCAGTAATCATCCAGGCAGCGTCCTTACAATGTAATGACAATCAGTTACCAAAAATGTGCAGGCACTGATAACGGGACTCACAAGGGTCAGAAATAAGAGGAAGAAAATAGCCCTTTCAAACAAGTGCACAGCAACC
>CM053515.1:13230041-13304804 GCA_028627145.1 Eidolon dupreanum | reverse complement strand
AAATATGTATTTGGCAACATCTATTGCTGGACACTGGGGATTCCAAGATGGGCAAGATAAGGTTACAGAGGGAAGCAGCCATGGATGTAATTCCACATTTATGTAATTCCACATAAATGTGACAAGCACACTACGGACAAGGACTTACACGACTACTGAACGAAGTATCTAACCTTTTCTACGAGAGTTTGGAAAAGCTTCGGAGAAGCAAAATATTAAAACTGGCATTTGAGTCAGACTTAAAGAATAAGTAAAAGCTTCTCACCCAAGGCAAAGAGGGACAAGAATAATATTTATCTGAGGAAAAGTTCAACAGGGCTCGAACACAACCTGCATGAAGTGACAGGAGGTGAGGAGGGGGCACTTTCCAAGCTTATTTCATCAGGTGACTTGTACAGCTTTCTCTGCTTCAGGATTTCTCGAAGCCTTTCGTATGCTCTTTGTGATTCTCCATGAGAAGGCATAATTTATAGCATTTCCTCATTTTATTTGATCACAGATAGTGCTTTTTAATGTTTTCATTTTTTTTCAAATTTAAATTATCTCCAGATAAGAAATATCATCTTAGCTTACATCATGAAGTGACTTATGTGCCAAACCCAGAAAGTGACAATAAAAAAGTAAAAGGTTTTTAAGAAAGGTCTATCATATGATCCTATTGTTTAGAAAGCTAGTTCTAATAATAGACGGTGTGCCTAAACTACAACAGCTTCAACAGTAGGATTTTAAAAGATCCCATAACCTCTGCCAAGAACACATTCTCATCTTCAACCCTCCTGCCAACAAGGCCTTCAGTGCACCTGACTCAAGTCCTTCTTACTGCAGAGTAAGTCCATGTATCACCCCTGTATCCTCCTTTATAACAGATTATTTTTCCAGCAGATTATTATAATGGAGTATTTTCCTCCTTTGCCAACTCCTCCAGAATAATCACTTAATAAATAACAATACACCAGAGAAATGCAAGTAGTAAACACTAAGAATCAGTTGATTTCCAACCAAAACATTTTTTTACTAATGAACAATTCAGCTTCCTGTGCATTTGTTCCAGAGTCTATTCCTTTCTAGATATAAATATTAATCTAGACATAAATAGGCTCATTCTTCCAGATCCTCTTTCTTCCTTCATGACCATTTCACCTCCTAGACCCTGCCATCCATGAATAGTTGCACGTAATAGGCTGTGCTATCCCATGACTGGGCTGCATGCTCTTCCCCACCACCTCCCGGTGAGAATCCCAGCTCAGGATTTAGGAAAACTGGAATCAGAAGCCCTCTGCCACTAGCCATGTGACCTGAAATAGGGCACGTTTTGTGTCCCGTTTGTGCGTCACCTTCCTGCCTTGTAAAATGAAGCTGTCGAGAACACGCCCTCTCTAAATCCTGAGCTATCTCCGTGAGTCTGAAGACTGCTCTTTCCAGCTCTTTCATCTGTAATGGGGGGAAATCCCAGGGCTGCAGAGGCCTCTTGATGCCTTCTCTCTCAGGGCTCCCAGAAAATCACCCAGCACTGACTATGAGGTGTAATCAAACTTTCCCAAGTGAAGTCCAGATAACCTAACCTTTTTTGCTCTATACCATCCCCTCAAACAGCTGCACAAAACCTTTCCTTCTCTTTGGAATAAAAAAATGATACAGTTCCCAAAGACAAGTAAACCCTGTGCATCTCACAGGGAACCTCCCCTCATCATGCTGCAGACAATTCGATCAATTAGCCAGGACTGGAAAGGGTCGGCCAAGCATCCAAGTAGGGAGAGAAAACATTCAAGATTTAGTACAGAGATTATAGCTTGTAATCCTAAAAGTCCCATATCCAGGCCACAGATTTTTTTTTAGTTTGATTCAGCTTATCAAAAAGAGAAGAATTCACATAAAAATTCAGATTTTCCATTTTTCTTGAAAAATCAGAAGATCCGCCTATGCTAGGACCCTGTAACCCTGCCAGCATGTAACGTGGTAGGCCCCTCGTAGACAGTCCCCACCGATTCCCAGCATTTGGCTGAGGGCCTTCGCCATGCTTTTCCCGTCTTCTTCTTGTATAAAAACAGAAGTTTCTCTGTATCGGTATTGGGGGAATAAGAGATATACCAAGTGGACCGATCAAGAAAAATGGAAAACAGCGTATTTTTACAGGGAAGAAGAGAGCATGACTTCTTTTTTAGGCAAACGTGAGTGCACTTGACTTTTTTTTTTTTTTTTATCAAGCCAGCCTGACGGGCATTTAAGTTTGAGACAGTTTGGGAAACCTGGAGTGGGGGAAAAGCCATGCTGAATAAGAATCAGCTGTCTCTTCTCCATGACTCAGTTTCTCCGTGTGAAGTAAGCTGGTTGGACTACAGAGTCCTTCCCGACCTAAAGTCTACGATCCTGTGTTCCAACAGCCAAAAAGCCTCTGACAAGGACGAGACAACCCAATCTGGGTTCTGCTAGGGTAAGAAAAGACAATACTGACACCCAGTGGTCCCTCAAGCAGCTCCCAAGTGATGACCGGGAATTCCTGAGCTTAGATAGAAACTTGTCCGTGTCTTGGAAACAGAGGAAACAAAAAACAGCAAAAGCTTATGCCAGTTAAAAACAAAAACATGCACTGGTTTGTTTTCTAAACTCTTCCGATTTGGTTTATTGGTTTAAACATATCCATTATATCAAAAGTATTTGTATTCAACAATGCTATTTCTGTTACATAATAGAAACAAATATGCTTTTGAAAATGCAAGACTTATTTCCCAGGAGGTAAAAGCCCAAACACCCTGAACTGTTCTATAATGATTTATTTGATTTATTAATTAGTCTTCTAAGCCCTGAAAAGTAAATAATAAATATCTGTGACTATGAGGACCAGGGGCTCTGTTTGATGAGTTTGGGAACCTCCCAGCACAGCCTCAAACCCTTCCATTTGGAAATAATGAGGTCACGGCAGGAGTGAGGGCTGAGGCAGAACCGACAGGAGAAACATCTGCAGAGTGGCTTTTACCTCCAAAGGGCTAATAGTGACCAGAGTTTTTAAATCGGCATGATCTAAAATATAACCTTTTAATGACATTTAATCCAACTGCTGAATGAAAGAAAACAAGTGAAAATGTGTTTTAATAATTATTATTTCACATCTAAAGCCTTTGATTTGGGCAGGGAAGCGGGGCCGGAAGGACCAGCGACCCGACCTTCCAATCATAATGTAAGCTGACATCTCAATGTAATACTCTAAATCAGACTTCAGAATAATAGCATTGGTGAGAAATGCAGGAAAATTTATAAACGTGTCTAAAGATCTTGCCTTTTTATTAAGTGGAAAACTCACCAGCTGGCATCATGGCATAACTGAAACAATCAAGACACATTCAGGTACGGAGAGAGTGAACTGATTCATAGACTCTCCCTGCTCTCATAAACAACAAAATCAAGGGGAAAAAATACCAAAAAAAAAAAAGAAAGAAAGAAAGAAAAAGAAAATCAGTGACAACCCAATAGGAAGTGAAAGGCCATAATCTCCAGAAGGTAAAAAGGAGAGTCAGAGACCCCATATGCACAAGAGTTTCCCACACCTGTGTATGTATGAACTTTGGTTGTTTTTTCCTTGCTAATCTGTCTCGTGTCTATTTGATTATTAGACCAGCAGAGAGAAACTTGAAAGTTTCTTCCTCCCCCACACTGGCATGAATAGAGGAAGCAAAAGAAGGATGAATTTGCTCTCTCTGCTTAAGCATCTCCTGGTTCTCAAGCTTTTGGACTCACTAGAGATTTACACCATTGGCCCTCAAATTCTCAGGCATTTGGACTTGGACTAAATTATACCCTTGGGTTTCCTGGATCTCCAGCTAGCAGGGGCCGATCATGGGGCTTCTCCATAACCACATGAGCCAATTCCTATAATCAATCAATCAATCCATCTCTCTCTCTCTCTCTCTCTGTCTCTCTCTCTGTCTCTCTCTCTCTCTCTCTCTCTCTCTCTCTCTCTCGCTACACACACACACACAGTGTGACCTTAGACACAGGACTATTCTGCATCTCATACCAGAGGACTGGAACTAGTTGTCCTCTTACCAGTTCCCCCTTTCTTTAATTATAGAACTTCAGGGATTTACAGGTGCAAATACAGAAGAACTATGATTCCAGCCTCTTTAGCAGCTGGATGTAACCATGTGACTATGCCACAACACAATGTGTTGTAATTAGATTCTGCACAATTTCTGAGAAGTGACCTTAAAGGGAGAGGGTGGAAAACCTCATCCCCTACCCTCCATGCTGTCAGAACATCGGTGTGATTACCAGAGCTTTTCCCTCATTCTAAGGAGGCAGGAACAGAAAGCTGGAAGAAGCCTGAAACGCAGATGATTATGGAGCCCCCACTCCAGCCCTGGCCAGTAACTGGACTTTACAGAAGAGATGAACAAATATGTCTTGTTTAAGCCACTCTTTTTGCATTTCAGCTATAGCTAATCACAGATACAAATGGCTTTCCTTTTTATTTTTTAAAGCAGTAGAAGCCCTTTACCCTTATTAAAAGGTAATTCTAAACATGAGGTAATTCTCTGGATGAAGCAAGGGTAGGCAACAAAGCCATGTTTTACCAATGAGTAAGGTGAAGCTCAGAGAGAAGAAAGAACTTGCAAAGAGCAAAGCTCAGACCTTGACCTGGTTCATTCTAACACCTGCAAGTACTGGCTGGCAAAACAAAACCGACATTTGGGGCATTTTTTTCCTGTTGACCCCCATATACTCTTCTTCCCTGAATCCGCAGTGTGAAAAGAATAAAACAATTTTATCCCTCATCGGGTCTGGAAAACTGCCAAAATATTTTAATCATGCAAAAATGAAAAGGCCAAAAAGACAATGAACATCTCTTCCAAAAGCTGACATACAATTTTTGACCAAGAAAAAAAGGGAGTAATGAAGAGGAGAAGGCGGAGAGGGACCACTGACCAATTCTGAGGACTCCCCCAGCCCCACCCTCTCCACCTTGAGAATGACCTCTGATTGCCTCTGCCGAACATTTGTCTCCAGCTCTGTCTCTCTCCCCGCCAGGTCCAAGGGGATGCTGGAAATTCAAAAGTGCGCTTTCAACAAATACTCATGAAGATCTACTTGGGAGCCACTGTGCTAGAACCAGGAGTCCAATATGAGTGAAACATGGTCCCTGCCTTCCAGGTCAGTAATTTTCTGACAAAAAAAATAACTATGATGTTTGAACACTATTAGATGTTTTACATCAGCATCATCATAGTAGTTCACATCCTAGTATGAAATAGTCATTGTTCAAGTTGCTTTAGATGCATAATATCAGTTCCATGCAACAGATCCATAAGAAATGTATATTATTATCCTATTTTACAGATGAAGGGGTGAGGCACATAGCAGTTAAATATTTTACCCAAGGTTACACAGCATATGCTGTCTCATTTAAGACTAAATAGTTCCACCTATTGGTACCTGTGTAATGTCTTAAGTATTGCATTCGTTGTTGTCAAAGGTGTGAAGAAATGGACACACAAACAAGGGTTGGAAGTGTTAACCGATCCAGCTTTAGTGGAAGAAACATAAAACAAGATTCAGAGATAAAAGGATTTAAAATCTCACAGGTATTAAAACTCAAACATGAGCCCATGTGAAATAAACTCCAAAGTGAACCTCTTCTAAAACCTTGCAGTGTAACAGTGCTGTGATGTGGATGAGCAGCAGTCCCTAGGAAGCAGCACCCAGGAAGGACATCTGAGGAAGCTGGGAAGGGAGCATTCATGAAATGCCTCTTAATTAGACGTCCACGCTGAGCCCAGAGGATGATTAGGCCCATGGTGGGGAAAGGCTATCCATGTTGGGAGAGCTAAGAGCAAAGTCCTGCGGGCTGATGAGAATTTGCCTCTTTTGGGAAGTGCAAGCCCTGTGACTGGAGGTCAGAATGGGAGAGATGAAATGGAGAAAGATGCGACTGGAAATGAGATCTCCATTTGATGGTATTTTAATCTCCAACTGTCCGTAACTTAAGCCAATCTTTCTCTAAAAATCCACGCCTCCTCCTGGTGTCTCTGACTCCATGATCATCTTAATAAATGGGATTCTAAGTCTTAAAATCACCTGTGACATGCCCCTCTCCCTTGCCTGTGCATCCAAATCCTTACCACCTCTTGTTAAATTATCTGATATACATCGCTATCTGTTACTCCCATTGACACACCTTGAGTGTAGCTCGATTCACAAGTCTAAACAGCAATAACCCACCAGCCTACAATTTTCAGCACATCTTTTCAAGACCCACACGCCACATAAGATCTTGGGATCTCATGGGCATGGGACAAACACTGGCATTTCACTCCCACATTCAAACACCCAATATGAATCACACCCAATACGTGGAAAGACACTCAGCCTCACTAGCTACTAAATGTAGATAATAACAAAGTATTTACCTCTTGAACCTTGAAAGATTAGAAAGAACGGCAAGCATCACCCAAGGATTAAGGAAATGGGCACAGAAGGATTGCTTTAGGAGTGTGAATTGATACAACTATTGAGGGAAGTGATTTAGCAATGAGGATCAACGTCTTTAAAAATGTCCATATGCTTTCTCAGTAATGCCACTTCTAAGTGTTTGTCCACAAGAAATCAGTAGACCTGAGTGTCGACGGTATATATAAGATGCTTATCATAACATAATCTGAAGCTGAAAACAAACTGTGTATCAATTATTAGTGGACTTAGAAAACAAAACAAAACAAAAACTATGGGATCTAGATCTGAAATATTATCCAACCAATAAAGATGACAATGTGGATACACATTTATTGACATGGAAAAGTGTGTCAATACAAATAAATACATTTATATCTACATGTACACTCAAACATACATGTGTATACAAAGTGAAAAAACCCTAGGCAATGAAAATAAATGTGTAACAGGGTCCCATTTTTGTAAATATCTATCAGGGACTCAAGCAAATTCCATAGCCAAACCTGCTGCATACCTTAACTAAAGAAAAAAAAAAAAGAAAAGCTGAATTCGAAGAAATAGTCTTGAAAGTAGGAGTCACCTCTTACCTGGATCAAGGGGGGATCCAATGTACCATGCCAAACACCAGTGCTTACATTGCGTCCTTTTTCCTCTGATGTATCTCACAATCTGATATGGCACAGAACCCTTCACCTCCCTGCATTCTTCACTTATTATCATCTACCAAAACATCCCTGACTCATGCTGTGATAGTGATTTATAGTAAGAAATATATATTTGGCTTTCATCCCCATTTCTGAGACAGAGCTCCTAAAACCCTTGGGATTTCCTAAGTGCTAAGAGGAAAAAGGCATCTTTTGTTAGGCTACTGGGTGACTTTCAGAACCCAGGAAAGGATAGAGGTTGGCTGCCAGAAGAACCAACGGTGTGATGAAAGTGTTGGGACCCTCAGTGCCACCGCCCTGACCTCTAGGGAGGGGACAGGGCTGATGGTTGAATCAGAGCCAGTGGCTAATGATTTAATCAAATGTGCCTATGTAATGAAGCCTCCATACACACACACAAAACACCCAAACTGCCACCAGCACGTCTGAGCGTGGGATCTGTGCATAAGAGCTACCGTAGATCAGAACCCCGGGAGTTGGGCAGTAGACTGGAAGAAATAAAGAAGCTGCCTCTCTCCATTAAAAAAATAAAAAAAGGAAAGTTTCCAGGTTGGTGAGCACATGGAGCTTTGGGGAGAAAGGTGCAGAGTATGGATGCTCCTCATCCATTCCCTATACCCTGCCCCATGCATCTCATTTGTCTGTTTCTAAGTTATATCCTTTTACAATAAACCAGTACTCTAGTAAGAAAAATGTTTCTCTGAGTTATATGAGCCATGCAAGCAAATTAATGGGACCTGAGGAGGGGGTCATGGGAACCTTCAATCTAGAACCAGTCGGCATCTGAATGGGGGTGGGGCAGTCTTATTGGACTGAGTCCTGAACCTACGAAATCTGATGCCCAGGTAGATAGTGTCAGAATTGAGTTGAACTATAGGACATCCAGCTGGTACAGAACTATTTAGTGGTGTGGCCTGGAATGGAAAAGCACCCCACCTCCAACCAGAATCAGTGACCAGAACACTTACATGCTTGCTTTCCTCCATTCCTATTTTTTTTCCCTCTCTCTTACAAGCCTTATGGACCAACACTTAGAAGCTGGTCATGTTCCCCTCCAAATCGTCCTTCTCCAAAGCCTATTCTGGCCTTCAGTGATCCCCTTACTGATAAGCCAGGAAGGAAAAGAGCAGAGATGAGGAAAGGGAGGGAGAGGTGTGGAGGAGGGGGAAATCCTCAGAAGGCAATATCAAACTATTTGTTTATTAAACATAAGACGACTGAATGGAGATTCTTGGAAGTATTCATTTTCCTGATCAAATGGACTGGCACAAAATTCACAGAGACAGAAGTAGATGCGAGGGCTGGGAGAGGGTTCCTGCTCAACGGTTACAGCTTCTATTCCGGGTAATGTAAATGTTTGGGAAATAGATGCTGGTGGCAGTTACGCAACATTATGAGTGTCAGTAATGGCCCTGAACTGTACACTTAAAAATGGCTACAATGGAAAATTATGTGAGTGTGTGTATATATATATATTTTTTTACCACAATAAAAAAGGGAGGACTGGCATAGCCTTGGCTATTTTTGCTTCTTTGGCCCTTTCTGCTCAGAGTACAGACAATGCTCATATTGGTACAGAAGCCAACTAGACATGATGGGGTGACAAGCAGGAGGATAAAAGGCAACAAATGAAAGGTGGTAGAGCAGACCGACAGTATCGGGGACCCTGCAGGCATGAGCGGGCTCACAGTCCCAAACCGACTACTCCCATATTCCTTATTATAAAAGAAAATTCAAGTCCTCTTTTTTTCAAAAGGTGTTTAGCAAATTTTCAGTTACTTGCCACTAAATACAATAACAGATACAACTCCCCATGGCCCACTCTAGGAAATCAAACATCTGACCACGCTCAACCACGCCCCTCTCAGTCTGGCCCCAAGCCCTCCGCAGGCTTTTCTATCTTACCCCTTCTTTCTCACATAAACCCCAGACTCCACCGCTGCCTTTCTCTAAACATAATGCTCACCTTCCCGTTTCTGTGCCTTTCCTCATGCCAGTTTCCTACTTAAATGTCCTCCCTAGCCCTCCCTCCTAGCAACCCTGCAACCCACCTCTCCCAAGAAGACTTCACCAAACCCCCAGAAGACTCTCCTTCTAAAATCCCAGCCCCATTTGTATCCCATTTATCCTAGTATCCAATCCATCCTCAAGTCCCCCAGGAAACCACTCACAACCATGACCACTGGTCCCACACTCCTGCCTGCCAGGCCCACTCTCGTCGGGACAATCAGATGCCTCCAGCTGGCCTCCTTATTCTACTCTGGCCTCCCTCCTTCCAGGCAATTTCTAGCACAGATGTCAGAATAATCTCTTTAAAAATGTATGTCGGATCACGTCATCCCCCTGCTCTAACACTCCAGATGGCTTCCTAACACATTAGAATAAAATCCAAGTTTCTTTCCTTCCTTGGCCTACCAGCCTAGCTATAATCTTGTCACTGTCAGCCCCTCCAAACTCAGTTTTTGCCCCTTTTCACTTCTTTACTCCAGCCATGCTGGCCTTCTTCTGTTCCTTGAGTATATTAACCTTATTCCAGTCTTATCACATTTGCACTTGATGTTCCCTCTACTGGGAATTATCTCCCAAATCTACATACACATAACTGGTTCCCCTGTCACTAAGGAATCTCTGCTGGAACACCACCACCCCAGAGAGGCCTGCCCTGACTACTTTAACCACTCTCTACCCTTTATTCTTTGTTTTCCTCCATAGCATTTCTCCCCGCTGAGTTTAAATCTATTTTCACTTTCTTTTTTATATTAGAACGCCCCATACATCAGCTCATCAGGGCAGAGGCTGTGTTCTGTTCATCCCTGTATCTCCAGCATCCACGATGGGGCTATTTAACTCATCCTTCTTGTGGATAGTCCATGTACTTACTTCACTGTTGCAACTCTAAGTCACATTCCGTATTTTTTCCAACTCAGCCTCCTTCACCTCCCAATCTACCACTCACCTCCCTGTACCTATTACAAAGTTCAGTACAGCCAAATACTGGTACAATGAATAAATGTTTCAGTTTCTGGTTTTATTTTAAGTCTGTCAGGAATCTCTTGCATACTCTGTGATCTCACTTAAACTAACAAAAATTGCCCTGCACCAAATAGGTTAAGTACTATGAAATAATGCTGATGCTAATGATTAAACCATTTTAGTTTTTTTTCTATTTTGTCAGGAAAAAAAAAACCCACTTTGAACCCTGCTTGCAAAGAAGTATAAATACATTTTAAAATACAAAAGATAAAATAAAGTTTAAAACCGAAATAAGTAGAAATAATAATGGTAGGCTATTTCAAAGGAGTGAATCACAAGTAGCCATAAGCTCACGTCTATAAATATTAGTTATTCTTTCTATTTCTTTCTGTTCAGCTAAATGACCACCACTGAAGTCTAAGTTTTCAAGTTTCTCGAGAAAACCCTCAAATGCCAGCCTCATTCCATACAACAAATCTCATGGAACTCTTCCCACAATTAAAGTTCTGATGACTAAGATCTTCAGCAGCAATACTGCTTCAGATAAAATAATTAAAACCATAGTTTCCCTTAAATGCGTATTGGTTAGTGAAGGAAGCCAAATGGAAAAGGCTATACGCCCTGTAGGATTCCAATCACATGACACCCTAGAAAAGGCAAAGGACAGAGACAGTAAAAACTGAATGTAGTTAACGCAACTAAAGTATACACTTAAAGATAATTAAAATGGTAGTTTTATGTTTTTATATTTTTACCATTAATTTTTAAAAAGAAAAGAAAAAAAACTCAGTGGCTGCCAGAGGTTCAGTAGGAGAGGTAGGGAAGGATGAACAGGTGAAGCTCAGGATATTTTTAGGGTAGGGAATCCATTCAGTATAATGCTGGAATGGTGGATACATGTCATTATACATTTGCCAAAACCCATAAAACATACGATGCCAATAGTGAACACTAAAATAAACTATAGACTTTAGTTAACAATAATGTATCAATGTAGGTTCATCAATTATGAAAAATGTACCCCACTAATACAAGATACTAATAACAGAAGGAACCACGGGAAAGTGAGCAGTGGAGTTTGTGGGAGCGCTCTGTATTTTCTGCTCAATTTTCTGTAAACCTAAAACTGCTCTGAAAAATAAACTCTATTAATTCTTTTTAAAGTTTTTTTTTTTCCTGGTCATCAGTGTCTACTCAAACACATGTTTTTAAAAAGCCCTTAGTGGCAAATTGTAGATTTAGGTTTCCATTACCATAATTGCATGTTTATATTTCTTCTCAATTACTGAAAAAGTTTTCTGTTTAATAAATATACTTAAATACCAAACAATTCACTGGGGCAGATGTTTCTGAAGTGCCTACCACTGGCAAGGCTCTGTGACAGGCACTCATATACTTGTAAACAAGTAAACCTATTTATTCAAAGTCACCCTGGAGGAGGGAAAAGAAAGATTTCTGTGGGATCCCCTGAGAAGTTTTCTTCTGGGTTCGCAGATCACCTTGCTCCTTAGGCACTCTGCCCAGCAATTCAGAGGAACGGGGACTGTATCTTCCGCACAATTAATGAATTCCTCAGCTCCTCTCAACAGAAAGATAATTTCCCAGAGCAAACAGCCACATTGATATTCATGAGATAAATGGTTTGTAACTGAACAGCAACACCCCACTAATGCAAATTTCATACGCGGCTTCCAAAAGGTTAAACAATGCCGCTTAGCTCTACTGTGCCTGGAAAGCAAAGGACAAAGGCTCGACCTCGGTGCCATGCTGAGTCCTCAGGCAGAAAGTTCTCTCAGCAACACAGTCTTCCTGCTCTCTGCCTGAGAGAGGTGTTCACTACCAAAGGGTCACTACCAGTCAGAGTCCCCTGGAAACCAGTGGCTGAGCGCACCCGTGAACAAGCACCCCTCAACTTTCTCAACGTAAAAAGGAAAGACCATACGTAGAAGATGAAAGAAAAGCAAAGATGGAATTATTTTCAAGTTTGCCTCATGAGTAAATATTTTAAACAACTTTCCCAAATATGCTTGCTGAATGTCATTATGCCCTCCCACAGGTCTTTAACTCAGCACTCCGTCCTTTCTCATCCACTCAATATTTGCTGAGTGCCTACTGTGTGCCAAGTGCCCTTACCTGTGCTGGACGCGTAACAGTGAGGAATTCAGAGAACTTCTTTGCCCCCAAGGAGATTATGTTCTGGAGGAGGCAGACAATAAACAAGCTAATTTCAGATTGCGTTAAACTCTATGACGAATACAACTGGCCAATGGTGTAACAAGCAGAGTGAAGGCTTGGGGCGTTTGCTGTATCAACTTCAGATTGAAGACCTCTAGGAAGAAGTGACATTTAAACTGAGAAAAGGATGATGAGAAGGAACCAACCATCTAAGAATGCGTACAGATCCCCAGGCAGGAGCGAGGCCGGAGCATACAGCAGACTGAGAGTGTAAAAACGTGGAGGTGGGTTTTCTGCTACATGTAATAGGAGGAAAGTAATGATTTTAATCAGGAAAACAAAATGATCTGATATGTTTTGAGAAGATCAACTCTACCGTGGTGTCTAGAAAGAGCTGAAGTGCAGAGGAACGAGACTGGAGCCGGCGTGGCACTGGGCGAGGACTGGCGGAGCCCCACCGCCAGGGAGCCGGGGCCAGACCAGCACAGGTGGTGCGCTGCTGCTCAGACTCTCCTATTAACGTGTCCAGCCCAGGGGACAAACGGGGTCAAAACCTAGCCCTAGCCTATCTTGCCAAACCCTGTGACCCAGCTTGGCTAGGGCTGATTCCACTGCAGAGGAGAGCGGTTTGACAGTTTGTCCACTCCGAGAGAATACCTTTCTCCCTATACGTGAAATTGACTTCACTGCTTGGGAACCGCCTTGAACCAGGACAGCCCCAGCGTGATGAAGACAAGAGCCTCTACGAAGAACTACTGCAGAAGGTGACCTGAATAGGATTTGCTAGTGAAATCAATTGGGGTGAATAGAAGGATTTTTGGCTTGAGTTATCATGGTGGAGGGTCCTACTTCCTGAGATGGGGGAGACTAGAGAGAAAGAAATTTGTAGTGCCTAGAAAACCAAAGTTTCGTTTCAAACATGTTAAGTGAACTATTAGACACCAGATGGGCAAATCAGGTAGGATGAGTTTGGAAAGCAGAGAAGAGAGGAGAAAATAAACTGTGTTGGCGAGTGGAAGAGAGGTCAGATGAAGGAAAGGAGCCGGCAAACTCCACACTTGACTCACGTAGCTGCTAACATGTACTCATGCAAGGAAACTGTACATGAAGACAATTTGTTCCATGAAGACAATTTGTTCCAGAAACAGCTGCCTAGTGAGGGGAGACTGGGTGATGCTCAGTCAACATGTGCTTTATAGCTCATTTTCAATCAAGGGCTTCCATGTAAATCCAGATAGTAGATCGTCTACAAATTTAATTAACTGTATTTGTGCAGAATCTCAATTTGACCATAAAAGTTTAATGCTTAATATAGTTAAAGGTTCAGTGGCCTTTCTTTATAAAAAGAAGCAAATGAAATGGCCACAAATTAATTTTTCCAGTTATCCCCAATATATCAGATTTATGAAGACAACCGAAAAGAGTCAATATCACAAGTCTGAATATGGAATAGGATTTAACTACCAACTCCCAAACTCTCCTTAAACAAGAATTATTTTCTCTAATTAACTGTTTGCTCATAGCAACATGTAACTAGTGCCTCCTGAAATATTCTCTGAGGCCAGTACTTCACTCCCAGGCAGACAGCCTCATCACCTTCGAAGGGTTTTTGCCTTAGGGTGCAGGCAGCTACCATGTGCACTTGCTAATAATAATGGAAACAAAACACTCTGCAATAATTTTGGCCAGATCCATAAATATTTATAAGGTTCAGGGTGAATTCATTCACATTTTTAGCTCTGCTAATTTAAGGAGTGTTGTCATAAAGACCACTAGGCCTGGGTTTCAGTCCTGGAACTGTCATCTGTTAGTTGTGTGACTGTGGGCAAAGAAGTTACTGTTTCTTCAGCAGCAAGAGGGGATTAGGAAAGCCCACTCTGGCCATTTCACAGGAGAGCTGAGCAACTAAATGAAATGAGGGTAGGTAAACTTCCTTGCCATTTCTATTGCTAGGAAAAGTGAATTCACATACATTACAAACTCAGTGCTGTTCTGAAATATCTTACCTTGTAATTGCTGAAATATCAGAAATTAAAGGTGTCTGGCAGATCGGATACAGACATAAAACAAAGGCTGTGTTTTTTCACACTAGCGTATAGTAGTGGCTCAACAGATATTAGCTTCCTTCTGTCCCTGTTTCCTTCATCGCTCACCGGAAGAGACATCAGAGATTAATTAGTTCGAGCTTGTTTTAAATATGAAATCAAGGCCCAGAAAGGTGAAATTGTGACCGGTCCAATGTCTGTGTGCCCGACACTTTGAAAGGTCAAAACTCAAAACATCAGGATTTGGAATAAAGAAAGATTTATTGATCGAGAAGGCACCAAGAAAATAGGATGCCTAGCAGTGTCTCAGATCCATCTTAAAGTACAGCGTTCAGGCTTCTTTTACGTCAAGGGAAGGGGGGAAATGGGAGGGGCAAGAAGTAATTAAGGACCACAGACTTCTGGGTATCAGCAGGGGTCTGAGGAAGGTTGTGCTTGTCTGTTGACCCTAGTTGATGTGAGTTTGGTCACAAGGTTCCTGCAGATCATTGATAAATAATTCATACTTCCCTTATCGCCTCAGGAGAGGCACTTCGTGGTAAAGGTCTGTTTTATAAAATTCAAGCCATAAGCAGAGCTTCTCTAATGACTAGCATGTCTATATGCAAGAAGCTCTTACCTGAAGGCCCTGGGAACAAAGCAGGCTCAAAGCGGAGGGAGTCAGGGAGGCTGAGCATTTTACTTTGTTAACAAAGGACATATTTCTGAGTTCAGAGTAAATATCTCTCAGCCTAAGTTACCCATCTGTCAAATAAGGGGCTTCGACTAAATAAGTCATTTAAAAAAAACTGTTTCATAGCAGAGCCCACCCACTGGGGTTTAGGGGAAGACAGAATAGGGCCTCCATCCACGCAGAGCAGATCTGCTTTCAGGGCACTGTATGTTCCAATTCTGCATAAGGTTAGTTAGAAAAGAGGTGTTCATGCTGCTAACAACAAAGTATTTTAAAGCAATTCTTGGTTCATAAGAGTTCATGACAAACTGGCGTGGCCAAATCTTGATAGCAGGATTTGGGGGCCAGAATATGTTCTAAATGTCCCTAGCTTCCGGTAGGTCACAGCTCTACAATTTACCAGGTCCTCACACCGTTTTTGTCTTATACCAGCCCATTTCACTGAATCCAGCTCTCTGCCTAGCCCCAGAATTTCCCCCACACCACCTCCTGCCGTCTCATATTTTGAGGCAGTTTTATGGTTAACTTGCTTAATTTCGTCTTTCCGTACTTAGAATGCCAATGTGGCTGCTATAAAACATAACAGGGGCTTAAACAAGATACTTCACTTTTCTCTCACACAGAAGCTTGAGTATAAGTAGTCCAGGTCTGATGTGGCAGTCCCATGGTGTCTGGGGACAGTATTCCTCCTGTTTTATTGTCCTGCCATCCTCAACCTACCATTAGGCATCCGTGAGCCCAGATAAAGCTCAGGATTCTTAAGGGGAAAAGGAGAAAATGACTAGTGGTTTATCCCACATCTTCTCTAATACATTTAAACTCCGAGGGTTGAGATCATGAGATAATCACTTGCATACCATACATGATGCCCAGTTATATGCAAAATCTGTGCAAGAAGCTGCTTAATACTCATTTACTGTAAGAAGGGAACCAAGAGAAAAGGAAAAATTCTAGGTAGGAAAAGCAGGTTGGGTGTGAGAGAGTAATTCAGTTTTGGACAGGTTTAACTTGAATACTTGTTAAGCATCAAATGGAGAGAGAGTTGACAGTTGTTTAGACCATTCTGCAAAACAGGAGCAAAGACTGGGCTGAGAACATAAATTTGGAGTAATTGACATGTAGATGGTATCTAGAGCTTTGGATGAGAACCTAGGATAATGGATATAGAGAAAAACAGATCTATGAACTGGGTCTTGGGGTGCATCAACATTTAGAAGTTAAGAAAATATGGAGGAACCAGCAAATGAGAATGATGCAGACCTTGAGGAAGGCACAGAGAAATATTTCAGATACCAAAAAAAAAAAAAAAAAGGGTTTCAAGGTGGTGGTAGTGATCAATTGTGTCAGATGCTAATAGGTAGAAAAATAAGGAATCAAATGTGAACATTCGATGTAATAAGGGAAAGTCTTCAGTCATTGGTCACTGTTTTGGCAGTAAGTTACAGGCAAAATCCTGACTGAAACAGGCCCAAGAAAGAATGAAAAAAGAAGAACTGTAGAGAGCAAGTATAGGCGATTCTTCCAGGTAGTTTGTTATAAAGTGGAGCAAAAAATGAAAGCTACTTGATGGGGAAATGGGAGAAGGGAGCATCAAGAAAACTTTTTTTTTTTTAAAGATGTGAAAAATAATAGCCTATTCTATTGCAAATAGGAATAATCTATTAAAGAGATAAAATTCAGTGAGGGAGGTGAGAGGCAATAATTGCAGTTAGGTGGGAGGTGATTGGATCTAAAGTAGAAGTGGAAGAATTGAGAGTAGATAAGAGCATGGCCAGGTCATCCCTGATCACAGTGGAGAAGACAAAATACATAGATGTTAATGCTGGCAAATGGGTTAGATGTGATGGAGGAATGAGTGGAAGATATTTTTTCTTACTTCAGCTTTTTCAGTGGAATGGAAACAAGATCATCATTGAAAATTAGGATGGCGGAAGAATTAGAGGTTTTAAAGAAGAAAGTGAGATATAAGATGGTTATCTGGAATGGGGTGGTGAATGGACTAAGACTGTAGAGCATGCTTGCTTGGCAATCTCAAGACTCCCCTTGAGACTTATGGTCATGAATTTAAAGTGGGACCAAATCAGACCCATTATACATTTTATTTCTCCCACGTACAGCTGCACAGATGCAGGTACACCATAATAAAAGTGAGTCGAAGATTTATGAAAGTAATCATTATAATGACTGACACTGAAATTTAGGAAGCAAAGTGAGGTCGTTATGGCGATAAGGTATAGTGAAAGGCAGTAGAATTAATTGAATGTTCAAGTGTGTTTGAAAGACTGATGGAGTTGAAAGTTAGAGGTTGTAAGGAGAAAGATGGAGGCAGTGACCAGATACTGAGTTATAGGACATTCAGATTATGAAAGAGGTAGAGCTGGAGTCAGACCATGTGTAAGTGATTGATAATCAGAGAAGAAGGAAGTCTGGTTACCAGGACCAAGATCACACTTCTCCTATATCTTTTATTCCAATTATCAAGGCTGAGGATGGGCCTGTTCTTGGAATAACATCCAGCTTCTTCACAGGTCAATTATCAAGGTCAAGACAAGTGTGTACCCTTAAAGTTCACCCTTTCCCCAGCAGGGGTTAAGAAGGAACCAATGTGTGAGAACTAAGACTGCCTTAGACCATCTACCCTCATTATAAAGGTTAAGAGGATGCTCCAAATCTTCCAATACACACGGCCTTGTCATATGCTTTGAATCCACCAAGGTGAATCTCACTATGTGCTTTATTGGACAGTGAGTACAGAGCCCCAGATTACCCCTCAACTCTCATACTCTAATCTTCACATGACTCTGTAAATCCCCTTTTTACCCTCAATGTTCCTATCACCTTATTACTTTATGTATGCGATCTCTCTGTCTCCTAGGGACACAGATTCCCTTGCAGACCTCTCAGTGATGGCTCTTTTTATTCTCCCATACCTCTTGACCACTGGGCATGGAAGTGGGATAGGTTTTCTCTTTGCCTTTTATTGTGGCTTCCAGATAATGTCCCTCCCTCCTCTGCTTTAAAAAAAAAAAAAAATGAAAGCAAATGAGTTTTGAACCTCATGTCATCATACATTCTCTCTCCTCGATGCTGTCATCAACCAAACCCTAGATAACTCTCTAAATTCTCTAATACTTTCAGTTCCGGCCTCATTGTCACTTCCTTCATTACTATTCCTACTGTAGTTCTTGCAATTTTAACATGTGAATGCATTATCCAGCACTCTGCCTCCCTAGTTTCATGGTCTACTCCTCCCCATCTCTTATATCCACCTCCCTACCTTAGACACTCACTCCTCTCATGAATACACCTAGATCTGGTCGTTACTTCTGTTAGATGAGAAAAATGAAGTCTATAAAGGTTCTTAATCAGTACACTCTACTCCTTTTCCCTTGACATTCACAAAGGAGAGGTAAACTGAGGTGAATTTGACTCAAGTTATAGGTTAGACTCCACTACTCACTAGCTGTCTGACCTCAAGCAAGCTCCTTAAGTTTTGCTTCCATTTCTTCATTGGAAAAGGAGAAATAATGCCACCTACCTTACAGGGTGGCCATAAGGATTAAATGAGATTACATGCGGCAAAGCACAGTGTCATACTTAAAATAGGACAGTTATAAAACTATGACTTTTTTTTGCTATTTTCTCTACTGAAGATGCAATATGATATACTGCTTAAGAATATAGTTCTGCAGGTTGACTTCCAGGGTTTAAATCCCTGTTCCACTACTTTAGTCATGTGATCTTGAGCAAACGTCTTAGCTGTTCTGTGCCCCAGCATCCATATGTGTAAATGAGGATGATAACAGTGTCTTGTTAAGTTGTTGTGAACATTAAATAAGAATACATATATGCCAAAGTGTGGCAAACCACAGTCCACAGGTCAAATTGTCCACTGCCTGTTTTTGTAAATAAAGTTTTTTAAAACACGGTCATACCCATTTGTTTAAGTATTGTCTACTACTTCCCCATTTATAATTAGAGTGAGTAATTAAATTAGATACCATAAAAAACGCCAACCCTAAAATACTATCTGGCCCTTTACAGAAAAAGTTTGCATACCACTAGTATATGCAATCATAAAAACAGTCTGGTACAGTGTAAGTTCTCAATAAGCAATAATATATTTTTTTCTTGGTAAAAGCTTACTTCAATTTGCTCAATAAACTGTGGGGAAAAGTTGGGTATGGGAGAGGAAGTAGAAATAAACCACTTATGTTGTGATAGCCAATAGCAAAATTCTACAGCACACAGTCCTACACAGAAGCTCAGATGTCGCTGAGGGCAGTGGCAGAGTTTTGACATTAGGCATAGGGCTGAGTTGGACTTTTATTGGATTTTCATATCGCTGCTGATGCTATGACCAGTATACCTCACACCAAGCGTGAATTATGCTTCCAAGGCTGTCACCTACAAAGGATGCCTAACTGAACCAAAGATTCTCACAATGAGGCATGGAAAACAAGCCTAACAGTGAAGCTACTTTCTCACAGAATACAACAAACTGAGTTTATTTTATCATACATTCGTAGTGGCTTTAGAAACTAAAAATAATGAATTAGAAAGATGTTAAAGAACACCTAAAAATCATTGATATCTTATATTTTATGAGATAAAATATATCAAAATAGACTTTGGTCCCAAGTTCAGTCATACAAGGAAATAAAAGCACCTAAAAATGTGCTATTATAACACACACAGAAACACTATAAAAATATATCAAACTTTAATATTCCTCTAATTGCTTCTATGCTGCTACTGCAGCACTGGATTTAACACATGGTAGAAACTAGTACTTACACAAAATGTATTCCTTTATTCTGTATACCATTAACTCATGACAAAATGTCCTCAGGGTTTCTAACTGACTAAAGTTGAGAAACCATATCAATTGAATAAATACGGTAGAGTGTTTACAGTTAGGTTCATCTGAACAGCTCAGGCCTGAATCCTAGAGTTTTCCACCTACTAGCCTAGAAAGATATTATTATTTCAATATTTTCACCCTCCCTTTATAGTCATGTGGTCACAATGAGATGATACATTTAAAGCACTTAGTACAGTGCCTAATATGTAATAAGTTCTCAAAGTTAGCTAATAATAGTAGTAGTTGCCATTGCCATTGCGTTGTAGAAACTGTAAAATCCAGAATTACAGACTCTTGGAAGCCTATTTCAGTAGTGGATGACCTAATTTCGACTATGGCTGAGGATTCTAAAATCCATAGTCAGTATTGTTTGGTAAACTATAAAATAAAAGAATTAACACCTAATAGATCTTGACATTTATAAAAAGTGGATTTACATCAAAGTTTAGGTGTTTTTTGGTGAAGTTCATTTTATAAAAGAATTTACCTATTTATAGACATTTCTCGAAAGACACACAGATGGCCAACACACATACAAAAGCTGCTCAGCATAATTAATCATCAGAAAAATGCAAATAAAAACCACAATGAGATAACACCTCACACCTGTCAGAATGGCTATCATCAATAAATCAACAAGCAAGTGTTGACGAGAATGTGGAGAAAAGGGAAACCTCACGCATTATTGGTGGGGTTATAAATTGGTGCAGCCATTGTGGAAAATTATGGAGTGTCCCCCCAAAATTAAAAAGATGACCCAGAAATCCCATGTCATTTATCAAATTTATCAAAGAAGTCAAAAAACACTAGTTCAAAAAGATATATGCACCCCTATGTCCACTGCAGCATTATTTACAATAACCGAGATATAGAAGCAACTTAAGTGCCCGTCAATAGACGAATGGATAAAGATGTGGTTTACACACACACACACACACACACACACACACACACCCCTACCTGCACTTGCATGCACTTACACATGCGCACGCACACACACACACGCACGCACACACACACGTGAAACATTACTCGGCCATAAAAAAAGAATAAAATTTACCATTTGCACCATGTATGGACCAAGAGGCTATTATGCTAAGTGAAACAAGTCAAATAGCAAAAGATAAATATCATACGATTTTATTTACATGTGAAATCTAAAAAATGAATGAACTAAACAGAAACAAACTCAGAGATACAAAGAACAAATTGATGGCTGCCAGATGGGAGTGGGGCTGGGGAGATGGGTGAAAAAGAGGAAGGAATTAAGATATACAAAATGCCAGTTATAAAAATAGTCACAGGGATGTGAAGTACAGCATAGGGAACATACTCAGTAATATTGTAATAACTACGTACGATATCAGATGCGTCCTACACTTATGGGGCGATCACTCCATAAGTTATATGTCAAATTACTATGTTGTACACTCAAATATATTGTATGTCATCTGTAACTGAAAAAATTTTAAAAGAAAGCAAAAATATACATATGAAGAGATTTGCTATAGCAAACATAATTGCAAAAAAAAAAAAAAATAAGAACAACCTAAATGTCCATCGAAAGGAGAATGATGAAATTTTGGTTTATCTACATAAGGCAAAGCATCTCTCTTTCTAAAAAGTGCCTACTCTATGACCCAGCAATTCCAGTTCTGGGTATTTTCAAAAAAGAAATTGAATAGACTCACAAGAAGACCTATACAAGTATGTTAACAGCATCTTTTACTCCTAACTGCCAAAACTGCGAACAGCCCAGGTGCCTAGGAATAGGAAAATGGACAAACATTTAAAATATTACACTGCATACTCATACACTGTAATACTACTCAGCAATGAAAAGGAACATACTACTGCCATCCTCAGGGACACGGATGTACACCAAAAGCGTTATACCGAGTGAAAGGAATCTTACACAACAGAATACAGCATGTCCTCAAATAACATCATTTAATTCAACATTATTTCATTATAATGTTGATGAGATGCCATAGGAACTTAACTCTTGTTTCTATCAATTAGCCTGTGGTAATACAGGTTTTGTTATATATCATTTTGCTTAAAGTCATAGAACCCACTGACAATGTTAAATGAGGACTTACTACACAATCTTTCTGGAGTTGTGATAATTTTGTTTCTTGATAGGATTTCAGTTACACAGGGGGTCGTTTTTATCAAAACTCATCTAATGTTACACTTAAGGTTTGTGTATTTCATTGTATGCAAGATATATCTCCAAAGAAAAATGTAAGCAAATGCTGAACTCTAGTTAATGATACATATTGGAAGTATTTAAAGGGAAGTCTACTGTTATCTGCAACTTACTTTGCATCAAAAAGATGGAATGAGAGAGAGATGTGATTGCACAAGCATAGTAAAACATTAATGCTGGAGCCTACGTTATGGATAAAATTTCTTTAACCCTTTTGTATGTTTAAATACTTTTTTTCATATTAAACTTTTGGGAAAGTGAGATAGATGTATATGTTGACATAGAAAGATCATCAAGCAATATCATTATGTGGAGAAAAATAAGCTACACAGATATACCAACATAAACATGTTAGACTTCTGGCCAGATACACAGGAAACTTAATCACCATTATGTCTGAGGAATAGGGGGAAATGGTGGTGGGTAAAGAGAGGAAGACTTCTACTTCCTAGCAGGAAGACAAGAAAAGTTAAGAAACAGCAGTACTGTCAAAAATAAAATAACACAAGCAGAGGAAGTAATGACCCGAAGCAGCCAAAAGCGAGCCCAGTGTTGTATGTAATGATATGTGTATTGAAACACAAAACAAGCATGTATGTCTCCTCTGGCCTTTACAACTCAAACAGACACACTGAATACTTCCCTTGATCCCATTGCTCTGTGCAGTCAACCTTTATGATACTGAGAAGAATCTAATTTTTTAAATTAAAATCAATATCCTACTAGGTTCCTGGTAATTCTTCTAAAACTGTGAAAATTCAGATACTAAAATATATTAGGATGTGATCTGCAGTGTTAGTGGTAATGAAAGGCTTTGGGGTGTCTGCCTCGTCCATCAATCCTTTCCCTGAGAAGGCTTCTCACAGGGGTATAATTCTAAGCCCATACTTCTCCCACTTGACCCTAAACTTCTAGCTATGACTAACTGGACAAGGATGAACACCTAAACCCGAGATGATCCAATCAGATTCTCTCTCCCTTGAGTTAGAATTAGATTAAAATCCATTCATTAATATTTGCTAGCATAGGATCCGGGAGGGCATGCAAGCTCGAAAACTATGGAGATGTGATTTTCCACCATGTGCAATTAAGAAGCAAAGAAAGCTGGTCTGCCAAAAGGCAGAATGCAGGGGTTGTGCAGAGAAAAGTCAAGAAGAGAGTCAATGAAGCCCTGAGAGCAAGAAAAAAGAGCTCTCCGATTTTAAATCACACACCTGCACTTTCGCCCCTGGCACCTCATAAAGCACGCTCACAGGTCCCTGCTCCTGGGTTCCATGAGATAACCTGAAGCTGTCCATGAAATTTCTTAAACCAGTGTGAAGAATTTCTCTTGAAGCCTGAAGAATCATAATTGTGGCAATTATTGCAGAAGAATGTGCAAACTGCAGTTCAGGAGGACAGAGGAGATATCTGAGGCTCTGAGAACTATGAAAACTTCACACTAAAGAGAAAGTCACCTGGGACCAGATTCCATGGGCCTTGACACTCTAAACAACTCCCCCTAAACACCTCCTGTTTTGCGTCTCCTCTCGTGCACCTCTCCCAGCTGGAGGTCCAGAGGCAGGCTGTGGTTTGAAGACGCTAAAGTCTTTCTCATCACTCCTAAATTAATTTTCTATCTTGCTTTGCAAACACAGCCTCAAGATAATTTCCTAACCGCCACTTACGAGTAAACTTTTACCCCATATCCACCCTATGTAGAAGTTTCCATGATAGTAGAGATTCTGGGTCATTAAAAAGCAATCTCAAAACATTACCCACAAAATTTGCTTTTACTCCTCATCTTCCTATACTGTACCGATGGAAAAATAATGAATGGCTGTAGGTTCAGCCAAGTAGAGACAGAGCATTTTGTGACCTGAGGTTGTCATGCATTAAGAAATGTGAATGCATTGTTTTGGACACACATGCATGAAATAAGAGCAGGTCGTCCTGTGCTGACTTTTCAGCTCCTGGTAGGGGTCACGGCCTTCGGTGCTTTCTAGTCCACTGCTCCCTGCATTGTGAAAATAACATCTCTCAGACAGATACAAACATCCACCAGAACAGAGTTACCCTTCACAGGATCCAATGTCTAGGTCACACTTTTCTAGGACAGATGAAAGCAAAATGAGATAATCTGGTATTGGGGCTTAAAATGAAGAAACTGCAAACCCCTTCCATCTCAGGGTCTTAGTTACATAGCAAGTAGTGGTGATAAGGAGATGGCATTGTGTATTTGTTCATTCAACAAATACTGTGGGTCTCTAAGCCAAGCGATATTCCATATGCTGATTTCACAGACAGCTCTGAAAAAATATGTCAGGAAGTAATGTGTTCTTTGACTAAAAAAGAATGCATGGCAAGAATACATTTCAGATAGGTTAGTCCTAAAAGACCTCTGCGATAGGGCATATTTGGGCAGAAGCCTGAAGAATCTGAAGGAGCAGCTGGCTCAAAAAAGAGCATTATGGGTAAAGGTAAATCATAAGTGCAAAGGCCCTGAGGCATGACAATGCCAACAAAGCAATCTCTAAAAAGAGGAGGCAATGTCACACAGACAGTAAAAACAGGCCTTGATCTGTGCAAGCAAAGCGCACTGTGAATGATGAACCGCCTTGAGTCTTGAACACTTCACCGAACTCCATAAATCCCTTCGCTGTCTATGTACCACATCTTTTTTCATCAAAGCTCCAAGGCAATTTATTATTAGAAAATAGTTAATGGTTATTTGGAAGTAAAATGTTCTTTTTTTTTTTTATCCCCCACCTATTTTACCCAACTCTATTTCACCTGCGAGGTCAAACATTAAACCTGTCACATAAGTACATTACTTACTGATTTAATACATAACAACCAGAGGAAAGCAAAAAAATCATAAAATAAAACAGCCTCAATGTCTTTTACTTGATTTAGACTATCAACAAAATTTAAAGTGTAAATTTGCAATCAAGATTAGCAAGTACATGTAAGTTTCAAACTATGGTTTTTACAGGAAAAACAAATCAACGGAACAGAACTGAAGGCCCCAAATACCAGCCACTCCCATCACACGCAGAGAATTCCTTACATGAGAAAAGGGAGTGTTTAAAAGCAGTGGGATGATGTGGATTATTCAATAAATGGTGATAGGACAACTGGCCAGACATTGGAGGGGAAAAAAAATACAGATATCATCACTACTTATGCCAAAATAGATTCCACTGGCTAAAAAGGTTAAAAAATAAATAAAACTGTCAAAGTTTTCAAAGAAAACCTTGCAATTTTAAAAAATAGTGTTCGAGTGGGGAAAACTAAAACAAGATACATAACTCAAAAGTCTTAAAGGAAAGATTATCTATGACTACCTAAAATTTCCAAAACAATATAACAGTAAAAAGACAAATATGGAAGGAAAATGCAACATGATACAACAGGTAAATTTTTCAATTCATAAAAATTTTCAACAAATCAATGCCGGAACAAACTTGCTCCCTCAAAAGTGCAAATGATGTGGATAGACACTTGACAGGGAAAAAAATGCAAATGGGTTTCAAACATATGTGAAAATGCAGATTCAAAATTAAAGTGAATTTAAAACCATAAAATGACATTTTATTATGTTAACAAATATAAAAAAGTTTGAAAACAGTATTGGTGAGTGTGCTAGAAACAGGCTTTCCCTATGCATTTGTTGGTGGAAGTGTAAACTGGTATGATCTTTTTGGAGGACAAATTGGCTACATCTATAACACTTTAAAATTCACATTCCCTTTGACTTAGTAATTATACCTCAAGCAATATTTCCCGATAGATCTATTGTTCTCATACATGGGTACAGAGAATATCTAAGGCTGCAGTAAAAATTTAGAAACAACTTAAACATTCACTGATGAGGAATGAGCTAAGTAAAGGACAGCACAATCATATATTGTGATACTGTACAGCCATTAAAAAGATTGAGGGTGACTTATATGGGCTGATAAGAAAGGACTTCCAAGATATAATGGTAAGTAATAAAAGCAGAACAAAGATATTATAGATATTATATGTATATACCCACACACACAAGAAAAATATACTAGCAAGGACTAACTCTGGAAAATATCGATCATACCCAATGTGGCCAAAGTCCCTTTGCTTTATTCACCCGTGATCACATTGCCAGTGAGTGCTGAAGCGAGGACTCAAACCCAGATCTGTCAGACTCCAGAGCTCACGCTGTTAATCATGATGCTAGATGCCATCTGATGGTGTGAAAAGGACAAAAGTAGCAAGAAAACAAATGGCAAGACATTTCGTACTTTCTATTTCCCAAACTACCAAGTGTAACAACGAACAGACCCATAATAAAGGAAATAATGGAATTTTACAAAAGAAAGTCATATTCGTCTTTAAGTCCTTGAAAGGAAAAGGCTGATATAGTAGAAGGATGTTTAGCGCTGTCCTCACTTCTCAGAGATAATCCGAAAAGACAACCAGAATTTGTCAACATTAAGAACCTTTTGTCACTTATATGAGTTATAGGTGCAACCCCATCACACTGGAATTCTTCTCTTCTGGCTTCCATAAGACTTGGTGCTTTCCATACTGGCATTAACTAAATTCTATCTTACTTAAAAGTTAGATAAATCCCCAGCTTTTCTGACAGCATTATGTGTCAAATAAATCTACTTATCTACAGCCAGATATACAGGCATCCTTCTAATATCCTGCCAACTCTTTGGGAAGGAGTGAGAATTCCCAGGTGAATTCTGAAATTTACAGTCCTATAACCTGGCAAAACTGCATCTAGCCCTTGTGTAAAATTCTTCTATGCCAAAACCAATCATAATAGCTGCCCAGCCCTCAAGAATTCACTTTTCTTTGGGAACAAATTTTAATACCCAGGGGTAGGCCAGAGCCCAAAGGCCATCTCTCTGCCTTATGATGCTGTCATCTAGATGAAGCAAAATGAACCAGGGAAACCAAGAGCCCAAGCTGGGCCAATCGAATTCTCTACTGCAGGAACATGAAGTTTAGATCAAAGTGGCTAGGAGCCTGCTATATTACTGAGTCAGACGAACAGCAGTACCCTAGAGAGGAAGTCCACAAATTTCTAATGCTGACATTCACAGAGCTTCTCCTGGCATCAACCTTCCTCAGGCTTCCACGCGCTTCTTTCATGGTGAGCCGGTTCCTTTTTCCTCGGGCCGTCTGGAGACAGTCTCTGTTGCTTTCAGCAGCAAAATAATATGGACAATACGTCTCTGCTATTTGCCTACCCGATACTCATTTCCATCCTCCTTATTAACAGAACTCTGATTTTGCTTGGCATAACAATATATCCGGTTAAATGCTCAATCTCCCATCCTCCCTTACGTGACCCAGCCTTGGCCAACGAGACAAGCCAAGGTCACTGGTGGAGCTTTCTGTAAACCCTCAAAAGTGACAGCATGCTAGGGCCTCCATCTTTCGCTTTCACTGTCTTAGGTGGAATGCAGACGTGATGATTGGAGGTGGTCCTGCCATCTTATAACCCTGAGGTCGAGAGCCACAGACTAAGGAAGACAGAACAGGAACAGAGAAGGAGCCTTCATTCCTAAAGTCACCCTTAAACAACTGCACTGGTCCCACCTCATGAATTCTTATCTGAGAAAAATAAACCTCCCATTTGGTTAAGCAGTTTGGACAGCTTCTCAAAAGAACAGCCAGACACAGTTTATAAGAATTCAATTCAATGCAGGTTGTTAAGAGAATCTACTAGTACAAGTTGAGGCAAGAAAGGAAATAACGACAAACAAGGCCAGGTCCGTGCTCTTATGGGTAAAACGCACAGACACATAACCCACTCTAATAAAGGGTAGAATTAAGTGTGTGATAAACAGAAGCACAAATAAACGCTGTGGGAAAAACAGGGCGGGGGTGGGTGAAATCTAAGAGATCAGAGAAAATTTAAAAGCAGAGGTGGTAACTGATCTGGGCCTTGAAATATAAACAAAATTTTGATAAGCAAAGGGCCCCCAGGCCAGGCACAGAGCACAAACAGGGGCCTGTATGTGTGTTGCAGAATTAAAGAGCTCGCATTGGCTGTGATCATCTGAACACTTACTAACAATGACAGCTGTCATGTGCTGAATACTTTCTCTGCACCACTAAGTCCCCACTGCAAACCACAGAAAACTGAGGTACTATTATTAGCATTCCCATCTTACAGATGAACAAATTAAAGCATTATAAAGTGAAGTCATTTCTCCAGGATAACAGAGTGAATAAGTGGCAGAGAAACAATGGCATGAATCAGTCTGGCTCCGGAACACAGCCTCTTACGTTTCTGTGTGCAAATGCTTAAAAATATTCTTATGAGGGATGTTACTAAAAGACAGGAGAGGCTACTGGCAAATGGAACTAAGTGGAACCCAATGCTGGAGGAAATTACTGAGATTTTAAGAGTATCGCATTGTCAAGAGTCTGGACAAAAAGTAACTGTTCATGACTTAAAACCACACTTGGGCCCCCGAACATCATTCAAGAAAGGAGCTGAGTTGGCTTCCAACTAAGGTATATGTCCCTGTACCCACAACACTTGTGACTAAGGAGAATAATGCAAAGAATATCTCAAAAGGCAGAGCCAGGGGCCGGGAAAAAGAATTTACAGTGAAAATTCTCTTAGAGAGCAGAAATGGAAGCCTTATAAAGGAACATCTTTCAATACTACCGAGCTAGAGAGTCCTGACAATGTGACTGGGGGGTGGGCGAGGAGGGTGGGACCTGGTGGAGTGGGGGGGAAGGCTTAGACTTGCTCCACACCATTGACTACTATGCATCTCCCATTCTTCTCCACTCCAAATAGAAATGGTTATTAAAACCATCCTGACCCTGCCTCTTTCATCGCTGTATACTTCAGAGTAGGATAAAAAGGAAGTGTGTTTTTTTAAAAAGTCACCAAAACAGAATCAAGAAGAATTATAATCTTTTGTTTCTGACAGTATTATGGATAGGTTTTGAAAGGCCCGCACCCTCAAAACAATGAGGTCCTGCATAAGGCATATTTTAATTTCATCATTGGACTCACAGGAGACAAGAGGAATTCGCAAAGAGAAGACAACACATGTGTGTACCCATAAAACAAACTGAGCCTAAACTAGAGCTGTGGGCCATAAGCACCCAGGGATGGTATGGTACCGCTGAGAGTGAAGTGCGTTATGTAGTCAGTGTTTCAGTTGGAAGACTAAACCCTAAGAGAAGAGCAAGTTAGGGGCAGAAGTTAAATCTGAATAAACTAGGGGCTCAGATACATAACATCAGTATAAGTCTCCTCTGGAAGAAATCATCTTCAACTTAAAATCAACCTCCTATGCTCTGACAGCCAATGATTACCATACATACAAGGAAAGAAACCACCATGAGGGAGAGTCAGCAGAAAAAGATGATAATGGATTTAGACTCTTCTTTCCCCCAAGGACTTGAAATATTAAATCAGACTGAGAATTAAAAATGACAGTATATGAAATGATTTTAAAAATAAGAGATGGAATCAGAATATTCTCAAAAATGAACTGGTGGTTTTACAAATAAACCAAATAACTCTTAGAAATAAAAATATTTTAAACAGTCCTAGTTTCCACCTTACATGGAATAATCAGGAACAGTATAAAAATTCAAAAGTGAAATAAAAAATTTTATCAGTTAAAAAAAATACATAATATATATTTATGTATAACAAATATATAAAACACATATAATATATACTTACTATATAAATAATAGTATATATTTACTATATATTATTATTACAAGTAGAAATTAAACATACCTAATGAGAAAATTTTGGGGTTGGAAGACAGATCTAAAGAAATTAATCAGAATGCAGCACAGAAAGACAGAAGTAAAATTCCCAAAATAGATGTTGCAGGATTAAATTTAAAAAAAGGGGGGGGGAATGTTCTAAATAAAATAATTAGTAAGGCAATTTCATTAACTAACAATTATGCCTATATAAATGCAAAAATTGTATAATAGAGTATCAGAGGGGGAAAAGATATACAGAAAAAAATTTGATAAAAACCAACATTTATGATAAAAGTCAGCCAAAAGTTATAGAAATTCTTTAACCTAATAAATACATCAAAAACTTAAATATTACACTTAGTGAAAGATAGAGACACTTCCATTAAAGTCAGAAGTAAAATATTCATCACTGCTTCTATTCTATATTGGACTAGAAATTCTATCTAAAAGAGAGGACAAAAAATTTAAAAGTCCTCCACTGACAGAATCAAGAAGCAAAGACTTTCCACTAGTAATGGGCATACTTAACACTGAGATACATTTTCCACCTAAAGAAATAAGGGCTCCTCAGAGAAATGACTGATTCCAGGGTCTGGGCCAGGTTGGGACAAGATGAGTCTGAAATATCCCAGAATATGCCAAAAAGTAAGAAGGTACTCTAAAAATGATAAGGGCATGTCACAAATAAACAGTAGCCAGTTGGGGCACTAAAATGATTAAGGATAATAATGAATTAGGAATCACTGGGAGAAAATACAGGGATTCATGAGGTCATTCCAATAAAAAGTAGATAAAGTAGAAAAATTATAGTAAAATGTTAAGGGTTGACAGATAAATGTGGAAGGTAAGCTGGAGTTAGAAAATGGGCATTTTGCAAGCATCTTAGTAAAGACTGGATCAGACAAAAAGTACCAAAGAATGTTAAATCTGTAGGGAAATTATGCTAAGGAGCAGGATATTTGCATGTTCTTTATTATTAGTTGCAAGGGAGAAACATATCTAATAGAACAGTGGAGAAATCAGAAAAAGAGCACCTTCACTGGGTGATCAAAATTAATCACCAAGAAGGGACAGATGAATATCAAATGCCACCAGATATGAAACCCTCAGAAGGACATTTCATGGCCAAGAATGAGTAACCCAAATGCAATCACAAGAAACCATCAGGCAAACCTAAATTAAGAAACATAAGATAAAAAATACAGATGAACAACTACATGAAGATACACAGGGCAAGCTCCAGAACGGTTCCAAGTGCAGAAGCTTCTGTCCCCATGGAGTTGGGGTATACCGTCCTTCTGGAATGTAGATGGCTCACTGACCCAGAAGCTCCCCAAGCCCCATACTACTGGGATTTTTTAGATGCTTCATCACGTAGGCACGATCAATTATTAACTGCATTTCTAGCCACTCTGCTCTCTGGAGAATGAGGAATGAGGCTGAAAGTTCCAAGCTTCTAATCACAGCTTGGTCTGTCTGGTGACCAGCCCCCACCCAGCACCTCATCAAGAGTCATCTCATTAAAACAAAAGACACTGCTATCACCCCAGAAATTTTAAGGGTTTTAAGAGCTCTGCCTCAGAAAATGGGCTAAAGTGTTAGACTAAATGTCAAAACAAAAGATTCTCCTAGCACCCTTATTTACAAGGATTTGGGAAGCCCCATGCCAGGACCCCAGGGCAGAGACCAATATATATTTCTTATTATTTCACAGTCCAGCATCCCCGTTGTGTTTGTTCATGCAAATCAGTTTTCACACACACTGCGACACCTTGGCTTCCTTAGGGTGGGTGCATCAGGGATGTCAACAACCCAAGGTGACTTAAGGTCAGACAATTAGGGAGGAGCATCAGAGTGACAGAAATAACTTGATGGAGAAAAAGATGAACCTGGGAGAGATCAGGTGGAAACTAAACAGCCCAGAGCTTCGGAAGATCGCAGGTCTGGTGGTGCGGGTGTGATAAATCGGCCCCTCCGAGGCTGCCTGTGATTGAAACCAGATTGTCAAAAACAGACAGTAAACCAGGACAGAGAAGCAAGAAGTTAGATGGGGCTGTCAACTTGCCAGGGGATATGCAGCAAAGAGTATGGGACTTGCATGAAGAGTGAGGAGGAAAAAAAAAAAGGGAGGTAGTGGATGAGTTTTTTAAGTAGCCTCCAAGGACACCAGTAAAAAATATCTGGGGCAGCTGATGTCATGACAATGAGTTTGCAAACAGGTCATCTGACCGCCTTCCAGGAAATGAGGTTCTCTGCTGGCACCAGGTCAGCAAGCTGAGGGGAGCCAGCTGAGGGTGCCCACCTTCTAGCCAATCTCGAAAACTCAGAGGAAGAGCAGTGGAATAGGCACTTGGAGCTGTCTTTGCAAGCTGAATGACAGTGGGCGAGCCAGAAACGGAGGCCACCTTTCCCGTCCTTCCCTAGAGGGAAGGGGTATGCTCAGCGCCCTTAGGAAGGCTTGGCTCTGTTCCGGAGCTCCTGTGAACCATGGGGCAGCCGCTTCATTAATTTCATCTTCAAATTTTTTGTAGAAGGAAAAGCTCGTTAGCCCGGAGCAGACCAAAGAATCCAAAAACCCCAGGGGAAATCTAGCGAGCCCAGTGTGTTCACACTGTGCTCTACAAAGTCCCAGGGGATCTATGAAACTGTCTCAGGGGTACAACTAGTGAGCAGTGGGGAGAAACAGACAGCAGGGCTCCAAAGAGAGCAGCCTTCCTTCCATGGGTGTCAAGGTACAGGTAACAGTCATCAAGGACTTACAATATGCCAGGCACTGTGCTGAGCATTTCCTATGTGCTCTACATAGTTCTCATGGCAACCAAATGAGGTGATGCTATCAACATTCCCATCATACAGGCGAGGAAACTGAAGCACAGAGAGGTTAAGTAACT
This sequence comes from Eidolon dupreanum, assembly GCA_028627145.1. NCBI lineage: Eukaryota > Metazoa > Chordata > Mammalia > Chiroptera > Pteropodidae > Eidolon > Eidolon dupreanum. The sequence continues at coordinate 13,272,134 of CM053515.1, read as the reverse complement.
TGCCCAGGGTCGCACAGCCAGTAATTGGCAGCGGTGGGATTCAAACTCAGCTCTTTATGACTAGGTTATATGAGTTCCTTCTTAGAATTTCTGTGATAAAAGGATTTTCTCCCTAAAGAGGGGAGAGGGTTTATCTAAGATGCCTCAAAGGGAGCAACCTTAAGACTGACACGTCTTGGAGCTTATCACAATCTCTGATGTCTGCTTCTGAATAATGAGTGAGGGTCACAGCTGCTCTGCATTATACTCTGCCATCTGTTAAAATGAGGAGAATATGAAATATTGACCTCTCGTGGCTCAGGCAGGCTTTGTGAGTTTTAAAAGATTTCATGGAAAGTCCCCTTGCCCTTGCACAGTTACACTGGGGACTGCACAGGGACCCTGAGGACATCACTCTTTTTCTTTCTTGCTCCCAGAGCTAAGGAAGGAACAGGGGCCCATCCGAGAGCTTTATCTAGACAATCACCATGAAGGTCAGCTTCCAGAAAAGGCAGAACTAGTGAAATAACGAGGAAAGTGAAGATGATGGAGAAAATGCTGAACAAGCATGGGAGATGCTTTCGTGTTAGAGAAAAAAAATCATTTGCCTTCGGAAGAATCGCTGTTTGTTTTTACAAGGCCATGAAAGGGCCCTGTCTTTCCCCTTTGACTGTAAGAAGACTCGGTTAAATCCTATGCTTGATTTCCTTAGCTTAGGTTTCTGACAATCAGCTTTCCCTGACAATAAAATTGAAAAGTATCCATAATGAAATAACTGTGCATTGTTATGACCTGGCTTCATATTCTTTTGAAAGAAGCAGGCCAAAGATAACTAATAATTTATTATGCTATGAATGGAAGAGAATATGCACTGGCCCAGGAAACATGAGCTAAAAAAGATGTGGTCCTTTTTCTCACCTAGGATTTTCCGGGAAATAAAGTCCAAGAAAAAAGTCGCTTTTTAAAATTTTTAAATTTATAAATGCTTTTTAAAAATTTAATTAACTTAAAATGTTTATAATGTAGAAAGAATCTGAAATAAACATGGAAATATTAGTATCTGAGTGGTAGGTACATAGCTCTGTGTTTCTCTGCGCATTCAAAATATATCACACTTTTGAAAATAAACCCAAATTGCTGAGAGAGACCAGCTGGCATGAGAATTAGAAGCCCTGAACAGCCTGATTTTTGTGATGTAAACAGCTCTTATTTTGAATTTGAAGTCAGGCAAGATTGAGATAAGAAATAAAACTCTTAATCTCCAGTCTTCTGATTGTTCATGATTCGAGGACATTTACAGAGCTCCACTGTGTGCCTGGTGCTTGTCCAGGCCTTCAGGATGTAAGGGTGAATGGAACAAATACATTCCCTGTCTTCCCTGAGCTTCCAATCTAGTGGGAGGAACAGACGAGAAGAAAACAGGAATGAATTATGTGGTAGTGCTCTGAAAAAAAAAGCCAACAGCATTGAGATAGAAAACAATGGTGAGGACGCTTTTCCCAGTTCAGACAGGGTGAACCGGCCTCTGTGAGGAAGTTCTATTTAGCAGAACTAAAGAAAAAACAAACAAGGAAAGAGCAACTCGGTGAGGTCACTGGCTGTGCACAGGCCCTGAAGCAGGACAGCAGTGTGCAGGTCCCAAGGGCAGAAGATGTCCGTGTTGGCTGGCACACATCACTGAGGAGGGAAACGAGCTGGGATGAAGTTCAAGAGATAGTCAAGGGCCAGACTGGCCCAGCTTTGGACACATTGCAAAGAACTGGCCTTTTGTCCAAAACAAATAGAGTAGCCACTACAGAAGTTGCAAGGGAGTGACATCTGAATTTACCTTGAAAAAGGTCATTCTGACTGCTGGGGGAAGAACTGGCTTGGAGGTTAGAGTGGAAGCAGGGAGATGAGTGAGAATGGGAATGGGATGATGGCAACCCGCAAGCCAAATTCGGTGCACCGTCTGTTTTATAAATAAAGATTTATTGCAACACTGTACACTTCAAGTTTGGTTCAAGTCCTACTCCTCCATAAAGTTTCCCCTGACTTACACCTCATTCTGTATTTCTGAACTCTAGCCATAAGTCTCTTCTGTGTTAAATACTTTGGCCTTGATTATACTCTATTTATGTCTCGGGATGACCAAAATATTTTCTCCCATGGTTATAAAAATAGCCTTTGCCACCTTGTTCTCTAAGCTCTGAGGTGCCAATCAAGCCTCTCACCCAATGAGAGAAGCCTAGTTCCAAGGCCGCTGCAGTTAGTTCAGGGTTAGGACACAGAAATTTTCCCTCACGTGCACCTGTGGGAAACTGTAAGAATGATCGTCTCTTGTCTTTGCTGCAATGGTACTAGAAGCTCTGAGTCTGGGATTGCCAACAAATATGCCCACTCAGAGGCACATAGCCCACCTCCAGGAAGAAGAGAGGCAATGGAGGGAGAGGCAAACTGAGAGCCAGAGGTCTCGATGGTCTTCCCTGGGCTCTGCACCTCACAACACCTCTCGTCTTTACTAATTACAGAAGACAATAAATCCTTACTGCTCAAGTTGATTGAGTTTCTGCCATTTGCAACAGAAATCTTGACTAATATAATAGTCTTTATCAACTGGGCAACTATGCCTGCCGAACAAGACCAAGTCAGAGCCAAACGGTATCTCTATAACCCTCCGCCTCGTGCCAGGGAAATTCAAACTGCTGGTAGAGAAGATCTGGCTGGATGGTGGACACAGAGGCCCTTTATATTCTGACCTTGGCTATTAAGGCTTTACCTACGTTCAGACTTTGGTGAGAAGAAACCTGGGGAAGGTCTGGCACAAAACCACTGCCTCGACCTCCCACTGCCTATGAGTCTGGCTCGGCCACTAGCTTTCTGTGTGATCAAGGTAAGTCCTCTTCATAGTCTCAAGTTCCTCACCTGTAACAGGAAGAAACTGGCCTTTCTAAACAACCTTCTGTGTTCTTTCTGAACAACCTGATTCCTGAGCTTAGGCCTGTCCAATTCTTCCAGGAAAATGAGCACTTTAGCCTATCGCTTTGGGGCCAAGGTGACTGTTTTCACAGAACATTATTTGATTTAGTTCTAAAAAATGTTCTAAAAAAATGTAATCTCTGAGCCACATGCAGAAACAGGAGAGCACTATTTACACGAGGCTTCTCACTCCACCCTGACTCAGGCAGCCCCCACACACCAGGCAGCAACAGGCTAGGAGGAATGAGGGCACTTTTCCAAGTGTCTCATGAAATAGTTCAAGTGCTTGTTGAAAAAACATAACAAGGAAACAAGAGAGCAGATTTACAAACATCTCAGAAGCAAGCATTACCTATGAGGAATTCTAAAGCTGGCTGGAAATGTTATTTTCTTGTTTTCTATAAAAGCACCTTATTAAAAAATAAAAATAAAAACAGATCAAGAAACTCTCTGGAGATTGTTTGTTTGTTCATTTCCCACCCTTAGCCCCATTTCTTATGAGCTCTATTATTCATAGACTATCCGTTCAGGTCAAAATCATTGGAGTTTTTCAGCTGGGGCACTATTAGCATTTTAAATGAGATGGTTTTTCTTTGTGCTACAATGTCCCCAGCATAACAAGACATTAACAGCTGAATGTCAGTAGAGCCGTCCCCATCACTGTGACAAGCAGTTTAAAAATACCCTTATGCATTTCTAGTAAGGGGGGTGGGCATCACAGTACTACTTTCAATCAAACTCTCATTTTACTAATGGGTTAACTGAGGTCCAGAGATGTGACATGATTCCCCAAGATCACACAAGGAATGTCGATAGGGCTATGGGTTGGATCTGAAGCCACATATTTTAACAGTTAATCCTAGTAATATTTATATTACCTGGACCCATCTCTAATTGCTGTGGGTTTCAATTCCACAGCTAATGCTGTTACAAAACTTAGAACCAGGTTATTATTGATACCAATACCAATCATACCTCCCAAATACATTTGAATTGCATTTGATACCTTCTTACTCTGTAGTTGGCAATTTTTTTTTCATATTCGTGAGGGTCTTCATTACCAGAAGCCCATCAGTCATCCTTGCATTTGTTAACCGAAGAGGGGTGGCCTACCAGAATCCAAAAGCAGCATTCTATTTCCTATCCATTGACATGCAAGGAACAGAGAAGAGCTGGTGGGAGTACACCCAGAAGGCAGAGATCAAAGACATTCAGCAACTCAAGAAGCTACTTTGTCCATAAGAGCCTATTATTTCGAACTTTTGGAGCACTGTTCGGTCAATGTTTGTCTTGAGTTTCTGCTATTAAGTGGCCTTTCAGGTGGCCTGCAATACTTAGAAGGGGGTGGATCTAAGTTTCTAGCAGTGATAAGTACTGTGTTGAAAACTCTTTGTCCCCTACCTATTATAGCTCCCCAAAGTTCATCCCATTACTAACTTCTGGAGAAGATAAACAGATAGGAAAAGAAAGATGCTCCATTAATTAGTTAGTGGTATTTGCATTGCACTGTCCTGCTACAATAAAGTCACCAGCAACCAGGACAGAAAACTGCCCGCACATCATCTGCCTGGGACTCCTCACGCACGTGCACACCTGATCCATTCAATACTGTACAACGGTAAAAAGGACAGAGCCTCCAGGACTCTGCTCTCATGGTATTTCCAGAGCAATGCACGAGCCTCTCTTAATACGTTTGCCACCTCCAAGATGTGCTTCAGATAAGCCCATCTGATCAAGGATCAAATGACACTCAGTCACTCTTTCCGAGTTTTGGTAGACTCACGGGTCCAGGGTCACATTTTAATAGCAGCATTCTTTTATAATCCAGAGAATCCTTTGTCCTGCATAAGAATTTCGAAGACAGAGAAAATAGACTAATTCAAAAGTTTAACACAATGTGAAAGGAACAAAGATAAGGTCCCAAGTTTGGACACTTTTTAGCCAAATGTATTTAAAGCAGTAAATACAATGCCATGGAGATGCCAATTTATAGCTAATTACCATTAGGAGAAATGAAAATATATATATAAAATATAAACACACTTTTATACATATAATATACATATGCACACGCGCCCAAAGAAAAATGTGGTAATGGCACAGAGTTTTCTTTTTCATATTTTTAGCGGTATTATTAGGAACTCATTAGGAGTCAATTACCATATAATTTCTCTAAATACTCGATTATGCTTTTACTGTCCAGAGACATAATTTTTCCAAATGTTCCTTCAAATGACATAAGCCACTTAAAACAAAACTAAAATTTTGCCCTTTTTCTCCACCAAAAGAGGGTCAATTTTGAGATACGAGTCTCAAACACCCATTTTCTATTTTTGACAATAATCTTCCAGGGGGAACCAGAGAAACTAGCCTGACTCCTATAAAAATGCAGGCAGCTAAGCACAAGGATGCCCTCCTAATGTCCCCATTTTTTGTAAAGCTGAGGGCTACAAAAGTGTTTATTCAAATCCATCCTTCAACAAATATTTGTTGCAAACAAGTAAAAGGCATACGGAAATTTATTGTTAGCATGGAAAGTTGAAAAACAACCATTCGTGACAGAGACAGAGGGAGGGTGGAAGAAACACCCTAAGAATGCAATTATCTGGCATGCCTTAAAGCTAATCCTAACTATTTTAAGTTACTTTGCATATAAATATCAGTTATCCCAATGGGAAAATGTAAAACCCAAAGAGAAATGCCTAGAAATATTGGGTAATAAATCTGGCATGATAGTTGCTTAAGTTATACAGTAGAGAAACGCATAACTCCTTTCCCCACACCCCCAACTCGCCCCCAATTCTTTCCTGTGAAGCATATTGACAAAGTGAAACTTCCTGGCAGTGGGGGAAAAAAATAACTTGGAAGTGAATCAAAATGACTGCATCAGACAAAAATCAATAAGACTGATCTTCGACTCAATTATTTTCCCCCTGAGGATGCAGATCTCTTGACGAGGTATTTGTACCTATGCTGTTGGTATATATTTGGTTTCCTTGAACAGAGTCCCCTTCAGTCCATGCCACTATTTTATTCTTATCCCAAGGCTTCACCTCCATCCTCAAGAGGTAGTACTCAGCAAATTATCCGGGAGGAGGGTGTTGTCTTGCTGCAAACTGCATGTGGTAAAGGAGTAGATGATATCTGGAAATGCTTGGCAGAATATGGACAGTTTTTTTTCCAAGCTTAAGGGAATAAACTTCAGTTTAGCTTCAATGTTCTTTGACTAATAAAAAAGAATTTTAAGTTCTCTACCCTCTAATAACCAAAATCTCCAAGAATATAGAATATCCTTTTTTTGTATTCCCCTGAGACCAACTTGAGTATGTTAAGAGACCCAGGCAAAGCAAGCCTTGTGCCTTAGGACACCAAATGATTTGCTCATACAACTGGGACCACTGTTTAAATAAATATCAAGGGTAGAGTAAAAGGTATTTGGAAAGAACAGTCAGTCACCAGAAATGTTGCAGATGAAAAAGGCAAAAATCTAACAAAGACTCGTCCCTTAACTAACCTTTAATCAGGCTCTTCTTAGCCCTTTTCAGCTAGGCCTCATCCTTGGGCCTTGTTTTCCAGAGCCAAAATTGTGCTAAGTCAGTTTATGGAGAATCCCCCATCCTCTGAGGACAACTGGTATCTGGTCATCTTGCATATTTGATCACGTTCCTTAACCTGCACCACCCCCCAAATGATATATGATCACTCAGACCTGCCTTAAGCAAGAACCCTGATTTATCCAGAATCACCCTTCATCACTGATGTTTACATTAGTAATTTCTCATCCACTGATCCCACCTTGCTCCTCAGCTCAAATTCCGAATTGTCCTATTGTATTTAGAATTGAGCCCAGTTCTACATTGAGGTCTCTAGTTCCCTGATGCATTAATAAATGTTTTTGCTGCTTTAACTAACATGAAGCTCTGCTTTGCTTTGATAAAAATCACAAAAGTACAACAAATTAGAAAAAGTGTTCATGGAAGGGTGTATCTTGGGTGGAATGCAGGTTTGTTTTGGTTTTAAAGCGTTGGCTCAAAAGTTTTTTCTTCTTTCTTCCACAGATGTGTGTGCGGGCTACAGGAATTCAGGGTTTCCTATTACAGCCCCTATGCACCTTAAAGGTGGCTCCTGTGTATTTAGAGAGGGAGCCACATTGCAAAAAAAATGTGATCACCTTGAGTAACCTAGCCAAAAAAGAGACTCTCAAGGTGGCCAACTTTTCTCAACCTAGAGTCTTCCTCAGTGAACAGTGAATTTCAGAAGTTGCTCTAATAAAATTTTCTTAGTCATCTTAGCAAGTGCTAAGAGAGTAGAAATAAGCATTTGAAAAGATTTTTAACAACAAAATCCAAGAGGTATTTGTGATGTGGGATAGATTGAGGGAAGAAGAAAATTTTAATGATATGGGAAATGCAATTAACCCAGAAAATGCTGGTCCTCAGACATTCTGGTTTATTAAAGATATGGAGCTTGTTTTTGAAATTGTCTTGTCAGAAGAAAAGCAGTGAAATAAACTAGAAAAGTAGTAATGAGGATCTGGATTCTGGGCTCTACTCTGACCATTTTGGAAGAGTCACGGCACTCATGGGAAACTGTAAGAGCTACGCCTGAAAAGGGAGGGGGTGGGGGATGGACGTATAGCCCACAGAACCTGATAAATGTCAAGCTAACGAATGGCGATGGCGTCCCCTGGGCAACGTGAGCCATCAAAGGTTGTAAAGAAAGTGAGGGCCTTGATTGGAGTTGTGATTTAACAAGTTCCCTGGGAGCACTGGTCCTCGAGAATTCGACAGAGGAAACACCATGGGCAGAGAAGCCAGTTGGGAGGCTACTGCGACAGTACAGATAGGAGATAATGAGGGCCTGCAGTGGACAAGGCAGTAGGGATGTGAGATGATGGATACAAGGCAGCTCTGGAAAGAGAGGCAAGACAAGAGGATGCTCTGTTTGGAACGCGCTGGCTTCCAGGAATGGCATTTGGAACAGAGTTGTTTAAAACAGCCCAACACGAGAGTGAAATGGGTAACGGGCTATTGGAAATTCAGAGAATCAGAACCAGGCTGTTCACTGAGCTCCTGCCAGGTTCCAGGACTCTTTATATATGAGGAATTAAAACAGAGCAAATTCATCCACACAACCAAACATATGCAACCTGCTGCAAAAACAAACCAAAAAGCACAAATGGCCCTTAGGAGCAGCCCTGCTCAGTCGGCCAGTCCTGGAAATGGCTCTACCTAATTCTCAGCCTCCCGCACTTAGCAAACTCTTTAACCCTCGGACTGGGTTGCTACGTGACAGTGCCTGGCCAGTTGCTAGGTAAATCAGTAACCTGTGGTCTCTCATGAAGGAATTATTACCTCATGAACGCTGCCACCCAAGCAAAGGGTGGGCTCTTCCCGACCCCACGGGATGTTTGTGCTCTCGCTCCCTCTCGGCCAGACTGAGAACTCCTTGTTTATTCCTCGCCTTGTCGACAGCCTTCTTAGTTCTTCCCCTTCTTCATAGCCCCCAATTTAGGAGCAATGTCTTACCCCCAATAAGGATTTCTAGAAGATTCGAGCAGGCTCCAAAGTCTAGGCTTAACTAGCTTTCACTTAGTTATTTCATCTAGCTTCTGGGAACCATGAGCTTCTGACCCTTTCTCCCACTCTGCTTCTTAAAAATGCAAGTTAAAGATACCGGGAGATATCCTAAAAAGCCCACCAATATGTGATTGGCTAACAAATTATGGATTCTCCACATAGTCAGGCATCATTCAACACTTAAAAATCCACCAAGCTTATCTATGCATGCTGATATGGAACAATCTCTACACTCGCCGTTAAATGAAGAAGAAAATTGCAAAATAGAGTGCACTGCCACTATCTGAGCCAGAAAAGGGGCTCTCAGTGCTGGTATTTGTATCAAATAGCTCTGGTCGAGCATTGCTTCTACATTATAAGCGGTCAGTCTCTGAACGCAGTGCCTACAGGTTTGTCCCGGTCCTCACTGAAGGGAAACGAAACATGAGATTATTCTAGTCACTACTTGATTTTTTCTATCCTATGGAAATTGGTAAAAACTAGTTTTCTGCTAATGTCTTGTTACCAGGATACCATTTTTCCAATTACTCACAAAGAGCAGGGATTATTAACCCTGTGATTTTATTCCAGTGGGACTGTTCGAAATCATACTTCCTATTATACACGGAGGTTAAGTAATGAATTATGAATGACACAATGAAAATGGAATCCTCAGAACAAACTCTGTGAGCTTCAAATAGGTTTACTTGGTGGGGGGAGAGAGTCAAGAAGCAATATTAATAGTGGGAAGGTCTGATGTATTCAATTTGATTTATAGAGTAACGAGGAAGCTTCCAGACTATCTGAGAATTTTCCCTAGTTCCATTTAACAAACACTGTCAAGCCACGGCATCTGGGAGAGTTTAGAATTAAATATAGTAGGAACCACCAGCTACGGTGCCTGCAGCCAAATCCCCTTACCTGGAGCGTCCTTGGAGTTTCCAGCAAAACCCTGACCTGCAGGCAACTCTCTGTGCAGAAAGGGAATCGGATTGGAAATGGCTGCCCGCCTTGCTCTCGTCATAATGAGTTCACGGGGGAATCTGTGAGGCTCTGACCCAGGTGAGTCCACCAGGTGCAGACCATTGAGAGGCAGAAGGTGATGCAGCCAGTCCTAAAGGTCACCGAAGGCTGAGCCTGGACACTGGCTGCAGCACCCTGTACACCAGTAAGCCCCCTAGAAGCTGTAGCAGAACCTAGGGGTGTGTCAGAATTACAAGCCCCTGCCCAGACCCACAGAATCTGCATTTTAACAAGATCCCCAGGCAATTCTCATGTACATACAATTTGAGTACCAGGAATGTTGAGTAGCACTAATGAGAAATACTTGCGCTGAATACAAAGAACCAAAACAGAAGAGTCCCTCCCTTTTCAGCCTTGTAAAATGTTTAGACATTATTTTCTCAAATCTTGGCCTAACATTGATGCTCTAGGAAGATACTCCTACAGAAAAGCATGCCATCCCCAGTTCACCCTGCACCAGGGGGTGGAAGGTGAAGGAAGGCTGCAGTGAAGGCTCTGGATTTAATCACTAACTCATTTTCATATCAGGCAAGTTCTCTGCCCTTTCTGAATCTCACTTTCTCCACGTGTGACATGAACGCTTCAGAAGTAGACCATCTTCCAAGCCCCCTCCTGGGCAGTGACAGTCTATAGTTCTATCAACGAGAACAATATCCGCTATGAGGTCTGCAGATCGCAGGTGAAAATGCCCTCCAATTTCTCCCTTTCATTGACCCCTGGATTAGACAAGGCCCTGGTGTCATAGCCTCTTTTGATCTCTGTGGCTTTTTTGGTTGTTCTTAACAGTCCATCACTCTGCTGGAAGAACTCACATTTCCCTTGAGGCTAGCTGGCCACATTTCCTGGACTCTGCTTCAGGGAGTGTTCTCAGTTAACTCTAGAGACACAGATGTCTGGTGGCCAAAGATGTGTTCAGGATAGCAGGCTCCCTCCCAGAAGGACCATGCACATAGTCAGTGAAGATGAATAGTTTAGCTCCCTTGGTACTTGTCAAGTAGCGATAACCACCTTTGTTTTCTGCAACCCACAGTGGCTATAAGCACAGCTAACCAGCTCTTAACATAGAATCCCAGGGTAAAAAGTCTCATTAAAGATTAAGTAACCCCTGACTATATTTAAATATCCCCTTTGCAATACCCTGAAACATTAACTTTTAGTCTCTGAATATCCCCATTACTAAGAAAATCAGTGGCAGTCCTTACCATTCCACCTGCTCTCTAGAAAGTTCCCTCAGCTTATGGATCACAGATCTGCCTTTCATTCACATTAGCTACTGGGACTAGTTCTTTCTTGTAAAGCCCCACATCACCCCTCTTGTTATTCAGGGTGGCCTTCCAGCTATTGTTCTCTAATTAAGCAGCCCCAGTTCCTCTTAAGACTTCATCTCAAATCTCCTTAGTAGGTTTACTTTCCTTTAAAGAGCAGCACCTGAACCAGATATCAGGACATATTCTGGCAACGGCAGAGAGCAGGACTCAATCATGGCTGTTTTGCTGGTTTCCTGTGAGAAGGAAGTGAGAAGAAGCATTATGTGGCAGGATGATGTCTTGAGATATTAGCTGATGTTTTCTTCTTCCTGTGTATCTCACCACCCAGACCAGGTACTGAGACCTTTGTGCCCCAGACTCCTAGGAGGCTTGACCTTTGTTTTCCAGGATGTTGTATTCCCTGGCAAACTTGGGGGGCAGCAGGAAGAGCAGAGATGGTGGTATGCCTTTGAAGCAGAAAGGTAGAAGCAAAAGATAAAAAGAGGAAATGCCCCCCAATAATGAGAAAAAGATGGAGGTAATTCACAAAGTAATGGAGCTCTTTGCCCATGCTTAAGAGATGTGGCTAGTCCTTGAAGAGGGGAACAGTTGTCTGAGGGGTTACGGGGGCTGGACTCGAGTCATTGGGGATTCCACCTAAGTAACTGATGTCTTCAAGAGACCTCACCCTCCCTGCCTCGGGCTTGGTAATGGAGAATTCTGTGGAGGCCGTGATGGACTATAAATGAAGGAATCTTCCCCCACTTTCTAGCAACAACTTACCTACATCTCTAAAACTTGGACGTGACCCCTGGGAAGGGGTCTGAAAGTTACTTTCCTAACAGCCCACCAGGTTGTCAGTTTAGAGTCTGATCTAGAGAAAATACTTTGATTTTTATTATACTTGCACTTATTGCTTAAATTTTATTTCCAGTGTAACAGTATAAAGTATTATGAAGGAACTCAAAAGAGATTCCTAGCCTCAAATGAAAGTGCTATTTAATCGAGAGATAATGCTTTGATTTCTCTTGGTAATGAAAGGAATTGTAGCCCAATATAAAGCAATGTGACCCTTTGTCGTGTCATTTTATCTCTGTATTTTACTTTCCTCCTCTGATAAATAGAATAATACATGACTTCACAAAGATTACTGGTAGAATTTTAAATTCCCATGCAGATGGCCATATTAAATTTTCAATAACCACAGGATTTGTAGAAATTGTTTAGGCTATGGTTTAAAGCTTGGGCTTCAGGGTTAGAACAACGAGGTTTAAACCCTGGTTCTGTGTGACCCTGTGTGGCTCTGGGCAAACTAGTTACTCTCCCAATCCTTCAGTTTCTTCATCTATAAAATGGGCATGATGATAGTAGCTAGTTTGTAGAGTTTTGTAAGAATCAAATAACATAATCCAGGTAATGTTCCTAGCATAGTGCTTGCTATGTGCTAAATGCTAATTAACTATTAGACATTGAGGAAATTGAGGTAAAAACACTTTACAAAGTTAAACATATCGTCTGAATGTAAGTTATTATTAAGTACTTGGTATTTCAGTTGATTTGAAAAGAAATTTTCTCATTTTTTTTTAAATAAACTAAACATCTGGACCTAAAACATATATAATTATAACAACAAAAGGAGAGAAAACATATACATCCACAGATGGGGACTATTACTTATTTGTGCCTAAAAATAACTCAACACTGTGATATAACTCAGATCCAGTTCCATAAATATTCATGGAATGATTAAATGACTGAGCATTAAACTGCAATATTCAAAACTTCTTTTGTGCGTGTATGTCTAAATAGGAACATTTTTAAAATTAAACTTTTTTTTTTCCATCTGTGAGGCAGGTGATACAAAGGTCTAATCAATAATTCATCCTGGCAGAGAAATTCATTACTCAGCCAAGGCTATGACGAAAATCCTGTCAGGAAGCCTTGTTTTGGCTAAACAAGACAACTTAATTTAGTGCAAAGTGAATAATCTCACTTTCTATAAATCATTCATTCCAGGATTAAACATTATGGATTTCTCTGTTAAATATGTATCCCAGGGCTGTACATGTGTTAACTTCTACATGGCTTGGCCCTGAGGAATGGCCAACCCAGTATTCTTGGAGTTTCTTTGGAGCTACCAAGCCCACTGGGCAGAAAAAAATAAACTAAAGAAGAGTTTTGGAGAAGCCAAGAATGTAGAGTTGGAAATCCTCAAAGCCAGTCTTTCACATAATCTGGGCTTCACCTTCACACCTGCTCTGAAGGTTGGTCAACCTCTTCTGTGTGACTACTGTGAATGGGGAGTTTACTACCCATGTTAGTTAAAACTCTTTCCATTTCAAATGGCAGAAAACCCAACTTGAACTAGTTTAAATAAAATGGGAATTTATTTCCTCATATCATAGAGCATGAAGTCTAAGATCATAACTTCAGTCTTGACATGATCAAGAGTCAAGCAATATCAATAGAATTTGTTTTTTATTCCCAAATCTGAGCTCTACTTCCTCTCAAATACACTCCCCTTGTGGTGCATGACGGCAGCAGCCTCCCATTCTCTCCCTCAGGGCCAGCAGGAAAAGACCAGCATTCTGGATAACTCCAACAGAAGTCTTGGAATTGTCTTGTAACTAATTGGCCTAACTCAGGCCTTGTGTGCATCCCTGACTCGTGAAGGGGGTGTGGGGTGGGAGGAGAGCGGGGCTAGGGGGGTCATGCAGTGTGCTGTGACTCCTGAGGCTCAGTTTCTATGCCATTGCTGAGTGGAGGAAGAGTCAGCTGCAAGGGCAGAAGAGAGCTATCAGAAAAGTCAGTCCAGATGGAAAAGCAGGACCAATGAATGCTAGGTGACCAAAATCCTACTTTTCACAATATTCATCACTGATGATTATTATGTTACTCTAGTAAAGCATTCCTTTCATTAGATAGAAATTCATTTTCGGAATTTCCATTTCCAGACCCAAATTTGCCTTCTGGAATCACATAGAACAAGGTCACTTTTTCTTCCCAATGGCAGTTCTTCAACTCTTTGTAGACAGACATCAAATCTCCCTTGGTATACTCTTCTCCAGGTTAAATGTACCATCAGAGTCTTACTGTAAAATTAATGTCATTTTAACTTGTTACATTCACCCTTGTTTTGAAGAAAATAGTTTTGTTAATAAATTTGATAATGATTAGCAACCATGGTTTTGGATGCCTTCTGAAGTTGGAGGAAGTTAGAGACTTAGAGAAACTACTGCCCAGTATAAGCTAGGACAAAAAGAGCTATACCCTCAGGGTAAGGGTGATGGAGTAGTAATCCTATTATCACCTGGACTTGCAACCTGGCTCCAAGTCATCTAAGTAATTCACGGAACTTCAAGCCTTGAATATGAATTATGATAGCTCTATAATGGTATCACATAAAGGTGCCTGGCAGAAGCAAATTCAAGTTCTTTTTGAAGAAAATTACATTATTCTAGACCTCAAATTATCCCTACAAATAGTTTTATATGCAATAACCTTCAAATAATCAAAATAGTTAGGAACGCTAAAAATTAAGGCACTATTAGTAAGAACTGGAAGAGACAAAGGGAAACAAAGCCAAAACGACCTCAAAAGTATAATTATCAAACATGCTTAGTATTAGATAAAGAAATGAATGAATGAATAAAGCAAGCAAGCAAGCAAGCTAAACTTAACGTTCTGAGTCCATTCAATGGGGGAAAAGTATGGTACTGGGACAAATAAATCTGCTCATACAAAAAAATGAAATTGGACCCCTACATCACATCATATACAAAAATAAGCTCAAAATGAATCAACGACCTAAGTATAAGACTAAACCAAAACCCTCTTAGAAAAAAACACAGGGGCATATTTTCATGGCCTTAAGTTTGGCAATGGATTCTTAGATATGATACTAAGATAACAAGAAACAAACAAAAAAAAATTAGACAAATTGGACTGTATCAAAATTGAAAACTTATGTAGTTTTAAAAGGACATTATCAAGAAAGTGGAAAGACAACCTACAAAATAAGAAATAGTATCTTCAAATCATATATTTGATAAGAAATTAATATCCAGAATATATAAAGAATTCCTACAACTCAACAACAGAGACAACCCAATTTTAAAATGGGCAAAGAACTTAAATAGACATTTTCCAAAAGGAGATACACGTTTGGCCAATAAGCATATGAAAAGACAATCAATATCATCAGCAAATTCAAATCAAAACCAGGAGATACCACTTAATATCTACTAGGATGGATGTAATATTTTTAAAGAGAAAATAAGTGTTGAAGAGGATATAGAAAAGTTGGAACCCTCAAACATTGCTGTGGGAATGTAAAATGGTGAAGCCACCATATAAAATAGCATGGTGGTTCCTCAGAAGCTAAACACAGAGTTACCAGGACCCAGCAATTCTGCTCTTAGGCATCTATCTCAAAAAATTGAAACTTGAACAGATACTTGTATGCCAAAGTAAATTGCAGCATTATTTACCATAGCCTAAGGTGGAAACAATCCAAGTGTCCATCAACAGATGAATAAACAAAATGTGGCATATACACACAATGGAATGTTATTCACCCATAAAAAGAAATAAAGTTCTGATGTATGCTACAGTGGGGATAAACCTTGAAAACCTACTATGTGAAATAAGCCATAATTCTTGGCTTAAAGGACAAATAGTGTATGGTTCTGCTTATATAAAACAGGCCAAATTCATAGAGGCAGAAAGTAGAATGGTGGCTGCCAGGGACTGAGGGACAGGGGATAGGGAAGTATTGCTTAATGGTTACAGAGATTCTGTTTGGGATGATGAAAAAGTTATAGAAATAAATAATGATGATGGTTGTATGACAGTGTGAATATAATTAATACCAACAAATTATACACTTAAGGCAGGTAAAAATGACAGATTTTATCATATATATATATATATATATAGTTACCTAGAGATATCATATACATATATATTTTATCATATATATTTATAGTTACCTAGAGATATCATATATATTATATATATCATATATAATATATATCATATACATCATATCTATCATATATATAATATATAATATATCACATATATAATATATATCATATATATCATATATATCACATATATATGATATCTCTAGGTAACTATATAAATCTATATATAATATATATATGATATCTCTAGGTAACTATATATATATATGATAAAATCTGTCATTTTTACCTGCCTTAAGTGTATAATATATATATGATATATATAATATATATATATGATATCTATATCATATATATATATATATGATATCTCTAGGTAACTATATAAATTTTGAAGTGGAAAAAAAGCTAAGCTTGAAAATTTTGGCTGGGAACTATAAAAATTGACATAGCAAATATGAAAAAGAGCCTAATACAAATTTGAGAATTAATTTAAAAAACTAAAACTAGGAATCCAACAAATGATTAAACAACCTATTATATTCCACTTTTAAAAGAGAATTTGAACTTTAAAAAGATAGAAGAAACTGTTTATAATGCTACTCAGAGGGACAAACAACGGAAGATTCAGCAGAGACACTAAGAAATAGGGAGGATATGGTGAGATTTTTTCTTTAATTCAAGTACAGAAAGGAGAGAATAGGCCGAGGCAAAATTTTGAAGAATAGCAAAGAATTTTCCAGAATTGATGAAATACATGAATGTATACTTTCAAGAAGTCAAGCACATCCTGAATAAGGTAAATAAAAAGAAATCCAGACCTAGACACATTATAAGGAAACTATAGACAACCAAAAACAGAAAAAAAAAATCTTTGAACAGTATGAGATAAAAATATTAACTTCAAAAGTGCAACTGTTAGTCTATAGCCATGCCACCCTGAACGTGTCCAATCTTGGAAGCTAAGCAGGGTTGGGCCTGGTTAGTACTTGGATGGGAGACCACCTAGGATGACCTGGTGCTGTAGACTTAAGTAAATAAGTAAGTAAATAAATAAATGTGCAACTGTTAGACTGAAAGAAGCTTCTTCCAACAATAATAGAAACCAGAGGAGAGTACTAAGTTATTGTCAATGTGCTAAAAGAAACTGCCAACCTAGAAGTCTAAATCCAGGGAAAATATTCTCACTAGAATGAAAGCCAGATAAAGACATTTTAAGATACATAAAACCTATCAGAGATGACTACAAATAGACTTATGCTAAGAAAATGCTAAAGGCTGTATTTTAGGCAGAAGAAAAATAAAACCAGTGGAAAGTCAGAAACTCAGAAAGAAATAAAGATGAAAGAAAGTGGTAAAAGTAAAAGAAAAATGTTGAATGCAGAAAACATTATCATGATGAATTAATAATTTTACACATAACTATAATGCATGATAACAGCATAGAGAGAAGACTAAATGCAAATAAGTGTTTTAAGGTCTTGGATGATCTGGGAGAAGGGTGATGGTATTGACAGATTTTGATAAGATGAAGATGCATGTTATAACTCTAGAAAAAACACTGAAAGAATTAAAGTCAGTGTATAATATTCAACCTAATAGAGAAAAAATGGGTTTAGAAAAAATCAATCCAAAAGAGATTAAGAGAAAAAGAAACATTAAGCATGCAGAACAAATAGAAAGCACAAAATAAGACTGTAGTTTTGAACCAAAATCATATCAGTAATTCACTTAAATATAAACAAATTGCTCTAGTTAAAAGTTAAACATTGTCAGGGTAGAAAACAAATCTAATTAAATGTTATTTACAAGGAAAATAGGCATTTTCATAACAAAATTAATGAAGTATAAATTGGGAAAACACTTTGGAGGGGAATTTGGCAATAACTAATCTACCAAGACTTTAATTAAAACTAGACTTTAAAATACCAGTGCTACTTATAGGAATTTACTCTCCAGTTGTGTCCCTATCAGTGCACAGAACCGTACATGTATGAATGCTCATTGCGTGTAGTCTGTAATAGCAGAGGACTGGTCACAATCTATTCACCAGTGGAAACTGGTTAAACAAATATGACACATTTATAATAATATTTATAATGGTATATTATTCAACACTTAAAAATAAAGTAAGTAGATTTTTCTGTGCTGATAGGAAAAAATATCCAAGATTTATTATGAAGTAAAAAAGAAGGTGCCAAACACTTGTACACTATAAACCTTTTTTTTTGTGTAATAGAATGAACACACACACACACACACACACACACACACACACACGTATAATGCTTGTTCATGAATAAAACGTTTGGGAAAAATACAAACACATACACACAAAACAGGCAACAGAGATTTTCTCCAGGAGGAAGGGAAAGAGATAAAAAAAAGATTTAATTGTATGCCAATTTTTATATAATAAAATAATACAAAATAATTTAAAATTTTTCTTTGGACATGGTAAGAAGTTTTGCAATTGAAAGCCTCCCATTTGGCTAGAACATTACCTTTGCCCTCTCATTTTCCCTTTCTGCCTATAATACACACACACACACACACACACACACACACACACACACTCTCACACAGATCATCCACAAAAGTCTTCCTTCTCCGGGCAACATCAGAATCCTCTCATGTACTAATCACACTTATAACAATATGCCAGCCAGAATACAGGCCCGGAAAACTTATATCACCACATGCTCAGTGTGAATCACCACATGCTCGGTGTGAAGCAGCTGAGTGAGATATAGCTGTTTATAAATGAATGTGATCTTAGGTTGCATCGTAGAAAAATGCAATGGCCTCTTTCTATTCTATGGTGGTCACACCCCTGCATTCATTTCAAACAACCTTATTTTTAACAGCTTTACTGAGATATAAATGACATACCATAAATTCACCTATTTTTTAAGTGTACAATTCAATGGTTTTTAGTATATTTTGCAGAGTTGTGCAACCATAGCTATCACCTAATTTTAGAACATTTTCATCATCCCACAAAGAAACATGTTCGCATTAGCAGTCACCCCTCAACTGCGCCCTCAACCCTAAGTAACCACTAATCTTTGTCTCTACAGATTAACCTGTTCTAGACATTTCACAGAAATGAAATCATACAATATGTAGTCTTTCGTGTCTGACTTCTTTCACTTAGCATAATGCTTTTGAGGTTTGTACCTGTTATAGCATGATCAATACTTATTTGTTCATTGCCAAACAGAATTCCATTGTATGGACATACCACGTTTTGCTTATCCATTATCAGCGAGTGGACATTCGGGGTATTTCCACTTAGGGGCTATTATAAATAGTGCTACTATGAGCATTTGTGTACAAGTTTTCATGTGATCATATGTTATTTTTCTTGGGTAGATATCTCAAAGAGGAATTGATGAGTCATAAAATAACTATGTTTAACACTGTGAAACTACCAAACTGTTTTCTAAGCAGCTGCACCATTTTTGCATTCTACCAACAATGTGTGAGGGTTCCAATTGTTCCACCACCCTGTCAACTTGCTATTATCTGTCTTTTTGATTACAGCCACCCCTAGTGTGTGTGAAGAGGCATCTCATTATGCTTTTGATTTGCATTTCCCTAATGACTAATGATGTTGAGCATCTCATGTCCTTATTGGTCATTCGTATATCTTCTTGGAGAAATTTCTATTTAAATTCTTTGCTCATTTTTAATTGAATTATTTATCATCTTAGAAACCCATTTGTATAGGGAGCAGTGACAAAGCAGAACACATCCAGACACAGATGAGGAAGAAAGGAAAACAGTGTTTTAGGAACAGGCAAGGAGAAGACTTGTAGGCAGAGAGAAACAGAACCATTATCTTTAAATGTCTGAAGCCTGCCATATGGAAGAGAGACTAGAACTGTCCTTTTTTATTCCACATGGGGAAAATGGACTAAGAAGTGGAAGCCACAGAGAGGCAGATTTTTCCTAAGATATACTTTCTACAGATTACAATGGATGGCTACCTGTGAACGGTGTTGTAAAGTAGATCAAAACATGAAAATAGAAATAGATCTTTCTACATTCATTTGATGAACATTTGGGAGTATAGTATGAGCCAAACACTGATAGCTGATGGGAATACAGAGAGAACAAGACAGATACATTCCCTGACCCATATGAGCTTGCACCTTCCAGCTTGACCTATGTGCTACTTTTGTTTTAGGTCCACGTGAAGACGTGAGTTTAAATGATTGCATGATGTCCCCATTCAAGGTACAGCAAAACCTTAAATAACCAGAATCCAGATAGAAACCAGAGCATTTTTCTTATATTCTTCATCATTGAGCAGGTGTAGAAAAACAACATACCAAGATGTAATGAGACGAATTGAAAACTGAAATAAAAAATAATCCAGCACACATCTTAGTAACAATAAACATTCAGTGCACTGTCTACATGCTACATTCTGGTGTTTTTTCAATCATAATTCAAATTAAATAGTGCCTTTGACATCTTCCAAGATCCTTCATCATACTGGGAGTAAAAAGGGATGTTTGTAAACAACAGCATAAATGAGAGGCAGGAAAGGATTGTAAATGACAACTATAACAGGTGTATAGAAGCCGCAAGAGTGCTAGCATCACCTCAGAAGAATTTAGGATGGAATGTAGAACTAAGCCAGAGCCAAATCTCAGGGAGATAGAATTGTGCAAGAAAATTAGCTGCGAAGCAGGAGTGATAGCTGAGGATGAGACCCAGTGATGAATTGGGCAGTGTCCTGGGGTTGGCCATGGTGGACCAAGACAGAGCAAAACCTGAGCACTGGGTTCAAAGACAAACGAAAGTAAAGCAGGGTCTGAGTTCAGAGTAGGATAGCAAGACAAAGTGGTTAGGAACTGGGGAGGCTAACACAAGCAGTTTGAACCTGGGCCTGTGAGTCACACTCTCAGGGGATCTGCTGCCTCCTGTGACAGAGCTCCACTGGGTGAGGGTAGAAGAAATGCAAGTTGTAGGGCCCAGTTCCAAAATGAGTCAGCATCTCTGGGTTTGGACTCAAGTATATACATTTTAACATGTCCCTAGGTGGTTCTTAAGATCTCTACAGATGAGAACCACAGATCAAGGGACATATATGCAGCTTCTGAGCAAGACCAGAAGGCCTCAGATTCAACGTTCCAGTTCTCCAAGTGCACTGGATGTAGCCTCGCTGGGGGCTATGCTGGTCCTGCCAGCAAGTTCAGTAAACACATACCTCTCACTCTGAACTTGCTGGGGCTGGAGAATGGATTAACAACAGCACCAATGTCATGGAGTGCCTACCTGTGCCAAGCACTGTGCCAACTGCTTCACAGGCGCTGCTACATTTAATGCTTGCTTACGAGAAGGTCTGATTATTATTCCCAATATCTAGATGATGACGTCAAGACTAAGAAGCCAAGTGACTGGTCCTGGGCTGACTGGCTGAGCGAGAGCAGACTCAGGTTCCGGGCCAGTGTGACTCTGAGAACTGTGCTCTGTCCAAACACCAACACGTTACAAACTTTTCCAATAATAGTTTAAAAAGAACAGGTAGGGGTGGGAGGAGGCTATAGCATTAGTTGATGCTGTGGCTTTAGTTAATTATAAAACTTTTTTTTTCACCACGGCATGCCCAGGGTATTGAAGCGAAGCAAGACTTTGCTGTCTTTTCTAATCAATCATCTTGATCCCCAAGCCAGAAGGTATTGTCAGGTTGTGTCATCTCATTCGGGCCTTTTTTAAAAATTTCCATCTCTGTGAAGAAGTGTTTGAGATTAAGTTTGGGAAGAGATCGAAAACCAAAGCTCAGAGGAACAGATTAAAATGATGCAGAGGCACCCTGAATCAGGAGGAAAAAAATGATAGGACTTTGTTGATGGAGCTGCTGAAGGGAGATAAGACACCAAGGGCCTCTCAGAGGGAGGAGAGAGGGGAAGGAAAGAAACAGGATGAAGGGAACAGAGATAAACAGGAAGGGAACAGAGATAAGAGGCAGCACAAGGGCAAAGCCGGGGAGGAGGACGGAAGGACCAGAGTTCTCTGCAGGAGAGTGAGGCCCAGGCAAGTTTTCTTTTCTTCTTTTTTAAGCCTCTTCAGGTATATTTTAAAGGGGAGGAGGAGGCTCAATTTGTAGTATACGTTAAATCTTTGAAGCTGATCATTCAACCTCTATGCCTCATTTGGAGGTAAATCTAAAATCTGTTCAAGAATGTGAGACCCAAGCCCAAAGACTCTTTGGCTGCATGTCCTTCATACTCCCCCACCCATTTCCAGTTTGGTCATATTCAGACAAACAAGGAAAAGAGAACACCTAAACAAGAACACATTTTTACTAGGGCAATTCAAGGGAAACCTAAAACTCCCAACTGAACAGTCCTTCCTACCTTACACTGGAGTATAATCATTGAGAGATCACTGAGGTACCTGATACTCCCGGAGGGGCCAGAGCACAAAGGTTAAGGCCCCAGCTTTTGGAGCTGCTCCAGAGTTTGAATCTCAGCTCAACTGCAGACTAGCTACTTTATCTATCAAAGCTTGCATTTCCTCATCTGTCAAACAGGGATAAAACTGGCAATTCCTTCATAGATTGTTATGATTAAATAAAATAATGCAGGTAAAGTGCTTAGATAGTGCCTGGCATATACTAAGTGCTCAAATCATATTAGCAATGACTACTAGCCCTGTTTTTAGTGCAAAGCTGGGTGTGCTTGGTAGGCACCTCATAAAGATAGACGTCCAATAGATTGAGGAAGAATCAGGATGCTTAATTCCAGTCCTGTCTCACTCATTATTGTAGGAATGCAGTCACTTTACCTCTTTTTGTTTCTACTTTTCTCCTCTATAAAATGGAGATATGCCATTCCTCTGACACAGAGTAGTACTATGTGTTTGAAAATGCTTGGAAAAGTATGAAACAGCATAGTAATGTAGAAGTGGTTATTTCCATTACTCTAACATTGCACTTTTACCAAGCTGGCCACTTTCTGCCAAGCTTATAGTTTCATTGTAGCTAATAGTTTTTACTATAATTTGCCTTGACCTCCAAGGGCTGAATGTTTCTGTCTCGTTCTTCCATTGACTCCTGACACTGTCTCAAAGGTACAGTTCCCAGCGTCAAGAGGGTTTATGTGCAGAATTTCTAAACCTCTATCCTTTTTATCCCTTAATTCTTTCTGTTTCTCAGGTACATTAGAAATGACCCAAATATTTAGAGTCATAAAATACATAATAAAGACAGAAATGGCTTTGCAGTCTGTGAGCTGCCTGGGAACGGGGATAGGGTCTTTCTTGCTAATGGCTATACCTCAGCACCCAGCAGGGTCCTTTGGCCCACAGTTGACACTCAATAAGCTTTTTGGGGATGAGTTAAAATCAAAATTTCAAGTCAAAAATCAAGGTTGTCTACCTAACAGCCACTTCCAGTTTCTTCTGTGCTGACTGATTCTAAATTTTGGCCACATGGCAGTGTACACAGCCTAGGAGCTGAGTAATGATTGATGCAAATCAGCCCTAGAAATCTCATTCCCCTTTGCCAAAGGGTAGACATGTGACCCAGTGAAATATATAGCCACTGAAATATATGGGGGACTCTTCTGGTAACTTCTATGAAAAATTGACCCTTTTGATAAAGATTTAGAGTCATGTAAGGGAAAAAGTCCCATTACCATCCACCTCTTTCCTTCCTGCTTGAGATGCTTTTGTGGAATACATATGAGAGCTGTGGCAGCCATCTTGCAACCATGAGAGAAGAACCAAGAAAGTCACAGAAGTTCTAATATCTCATTTAGTAAACTTCTGAACTGACCCTGAAATAGGATTTCTCTTAAGATCTTGTTTCTCTTATGATCTTGGTGTCATCTCTTCATTACCCCTCTGATGTCTCTAAACAGAGACATCACCTTAACTCCCCAGACATTCCTTCTCCGTTTATCTTTTCTGTTTTCTCATGATCACTTTCCACATACCAAATACAGGCATAACTCCAAGATACTGTGGGTTGGTTCCAGACCACAGCAATAAGGCAAGTTTCATAATAAAGCAAATCCTCATCATTTTTCTGGCAGAGGGTCTTACCTCCAACTTGTAAAAAACACATCTGTGAAGTGAAGTGCAATAAAACGAGGTATGCCTGTATTATATCTTGGTTTTTAAATTATTTTAATGGGCCTTGTCCATAGTAATGGGGACATTTAGGTCATTATCTTGTCTCCCCAGATCTTCCTGAGCAATTTTCTTGATCATTTCTTTGACCAAAATCATTTGGGGGTGCTAGATCCAAATAAACTTGTAACTTTGGCCGAGTTATTCTAATTAGCAACATTACTTTCTGGTGCTAAGCTACCTTCCCTTAAGAAATAGTTTACAAACATTGCTCTGTATTAGAATTACCTGAGTTGCTTTAAAAAGGCCTGATGCCCAGGTCTCCCCCAGGCCAATTAAATCAGGACTTCAGAAGGGAGTCAAGCATCAGTATTTTTTAAGTTCCCCACATGACTCCCACGTGAAGCCAAGTTTGAAAATCAATGTTTTAAATTAGTATTTCTCAATCTTTAATGTGCATATGAATTATATGAAGGCCTTGTTTAAATGCAGATTCTGAGGATCTAGGATGGGAACCGACATTCTGCATTTCTGACAAGCTCCTAGGTGATGACAATACTGCTGGTCTGAGCCCCCCATTTTGAATAGCCAAGGTCTAGGATCTAGATTTAGTTGTCTATTCCGATGCTGGATCTGAACAAATTAAATTCCACTTGGGCCCAATTGCAAAGTCACAGAAAAAAATGATCACTGCAATAAAGTCAAGAGCAAGGGCTGTGAATGCAAGAGCTCAGGGAGCTGTTGCTTTTGATCTTAAGTATAATTATGGACTTAGGTTGGCCAACAATACTGGTGTTTGCCCAGAACCGAGGGAGTCCCTAGCATGTGGGACTTTGAGTTTTAAAACCAGGATGAGGTGCTCACCCTAGTTATCGTGGTGTTTTTTTAAAAAGCAGTAGAACAGCCAAGCTTTGCACTTCCTCATTCTAATTCCTCTTTCTGGGAACAACAGTCCACCATAGGGTCAAGAATGTGCTTGACAAGGTGGTTCAAGGATAAGAAATGCTGAGTCATACATACCAAGAAGAACCTACTGCATACGATTTCAGAAGGGTAAATAATCAGCCAGATCCAGGTAGACCCAGAAAAATCCAAGAACAAGTTCACGACTCGGCCACAGTTAAGTCTACGGTACCTGGTTTAGGTCTCCGCTCTGGCACTGGTTTACTGCGTAGCCTGGGGTAACTCGAATTCCCTCTATCTGGGCCTCAGTTTCACCAGCTAAAAAATGGGAGTTGAATTGAAGGACGTGTAAGGGTCTTTCCTGCTGTCCTCCACACTCCCCCACCCAACTGCACACGCAACACGGATGAAGCATACAACCGCAAAACGGCACCTTTTCTGCTCAGTTAGAAAATGAACCCACCTCATCCAGTGCACCCCCGTCTCCAGCGCGCCGGGCTTCCTGGGAACAGCATCAGCCTTTGACTTTTTCAGGAGCATGCCCCCTCTCCGTCTTTTGTTGCTCAGAGAGCTGAGAATTCACTGTGGCTTTTTTTTTTTTTAAGACTATAACATGTTTACAAATCTAAATGAAACTGTTTCAGACCCAGTCTTTGGTTACAAGTGGCTTCCTCCTTCTGCTCTTGCTTCCACTCAAGAAGCCCACTTCTCAACTTTTTGTTTTCTTTAGAGAGACAAAGAGTCTCCCCAGCCAGCCATTGCCACGTTCCTGTTAACCTTTCATTAAGCCTGGTGACAGCTGGTTTTGCTCTTCATGAGTCAGTTCAACACATTCCTATTTAAATGTGTCCCACCTGGCTTCATTAAGGTTCCTGCCAGGTTCTCTACTTGCAGCTTCCTCTGCAAATGAAAATAAGATTCTGAGTAAATAATATGGGGACAAGGGAAGACTGAACTATAAAGGGGTGGGGATTGGAGAACCATTAAAACACTCAGGTTTCCACGGATCTGGGTAAACTAAAATCCATTTGGGACCACAGGTTAATCCTGCAGTTCTGCATACACGAAGTCTTTAATTAAGGCCCTTGTGGTGAAGTATAGGGCGGTGCTTCAGGGTGTGGAGTCCTTCCTGCCTGATTCAAGGTCTGGCTCTGACACAGGGGGTTGGACTATATGACCTCAGATAATTTCCTTTATTTATCTCTGCTTCTGTTTTCTCAGCTCTGAAAGCTGTTCCATTGGGCTACTGTGAGGATTCAATGAGGAATTGTCTTGAAACGCTGAGTACTCAAAACATAGCAAATGATCCTTAAGAATTGTATGTTATCTTTCATTTAGTCTAGAAAGGTTAAGGTCCAGGTTGTAGAATTAGATAGCTCTAAATCCTCAAAGTTTGTGGACAATGCTGTATGAGCCAAGCCGCAGTAGAAAGCCTTCCTTGTGGAAATGGAATAACAACGCTGCTTCTATTTGAATGCATTTCTTGTGTGTGTTTTGTCTCATTTAGGTTTTTAATCTATTTAAGGGAAGGGAGTTTCTCTTGGGCTACTGCACACACTAGATACTAGGAAGTTGTTTGTAGATGGCTATCATTCACCCTGATAGCATATAGAAAGAAATAGCTTCACCAAAACCCTCCTATGACCACAGAGTCTCTGTACAAGAATTCGATATTTATTAATTCATCATTTGGTAAAACATCACCTCCAACTCCCAGACCTTGAATCTCAAACTGGTTGCGTTGTTCTAGATCAAGGGTCCTCAGCTCCCAGGCTACCGACAGGTACTAGTCCATGGCCTGTTAGGAACCGGGCTGCACAGCAGGAGGTGAGCGGCCAGAGAGCGAGCAAGCTTCATCTGTATTTGCAGCTGCTCGCCAGCACTAGTGAGACGGGATATCACTTATAAAATTCTTAATCTTTTAGCAGGAAATGAAATGGGACATCTCTGGCAGAGTTAATCTTTTTAGTAAACCTAGTTAAGTTTTCTTTCCTCCTTTCTTTGGAAAAAGGGCCTCTCCTTCAAATCTTGATAATTACCCTGGCGACTCAAATCCTCTGGCTATTGATAAGGGTCATCAGTCCATCCTTAAGAAGCAATGGTGTTAAGCCAGGCAGGGCCCTTAGAATCCCAGGGGCAGGGGACTTTAAGCCAAAGGTCTTTCTTTTTACTCGTTAAGAAACGTATTAACCAAGCCTGTTTCCCTTTACTCACTTAATAGGCAAATCAATAATAGAAATTAATAGATGTATGATTTAAATAACAAGTTTGTATTTTCTTTTCCTTGTCTAGGCACTGAGGTGGCACTTCAGCAGGAAACCCAAGACCCCACCCTGACTGAGGCAGAAAGGAAAAGAGCTCCATGAAACCCTAGGAGGCAAGGACTACAGCCATTCTCAGCAGGAAGCAGATACGGAAGAAGAGAACACCTGTCCCTCAACATCCATACTAATAATAAGAAGGTTCATGGCTCTTAGAAGAAAGGTAGGCAGGAAGTTAGTTAGTGGATTTCACAGAGATTAGATACCAGTTTAAGCCAGTCACTCGCACCTGTGCAATGAAGACCCCCAAAGACCTTCAACTCTCCTGAGTCTCATTATACCATCATAATATGATGCATATGTCCGGAAGTTCATTAATATCATTATAACAGACTGAATTCTGGGAAGAAACGTGCACAGAAAGCAAAATAATGAATCACTGAGTCCTGTCGATCTTAGTTGTCAATCAAAGAAGCCCACTCCTCTAAGAAAAGTAACCACTCACAGCAAAAAAAGGATAAAAACCCTGAAGGCTTTGTTACCAGGTCTTTTGAGCACCAGTCCCTGGTGCCAAAAAGATGGGGGGGGGCTGCTGCTCCAGACCATGACCAGGTATTGCTTGCCTAGGACATTATTTTAACATTGAATGTTAATGACTTTAAGTGGACACAACACATTCCACGTTGTTACAGGCCACATCGCTTCCCGTCACCCCACTCATTTGTATCAGCTGCCTGGTTTCTGAAGTCATAGGCATCTGTCAGCCTAGCCTTCTTCTGGGGTGCTGCTTCTCTGCCCCAGGGTGGAAGTCAGAGATAGGAATCTCAGATCTGCATTTAGAACAGATACCTCTGCCACAACATGGAGAACAAACTGGAGAGGGAAAGAAGTGAGGTTGATGAGCATAGCCAGGAAGCTGCTGCAGGAGCCCAGGCAGAAAGCAATGCCGGCTTCAGTGCAGTCTGTGCCATCGACCTACCTCCACCTGGACCTTTGCCTGTTGCAGCTGGAAACTCCCCACCTGGTGTGTGGCCACGCCCACCACCAGAGCCCTGGCTAAAAGAGAATCTTTTCTTGAAATCAATCCTCCTTTTAGGGGTTATTGCACTACAATAGTTCTCAAACTTTAACACACGCCCGAATCACCTGGAGGGCCTGTTAGAACACAGATTGCTGGGTTTCCCCATTCATAAGAGTTTCTGATATGGTAGGTCTGGGGTGGGGACAAGAATTTGTAATGTCTAACCAGTTCCAGATGATTTTGAGGCTACTGGTCTGAAGTGCATAGTTTGAGAAACGCTGAGCTAGAGCAGTGGTTCCTAGGCTCTGGCTGCACAGTAGAACCACTTGGGGCATTTAAAAAAAAAAAATTCAGATGCCCAGGCCACACCCCAGACCAATTACAGAAGAATCTCTCAAAGAGTGGGACTCTGGAATTGGCATTTAAAAAACCCTCCAAGTTAATTGCAATGTCCAGCTAAGACTGACAAGAACTACTAGATGAGAGGCTCCCAGAGGCCATTACTAGTTCTAAAATACTTTGATTACTCGTTTAAATATTTCTTATTCTAACCAAGAAGCTTCAGGAATATACTTGGGAAAAGACTGAAGATGCCCCTCTTGTAAAAACAGACAGATATTTATTGAGTTTACTCTCTGTTTGGAAGTATATGCCTTCTTCTTTTTCTAGTCAGACCCAAGTTGGTAGTGGCACTGATGGTGGTTATGGTTCAGAAGGTCATCAGGGAGCATGAGCTAAGTGTGGGAGGGGTGTATCATTGACACAAAATATTAGAACATGACTATTACACAAAGTCATCTGGTCCAACTTCATTTTTCAGATGGGGAAACTGAGGCTCTGAACGTGCCTCTAGATTCATTTTCCCACTTAGTTTTCAAATTTGAGTTTAGTACACTAGTCAAGTCATTCCAGTGTCTTAGACTAACCTGGAGGAGCAAGTCAAGCCCAAACAAAAAGCTACCCACATGCTGCTGGTTGCTTCCTTCCCTTAAGCCAAACCTGACGCTCTGCTCATCACCCAAAGAATGAGCCAGAAGGCATGCTGCTCTGGGCAGGTTGTTTTCCAAGTGCTCAGGTGAAAGGGGATTTTTTATTAACTGCTGGATCCGTGCGAGGAATCTACGGGCTATACTAGTGAAGTAATGAGACTAATTTTTTCCTCTCTTACATGTCGAGAGGGTGGAAATACAAAAGGCAGTTTCCTTGAGAGACTGTGTGCTTATTTCATTATTGCTGCTATTGCCCTAAACATACCAGAAGTATATCAGGGAAATTTCTTTCAGGTCTGATTGACTTTCCACATTTCTGCCCAACCAGAGGCCTCTCTCTCAGGTACACATTCTTTCCATCAATTCATTCAGCGACTGTTTGCTTTAATCCATCTTCCTCAGTTCTTCATGCTACTAGCTATTAAAATTTTTAAATAAATCTGTTTCAAATAAGGAACCCATTTCCATGAGCTACATGTAGGGGGACTGATCTACGCTGCCTTACTGTCACATCCATGTGCTGGCCCTGGTCAAATGTCCACGTCATTCGCCACATTTTGTTTGATGGACTCATTTCCAAAATTAAATTCCTCAAGGAAGAATTAAGATGTGACGCTATGATCATCTCTAAAGACACCCAACTGTGAACAGAAAATAATAGAAACCCAAGAAGTTTTAGCAGAGAGTCAAGATTGTGGTGCAGTTCCACGTTATTTCCTGCATTACTGATGACGCCCAGGCCCGCGGCTGCTCATGCCAAACCCGGAGGGGCCACTCAACTCTGAATGTTTGGCGTAAAAAGAGGATACAAATGCATGCTGGGCAAAGGCAAGTAGGGTCGGAAAGGGACCAGAAATCATGTCCGAGAGGCAAGGCAATTCGAGTGAGACATAGGGTTCTCCTTCCAATATCTGGAGCACTACTAGGTAGAAGAGAGTTTAGACACATTCAGTGTAAGCACAATGAAGTCAACTAAGACCCACTGGCAGATGCTATGTGGAGAGAGACACTGTTTTACATATTTCTAAGTCTCAGAACTGTCCTGAGATTAAATGAACTCCCTTAGGTGCGGTAGTGAGCTCACCATCAGTGAAAGTGTTCAAGCATACTGGGGAGATCACTTAACAGTGATGCTACAGAGGAGATTAAAGCACAGAGCAGAGAAGGTGTGGTCTCTAAAGGACCTTTCATTTGTGAAACGAAAGCAAGGCTGGCTCGGTGACACCGATGGAATAGATTGGCTTTTTTAAAACAAACATTCTAAGACTTATTTTAACAATTCACACATCATGCCTCTGTCTTCAATCCTAAGAAAAAATGGCACATTAGAGTGTGAAAAGACCATCTTCGTCTTCTCTTCCATGCTGCATGTCATCAAGGACGTTTTTATTTTCTCCAACGTCGTCTAGCCTACAAAGAGAAAAGAGGCTGATAATGGGAACCACCAAGACCGGAAGTAAATGAATGCTGCTAAATTACAACCCAACTAACTAAGGCTGTTAGAGTTAAAAGTCCTCAGAGTTCATGCAGTCTAAGCCTCTCATTTCAGATGGGAAAACTGAGGCCGCAGGGGATAAAGGGCTTTTGCCATTCTGTCCTAAGAGGGAATTTAGAAGTTTCTATATTAGAAAATATAAAATCATGGTCCAAATGTGCTTATTTACAAAAAAAAAAAAAGATCACCAAGTATGACCTTAGAAAGTCATCTCACTGAGCCTCGGTTTCCCTGAAGCTTGTTAATATTTATTTGTTAACGAATAGTGTAGCATTGATGCAATCATTAAGGAAAGGCAAGGTCTTCATCATGGTTTACACCAAATCTTTTCATCTTTTCCAAAAAGTTATAGAACAAGATAGATATCTGAAAATTCTTTCGTAGGGTCTCTTCAAACTTAAAAAAAAAAAAAAAAAAAAAAAAAGGACCCAAAAACCTATGGTCTAACTGGGCAGAGGAAGCCCTATTCCAGGCATTCCTTTTTTTTTTTTTCATTTTAGTCTACTTTTTTTTTTCATTTTTCATGCTTCCAACTCTTCATTAACTGTAGTTTAACAATGTCCTTTTAAAGTGAGTTGATCAGATTTGAACAAAGAATTTCTAGCAGAGAATAGAATGATATATCACCTTCTTTCTTTTGTATGCCATACTTCTATTAATGCAACCTGCCTTTGTATTTGCATTTTGGACAAACATAATAGTGTTAACCAAGACTGAGGTTAATGTGAGCTAAATCCCCATGTCTTTTTCACCTCTAATGTCCCATCTCTTCAACCCTGTATTTAATCAGAACACAAGCACAAGTCATTAAACCACTGAGTAGTGTCTAATCATTTGTAACAGCTTGTACTATCATTATAGCGATCAGTCATGCAAGATGAATTACCTTGTGTGTTTCTGGAAGCAATTGGTTCTCATGACTTTCCCTGAAAAGACAAGGCCACAGTATAAGCAGAGTGCTATGCTAGAACATTTGAAATGCTGGGGGAAGCCCAAAACTACCTTATAAATAAAAGAGGTGGCCCAAAGAATTTAGGGACTGGCCTTGGCAGGGGAAGCCATTCCTTCTCCTGGATCAAATGACTGCATCTTTAGGCTTCTAGGCAGTAATTACAAAGTTGTTCTAATATCATAGGCAATGGTGTTAAGATGCTTTACTTTTGAGCCATTTACCTACCCAGAATGGATTTAAAACCTTTCTTTATGAGACGTACCCAGAATTTCCAAAACGATGACATGCCTTTGTGCAAGGGCTAATGACAGGCTTCCACTAAGTTCCAAACTCACCAGGGGCGGGTTTTGAAACATATGTTTCACTATGTTGCTCAAACAGACTGAGATGGTTACTAGTCTTATCTCCTCTCTTACTTCCTTGGGACATTTTCCATTATCGACTACAGAACAGTTTTTATCCCCATTTTACAATAGGACCAGGTGCACGTACCTATACCTCGCATGAAAACTATAAATTCTGTTTCTTTACTCCTTTTTTTTCCAATGTTTTAAAACTTCTTTTAAAGGGTGGGGGAGAGCAATGAAGTGCAAGGTTATGGACGAGCTAGAGAATCTAATGACAACTATGGACTCTGCCTTTGAAAAATGAAGGTATAAACATATAAGTACTTTGGACATGATATCAAGGGATTCAGTTGTCCCCTAAGTTCTACCTGTGGACCCTAAGTTAAGAAGGCATGTTTTAAGAGAACAAATAAGAAGACTGGGGGCTATTCATGGCTTTCTTCCTGGGGCAATCCTAGCCAGAAGAGGAGGCTGAGCTAGGGTTTCTTCCACCCTAAAATAGTGACAATAGTCACACACTCCCCTAAGGCAGTAATGAGCTCGGAATGAGTTAGATGACTCAAGCGTAGCCTCAGGACTTACACTTAATACTGTCCAACAAATAAAACGCTCTTATTTTTTTTCTTTTCCTAAAATAACTCTGTCAGGAGGATGATACAGAATCCTTTAACACCTTAGGGAAAATGAGTTTACCTGTCCCCTCTTTGACCAGGATGGGGACATGGACAGAACTTGGACTCTGGGGAATGGAGAAAAGGGGCAGGGAAGCAGAATCAATCTACTCCCACATCCTCCTGGGGTCTCTGAAAGGTCACATCCCTACTGGTCCTGCCCTCCTTACCTCGAAGGAAGAACGCCACAATCAGTGCACACAGCACGAACCCCAGGGAGGGAACAATGATCATCAGTAGGTCAGAGTTGTCATCCATTTTTCTCTGATGAGACACAGGGAAAAACTATTGGGCCGCTTGGAATGCCATCCTTACTGAGTTACCCGTCCCAACCATACCTTCCAATGACCAGCAGCTTCGCTGCTCCTAACTATCTTTTGCCCAATATGTCTGAAGATCAAAACAAAGCCAACCTTACAAATCAAAAAACAATTTTTTTTTCATCTCTGAAATCTTGAAACATTTTATCCAGGCCCTCAAATTTTCCTAAGTCTTAGACATCAGGCAGGCACATGGGCTGCAGGAAACTGAAGGTAAAAATTACTGCTGTGAGCGGTGTTCTCCATTATCAAGTCACTTTGGTGGCCATCACCTAAATCCTCTAAGGGCTAAGCTGTCCCTAGCCCTGTGCCATTCTTCTCAGGGCTGACTTAGCCATCTATAGGCAAAAAAAGATTAAAGAGAAAACGGAACTCAATTTCACATTTTCTACAGCAGTGGTTCTCAAAGTGTGGCCAAGGGATTCATGAGATTAAAATGACTTTCATGAGACATTATGTTTCATTTTAACTGTCATTCTCTCATGAGATGTACAGTGGAGTTTCCTAGAGGTTACATGACGTGTGACGTGAGGATCTCATCGCTCTGATGATGGAATATGTAAGCAGATATATTCCATATGTCTCCTATTAAGCCAGACACTGAGATTTGTAAATATAAAACAATGCCACTTTTCTCACTAATACGTTTCATTTGGCAAAATGTAGTTATTTTTCACATAAATGTACGTTATTTATGTTAATGTATAATGGGTTTGTTATTGTTATTTGTAAATGAATAAATATTGTTTATAATTTCTCAGTTTTAATTTTAATGAGTATAAAAGGGTCTTGACACCAAACAGTTTGAGAAGCACTGCTTAGCAGGCAGCATCCAGCCCTTGTGGGGGCTATGCCATATCCCACTGCCCAGGCCATGTTTCGATCCCTGTCGCATTCGCCGACACAGCAGCAAGGACAGGAAAACAATCTCTCTGAGGAGAGAAATGAGGAAAAAGAAAGAAGGGATGGGGGACCTTCATTTTCCTTTATAGATGTCTATACTGTCTACAGTTTTTACTTAATGTGGCTTGAATCACTTTGCAATAATAAATATTAATGAAGGGCACTCTCAAAAAATAAGAGGAACCCTGGTGGCAGCTGTTGATTCTGCAAGATGTTACCAACCCCGGGCCACACAGAAGGAACACACAGCGGTTTTCCATGTTTTTGTATTTTTTCTTTTTTCCTTTTCAAAGCATCTGCACATACAGAAGTAACAATATCAACATTATTTCTGCCAAAAGTACAAGTATACAAATTTCTTAGCTATTTTGGAGCAGTCTCGATGCATTTTGCCACTTAGATATATCTGCTCTCCCTCGTTCATTTCTGCAACCCTCTACTGTAGATTTTAAACCTCTAGGTCATATACTTCAAACACATTGCAAAAATGTTTACCTGTTTTATTTCGACTTTATTATCCTCAACAATTGCCGTCTCAGATCCTGGGAAGAAAAAGAGAAGAAATGTTTACATTTCCTGTGGGAGAATAAAATACTACATTGTGAAATAGGCATTTGAAAGCTTATCTAGAATGTCAGTTGATGTGTTTAATCTTTTAATCTCATTTTAAGTACAATTTGTTATGACATGTTTTTATCTAAAAACTCATCTGCTGCCCAACATTATCCCACTGGAACATGCCCATTTTATAGATGGGTAGAGTGATGCGTTAGGCCAGCAGGCAGTGGGGTCTAAGTTTTCTATGGGCTCCAGCAATGCATTCAGGATTTTTATCCAGCAAGAAAATTTGTCATTCTGTCAGTTAACAAATATTTATCGAATATTATTCACAAGCCATGCACTTATTCTAGCTGTACCATTGACCTTGTTAATGGAATTTACAACTTAGTGCAGAAGACAAAATTTAAACAAATACATGTGAATAGTTGAAAAATAATTAGTTACAATCATGCAAAATTCTGAGAAGAAATAGTATAAGGTACCATAGGGGCATACCCCGAGGATGGCTGCCCTCTCACGGGCGGTGAAGGAAAGCGTCCTTGAGAACGTGGAGTTTAAGCCAAGACATGGAGTCATTTATACTGATTATCGAGTTCAACAAGGGAAACAGACTGAGTCTCTACCAAGTGCTAAGCACTGTTCTAGGCACCAAGAATCCTGGGATGCTTTTGGCATGGGGCCACCCTCACAAAATATATAGTACATTAGAGAAAGGAGACCAGAAGGTTATTCCAGGCTAACATGCCAAGGGTAATGATGGAGTGTGGACAAGCTGTTGAACAGGTTGGGCAGAGGAAGAGGCACATAGGCCAATGTCATAGTTTAGTGAGAACTATTGGAATTAAGCTCCATGAGGACAGTGTCCCTTTTTACCTGCTCAACAATGGGACCCCGACACTGCCTGGCACATATTTGGTGCTCAATAAATGTTTGTCGAACGAATAACACCTGAACTGAATTATGGCTATATAGGAATTAGCAAAGAAAAGATGGTAAAGGCCTTTTAGGCGGAACAGCATCAGCCAAGCTATGAAAGCATGAAATAGTTTGGTTGCATGTCAAAGGCAAGCAGCTGTGAAGATAGAAAATGAGGAACTGGGAGTGGCAGGGGATGGTCAGGAACCAGACAAAGAAGGCCTTTTGTTTTGTGCCGGTAAATCTCTGTTTAATTCTGTAAGAAGTGGGAAACCACAGAAATGTTTTGAGCTTGTCATGGTCCAGTTAGGAGGATGAGGATTGATCAGCCAAAATGGGATTATCATCTGCTTCCGGGTCTGAAATTCAGAGCTAGTAGAAATGAAGAGAGAGATTCCAAAAATGCCTAGGAGGGAGATCAACAGAATATGGACATTGAATATGGGGATGAGAAAGAGACAACAGTCTTAGATAACTCACAGGTTCCTATCTGAGATGCTGATCCATTGCCTGACTGTTCCTAAGACTGGGGACAGTGGAAGCAGAGCAGAAAGGTACATATGGGAGGGAAAGGTGACGAGTTCAAATTTAGAGTCATTGCATGTAAGGTACCTGAGGGAGACACGCAAACACTATTTGCCTAACACGTAGTTGATGGGTTTGAATCTGAATCAAGGTTTAGTTGAAGATACTGATTTGAGAGTCATCAGTATCCAGGGAACAGTTAAAATCCTCAGAGTGTATAAGAAATCCAAGGACCACATGTCCAGACAGAGAAAAACAGGCATCCTAAGAAACCTAGCTCTTAAAAGGCAGAGGAAGCAGAGAAAGAAGCAGAAGAAACGGAGAAAATGAAAGCAGTGTCACAGAAACCAGGGCAGGAGAAAATGTCCAGGAAAGATGCAAAAACGCACGTGCAATAAAACCTTCTGATAGAAACAGAATATAATGCTACATATAAAGCCTGAAGAGAATAAATATTGAGGCTAATAAATACTGAAAATGATCATTTCCCCCAAGTTTCCACATACTCAAGGCAAAAGGAGAAGTGTGATCATTTTTGTAAGGCTCATAGTTTGGTACAAGAGAGCTTATTTGTTGGACAAGAAAAGTGACTTGTTGAATGCCTAGGAGCATAAAACTCCATGGGAGAAATTCAGCATGTTTTCATATCCTAACTCAGTTATTGTTGTTTTTTCTCTCTGCTATTATCCCCTAGAGCTGGAAATTGTAGGTAAGAATTTAAAACTCCTACTCCTGTTCTGTCAAAATCCTGTTGTATTACAATCATTTGTGATGGATAAGCCTGAAATTGAAACTATCAAAGAGAAACACCAGCCTGGGTCAGTTTTGTCGGAGCTAATCTGTATTTTAAATTGGAACAGTCTAACGGCAAAGACATCTTACAAACACAGACACTGCCAGTTGATACCTAGCAGCACTTTTTCTTCTTCTTTCTCTTCAGAAAATGCCAAAAGCCCCAGTGGGAAGCACTACAAGGGCCACAGTGTTATACACCAAATAGCAACAAGAAACACACATTGATGGTGTCTTCCTCCTCGTGAAAAGTGTTGATGCTGAAGGGGCGGAGGTGAGACAAGTCAAGACTATTGGTTTCCTTGTCTGTTGTTTGTGTTCTCCTGGCCCTTAAGTTCTCAAGGCCCTGGATTTTGATACTATAAATACCTTCAGGAAAAGGCAGGAGACCCTTAGAACTTTCAAGAAAAGCAATTCTGTAAGAAGGAAATTGTAACGGGTTGAATATTGTCCCCACCCCACTCCACCCCATATCCCATTGTGTCCACCTAGAACCTCAGATTGTGACCTTATTTAGAAATGGGGGTCTTTGCAGATGTAATTACCTAAGGATCTTGGGATGAAATAATCCTAGATTTAGAATAGGCTCTAAATCCAATGGCTGGTGTCCTCATAAGAAGAGGATACAAAGAGAGACAGAGAGAAAGTCATGCGAAGACAGAGGCAGAAATTGGAGGGATGCTGCTGCAAGGGGTCCTGGGGCATTAGAAGCTGGAAGAGGCAAGGAAACGTTCTCCCCTCCGGCCTTGGGAGAGAGTATAGCCCCCACTGACAGCTTGATTTCAGGCTTCTAGACTCCAGAATTGTGAGAGAATAAATTTCTGTGTTTTAAGCTACCTGGTTTGTGGTACTTTGTTACTGCACCCCAGGGAAACTAATATGGGAATTAAAGGGAATTGACACACAAAGGATGGGAGTGGCCTTCCACGGGGGTAACCAGCCTAAGAAAGAGTCAGAAAATGGGTGCTGAGCACAGGTAAGAAGACTAATTCCAATAGAAGGGCCCAGCATTGAACTCAAGAGTATTAACCTAATGCCATATTATTACGAACATTCTGTTGAATACTTAATCCTCAGGA
The DNA here is from genome assembly GCA_028627145.1 of Eidolon dupreanum. Taxonomy (NCBI): domain Eukaryota; kingdom Metazoa; phylum Chordata; class Mammalia; order Chiroptera; family Pteropodidae; genus Eidolon; species Eidolon dupreanum. The sequence continues at coordinate 13,234,619 of CM053515.1, read as the reverse complement.
GCAACCTTGTGAGGCAAACACTACCGCATACTTCCAGTCAAAAAACGAAGCTCCGAGGGTTTAGAAACATGATTCAGGTCAGACAGGTTGTAGATAGTAGAGCTGGGATTTGATCCCGTCTGATTGACATCAACACCTGTGCTCTTAATGACCTTATTACCCTAGAGCTGAAGCACAGCTGTACCATGTACATAGCATGGTATGCAAGAAGGATGCAAGAAGAAATGTTTGGTACCATGATTTGCATTGAACCTAGAAAAGGGATGGTACAGAACGGTAGTCTCCAAGGAGAGCTTGGTGCTCACCCTGAGTGGGCAAGGCCATCCACTGGGCGTGGGGAAGATGAGCGCATCTATTTATATTTATTTAAATTTCACCCTTTAAACATTTATTTGAGAGGGATACATTTAAAGTATATGAATAAATTATCAATAAATGTTTTACTAAGAAGAATACATCTCATATAGAGAAGAATGAGTCATTTGTCTCTCAGTTTGGAGACTATGGTGGGCAGAATAATCGCCCCCGAAGGTGTCCACAACCTAATCTTCAGAATGTGTGAATATATTACCTTAAAGGGCAAGAGAGATTTTGCAATGTAATTATTAAGTCAAGGATCTTGAGATGGGAAGGCTATCTTAGATCATCCAGTGAGCCCAATATAATCAGAAGGATCCTTTTAAGAGGGAGACAAAATGTCAAATTTTGGGTATGTGATGATGGAAAAAGAGATCAGAGAGAGATCTGATGATGCTAAATTGCTAGCTTTATAGATGGAATTAGAAGCCCCAAGCCAAGGAATGCAGGCCACTAGAAGCTTGAAAATTTGGTAAGGAAATATATTCTTCCCTAGAGAATCCAGAAGGAATGCAGCCCTGCCAACATCTTGATTTTAGGACTACTAACCTCCAGAACTGCAAGATATAATAAATCTCTGTTGTTTTAAGTGCCCATGTTTCTGATATTTTGTTATAGCAGCAACAGGGAACTAATACAGACATGCTGGTCACTAAGATGTTCCAAGAGAGCAGTAGCTTTGGGGATGGGCGCAAGGGATGAAAGGAGAACTGATATCATTTTATAGTTTTTGTATGCTGAGTACATTTGCCATGTAATGCATATTATCAATCTTAAATAAATAGAAATGTAATAATAACAATGAAAGAATCTTAAAATTAATCACACTTTTCCCAGGTTCATGTACTATTCGGCAATACTTGTGCTTAATATTAGATTTTCCTACAGAGTAAGAATGCATTTACATAAAAATACCAAAATATGGACCCCTTGGAAGATAGAGTTCTCACCGCAAATTAGAAAATTAGCTTGCTGGTTTCGTTTTAGGCTCTTGAGTTCTTTGTAGGCATGGGTACTCTGGCAAAATGAAATTTCTGTGAAACTTAACCCCTGAGCTTGAAACACTCTGAGGTTGTCACTTGGCCTTCCTCATGCTTTATCATTATTAAGCATTCATCTCAGGTTTCCTGACTGTGTGACTTTGGGCAAGATGCTTCCTCTCTCTGAGCCACAGTTAAATCATCTGAAAATGCTGATATTTTACCAACTGATCTCCTATGTCCTTTTTAACCTTTATACTTCTAAATGATGCTTTATGAAGAATTTGAATGACCTGCAAAAATTATCATTACATCGTAATTTTTATAAAGGACATAAAGCTACTCTTAGAATAGAAAATGAGTATGTAAACACTTAAAAATATATACACAAATAACTGCATACCTCCTACTTTCCAAAGAAAACTAAAAAGAAATGTCAAAGGCAAAATACATCTGACTTTGAATAGAATTTAATTTTTTCTTAGTAGCATTTTCGTATAATTTCTAAATTTTCTAAAATGTAAAAATTTTAACCATAAAATATTCTATGTATTGTTAAGGGTGGAAAATTTCAAGTGAGCCAACTAGCTAAGTCAGCTACAGGGAAGAAATATCTAGGGTGTGGTACTAGGAGATGCATTGTATGTATAAAGATATGCTAAAGGCCAACTTCTGCTTCTGTAATCTGCTTACTTGTTTAATGTTAACCAGGGCGTGGTACTAGGAGATGTATTGTATGTATGAAGATATGCTAACGGTCAACTTCTGCTTCTGTAATCTGCTGGCTTGTTTGATGTAGTTTTAGGCTTGATAAATTGCCTCTTTTGGGAGCTCGGGACTGATCTCCTCTAACCCCACATTGTAGAGTCAGTCGCCGGCTGGCTAATAAAGGCTCACAATTCATCTCAATTGGCTCTGTGGGTCTTAGATTCGATCGAGCCACAACAGTATCATGTGTTAATCACTGGAAACTAAAATGCCTGCATCAAGAGCTAACTCTCAGGGTGTGTGTGTCACTTCTCTGAAGCAGTGCCACAGTGACCTTCTAAGCAAAACTTTGAATATAGGTGTTAAAAATCCGTTGGCCCACAGCCTAAGACAGGCTGGATGATACTACTAGAAAACGGTACCTTCCTACATCTAAGAGTACTGAGCTGCAATAATGTACAGGAAATAGATATATATTGGTTGTTTTTGTGGATCAAAAATGGTTTGTTTGTTTGTTTTAAATAATGAGTACATATAAAAACTAGTGAAGTCCAAGTAGGGATTAAAGACTAGTTGGTTGCATTGTACTAATGTCAATTTCCTGGTTTTGATGGTATACTGTAGTAATGTAAGATTTACCAGTGGGGGAAGCCAGAGGAATGTATAGACCTCTCTGTAGTATTTTTGCAAGTACGCATGAGTCTAAAATTATTTCAAAATAAAGTTTTTTAAAAATGGTTTAAGTGTCAGCCACTTCATATGGTTCAATTTAATATATACATGATACATCGTAGCTTTGCAGTAAAGATTTGTTGAATGAATTTTAAGAGTTTAAAACAATATAAAATGATTTTCAAAAATTTGAAAATTTTGTAAAATAATAATGATCGATGTTACTATGTTATTAAAAAAATGATCTGAGAGAATATGGCTCAAACTGTTAGAGTAATTAACTCTTCATCTTGGCAATTTGGGGCAAGGTGGAGGTACAGTGGAGGGTGGGGGATGTTTGAAATACAAGGAACTTTCACTTTATAGTGTTTTAACTTTTACAAGAGCATGTATTTATTTTGTAACATGGAAAAAAATGTTTAAATGTTGTAACTATAGCATAAAAAGACCATCTTTAGCCTCAAAGGATTTATAATCTAGTAGGGCAGGAGGCAATATTCAGTGAAGAGCCCTATTGAAACAGACTCATCTCTGCCCTTTTTAAGGAATGTGTCCCGTATCTGGATGGTACTGGTCAAGGGTTGGCAAACTCCAGCCAGAGGGCCAAATCCTGGCTGCGGCCCATTTTTGTACAACCTAAGAGCTAGAATCATTTTTATGTTTTAATGGTTGGGAACAAATTTAAAAGAAGAATAACATATAACACATGAAAACTGCAGGCAATTCAAATTTCAGTGTGAATCAATAAAGTTTTATTGAAGCACAGTGATACCCATTTGTCTATGTGCATGTCTCACTACCTTTGCATTAAAAAGGCAGAATTGAGTAGTTGCATCAGAGACTGCGTGGCTTGCAAGGCCTAAAATATATACTATTTGGCCCTTTACAGAAAAGTTTGCTGGTATAGTTTACTGTTGCAAAAATAACAACCTGTAGAGTCAGGGAATTAAGTGTTATATCTGAACACAATTTTACTCTTAAGACCCTCAGACCTTCAGACCCTAGGGTGGTAAGGGATTTACTCTTCAGGATGGTTACATCTAAAGTGGTAGACTAAAACCCACCTTCTCACTCACTCAAATAAAACCACTTGTTATATGAACTTTCAGATTGGCACTGCATTTTTAGAAAATCTTTTAAGAATCCATTTTGAATATTACTGCTGTTCCCTTTCCATTAGTGGAAATTTGCTTCAAAATTACTGGAAACTCTCTCTCAAAATCAATTTGAGCACTATTGTGTGTGTGGCACAGTGATAAACACTTCACGTAAATTGTCTCATTTAATGCTTACAAAACTCATTTTATAGATGTATAAACTGAGGCTGAAAAAGTTTAAATCATTTGCCCAAGATAACATAAACCATCAACATGAACCCAATTGTAACAGACTCAAAAAATCATGATTATAAGCACTCTGAGAGAAAAGAATAAAAAGTATATTACAATCCCGTTTTAAACACAAACTCTAACAAGAGGGCTTCCTGCCAGAAATCAACTGAAAATAAAAGCTCTCTATCTCCTCAATGGATAAATTTTAAAATTCATATTACATATGTTGGCTCGTCATTAAATTCATAGACACTGGGACTCATCTGTCTCTATTTTTTAAACAAATTCAGGTCCGAAATAAGTCAATTCAATGATACAATCTTAACACAATCCTAGAATTTTAAAAGTGAATTTAAAAGCCTTCGGAGTTTCTTTCGTAGTTAGCATTGGCTTCTGCTGCCCCCTTCTGGATCACTGGTTGAATGGTCTTAAAAATCCAAAGGCTAGCAAAAAGGATGCAAAAATCACAATCTGAATATTTTAGAGTTGTGAAGAACTTGAAATGATTTCCTCTGATTCATTTTTTTTTT
>CM053515.1:13165930-13229541 GCA_028627145.1 Eidolon dupreanum | reverse complement strand
CCAGCCTATCAACTGATTCAAGTCTGTGAAAAGCACTGGGCATGAGAGATAAAACAAATCAGCTAATGCCTTGTGAAAGATGTTGACTTTGAAATCAACTACATCCAATTTCTTTTCTCCTAACAACTGCATTTGTGAGTGAAAATGAGCTTAGCTTCATTCCCCTGCATTCCTCTGTTTCTTCTGCTCAACTTGTACTGAGAATGGCAATTCCTGCTACAACTTCTTTATGTCCTTGATCAACTGAGGACCCAGGAAAGTGTCAAGTTCTAACAGGGCTCAATTTTATCCTTAATAAAACAGTGCAGCATATGGGAAAAAGCTGTGATGTGACAATCAGAAAAGGGTCATATCTAAGGCTTAGTTCCCACTTCTCTTTGAAGTGTTTTTAATGCCTCTGTGTCTCAGTTTCCTTCTACATAGAATAAAGAGAGTGCACTACAGCAGAAATTCCTCAACGCCTTCTTGGGGCCAGGGCTGGGCTAGCTTCAAAAGCATCTCTTGAGGAAGTTTGTTAGACATACATTTCTTGGGCCCACCCACAGAGGCTCTAATTCTGCAAGTCTTTGGTAGAGTAGAGCAATCTCTGGTTTTACTAAGCTAACTGTAAATCCAGCCCACGGCCAGGTCTGGTATTCATGGACCATATGATCTCCAAGTTCAAAGTTTTTATTCTCCAGTCTTCTACTTTCCTGGAGGCCAACATGAGATCTGATTGCTCTCACATCTTCATTTATTCCCTCCTTACTCCCTTCTCTCTTATCTTCATTTCTAGACCAAATCCCAACTCCCCCATTCTTGACCTCACCTTTTTCTCACCAAGACAAACCTTGCTCCATTCACCATTCCCTTCTCTCTGCTCTGCCTCCCCTCTAAATATTTATCCTTGAACTTCTTGAAAGAACACTTAACATCCATTCTCTAACCATTGCTCACCTTTGGACTCCAGGGCATCCACTCACAGAGCCAGCACTGTTCACTTAGTGGCTCCCCTACCACAGTTCATGACCACCTTTCTAAATGCCTCATCCTGCTTGACCAGCATTCAAAAGTTTTTAATATTTAACTACACCCTCCATAAGCTGTGTTGGCCCAGCTCCCTCTGCCCCTGTGCTCTTCTGGATCTTTTCCTACTTCTAGGTCTCCCTCTCTGCCTCCCTAGCTGGCTTTTCTGATTCCACCACACCCTCTCCCAATGCAGTGGTTCCTTTGGGGTGTGTGTGTGTGTGTGTGTGTGTGTGTGGAGGGGATGCTCTCCTTTTGCACCTCTTCATCCCTCCCTTCATCTCATACAATATCTTTAGGTGATCCCACAGAAACTTCAATTAGAGCTTAACTCTGCTTAGGAGACAATATAATAAAGAGTTCAGTTTAAGAGCTCAGTTTCAAGAGCCAAGAGACATGGGGTTCAAACTCTGGTAAATTTCTTAACCTCTCCAAACCTCAGTTTCTTCCCCTTTATAATGGATTTAATTATAGAATCTTCTTCACAGATCCAGACAACAAAGTCTCACAATGAGACAATGCATTGAAAGCATTGAGCTCAGCCCTGGCATATAATCAGCATTCAATTAAGTGTCATTTATTATCAATGACTCCCATAATTAAATCTACAGCCCTGAACTGTCCCTTCCCTTATGAGATAATATGTATGAAAGTATTGGTATAGTAGTTAGTCCCTACTGGACACTTGTAATGTGAATCATCATAGTAATTACTATTTGATGAGAGGTAGGTGCCAATCACCAAAGATGCCCACTTACCCAGGCGTTCCCTAAGTCAGCCCAGTTGCACATTTCCAACTGCCTGTTAGATATTTCCCAGAGGTTCTTTGAACTCCAGATCTTCCAAACAAATTTAATTCTTCCTCCTGGTGTTCCTTTCTCAGTTAACCCATCACATCGATCTAGTCTTCCAAGTACAGAGAATCAGTCATCCTTCATTCCTACTTCAGTTACCAAGTCCTCTTGATTTGAACTCCTAAATGGGTTTGACTCTGTCCCCCCTCTGTTATTACTGCTGCCATCATTCTAGCCTGTCTAGACTCATCTCTGGCCTGAATTATTACGGGAGCCCCCTGGGTAGCCTCTCTGCCTCCAGGCTGGCTCCCCTTGAATATGTCTTCCACACTCTTCCCAGAGCAATTTTTCCCAAAACAGGATTGACAATGTCATTCCCTGCTCAAAACACATGAATGGTTCTTTCTGATCCTGGAACGACATCTAAATTCTTCAGTCCATCAGTCAAGTCTTTCAAGAACCTAGACCATTCCCAGCTTCCTGTCTCCATTAGATTAAACTAATAATCTCCAAAGATTTCAAGTTCTTATCGAGTCCCCCTATCTTTGCTCATGCTATTCTCCCTCCATATTCACTCCTCCATATTCCCTCCTCAGTGAAATGTTCTCCTTGGAGAACCAAGTCAAAGGTCATTAAGTGAAACTGTCCTGGTCCTTTTTTCGAGGATAGAATCTATCTCTTTCTTTTTTGGGCCCTCAAGACACCTTTTCATACTCCTGGCCAAAACAAAGCATACTGGATGATTGATTGGAATATATAAGCCTGTCTATCCCACTACAGTATGACCCTTTTAAGAAAAGAGGTCATGACTTACTTATGTTTATGTGTCCTTTGCCATGTACAGAGAAACAACTAGATAAGCCATGTTTAATGAAGGACAGATTTGAAAGGCCTTTACCAAATATCATGTTACCTATTTCCACATATCCAGACCAAATGCCAAGATAAAGATAGAAAATGCCAGCTCCAACCACTTTTCTCTCTGAGAATCCTTTGATTCCATGGAAAGGCCAGCTTGCTCTGGACCATGAGACAGGGGCTGGCTTTATAAAACAAAAAGACACAGTAATAGGATGAATATTACTGAAAGCAGCCCCTCCCTGCTTTTTCACCATCTTAACCCTGGAACCAACAGAAAACTACTGTAAAAATTTCAAGGAAAGAAAAATATTATTATGAGAGCAGTGTTCTTTTCTTTCTTCGTTTTTTTTTTTTTTTTTTTTTTTTTTTACTTTCAATTTTACTGGATTGACAGCAAAGTCCTCGTGCATGTTTGGGTGTATTAAATTTGAAGTTGTCTACAGCTTTGACTTCATGCTGCTGATGGGTATAATGATCCACCTAAGGTATTAGTGAATCCTAATACTTTAGAATAAAATGTGAAAATCTGCCCTTAGGGAAGCTCTGTTGAGAAACAGAGTGTCAGTCCTGGAACAAAGGTCAACATGGGGTCAGGTGAGCTGGCCTCTGGTCTCAGCTCTCTTCCTAACTCACTACAAGGCCTCTCTCAACTTGCTGGCCTTTTCTAGACCTCAGTTTCCCAGTTTTCCATAGACAACAATCCTTCACTCCTCGAGAGTTCATGGCCACAAACTGAAAGCTGGGTATGAGTCCCCGATCTCCCTCTGTCCAGCCATGTGGTCTTGGGAAAGTCACTCCACATTTCTTTCTTTTTTTTTTTTTTTAAACATTTTCCATTTTATTTTATTTATTTATTTTTAGTTTTTGCTCCCTCTTTAATCCCCCCGTAACCTGCACCCCTGACCTACAGATGTTGCCATCTCCCCTTAAGAATTGGATCTCTGAAGGTGGGGCGTCTCCTCCCACGCACTTGCAGCGAGTACCTGGGGCCTGGCACCCCCAGCACACTGGGGCAGGGGGTGAGGGGGGCCCTCGTGCACCCAGAGCACAGTCCATGGCTCCACCTGGGGCACGAACCCAAGACCTTCTGTGTGTAAAACAGACGTGCTCACCACTACACTAGGGAGTCACCCCCTCACTCCACATTTCTGAGCTCCATTCTAGGCAGCTACAGAGAGGTCTGTACCCCTGGGTGGGGCTTTGTCAGATGATGTCTGCAGATCAGACACCTGCAAAATGGAAGAGGGCACTGCAGTGGAGAGATGTGCGTGGAAGTGTCTTGTAAAACGAATGACACAAACCTGGAAGGCCTTACATGGGAGATTCGACCACAGCCCTTTTTCAACCATAACTAGATTTCCAAGCCTAAATTATAGACTGAAGCCTCCATAGCCCGAGCAATGTAAGAAGGACAAAACAAGTGAGAGACAGCAGAAGATTAAAGATATTCACCCACAGGAATAAAACCAATAATTGGGAGTTTTGTCGAGCCATCTAAAAAGGAATCAGCAAAAAGCTTCCAGGATCTCAGATTTATTCTAATATTGAGTAGAGAATTATTACCATGAGATTTTTAAAAACTTTTGTAGCTCCCCCAAGGTTATAATTTTGTCATTCATTGGCTGTTTCTCTGGAATGATTAGCAGTTTGAAAAAAATCATAAAGCCAAAAAGTGTTTATGTACTTATAAGGAAGAGCAAGTCAGCTGGGAGCTTTAGGTCATAGCCTCTTGGTATCTAGCTGGATTGGCCTAAAAATGAAGTGTAGGAATAGCACAGAGATGTATGGAAGAGAGGAATAGGAATTCATCATGATGATTATAATTTATTAGCCAGTAATTATGTAGTAGGTATTTTCCTCATGCATTCCTCACTTAATAGTACAGATACTAAGTACTATTATCTCAATTTTACATTTTGAAGAACCTGAGATTTAGAATAGGATAGAACAAGTCATTCACCTGAAATTCTATAAGGGGAAAAAACAGCACAAATTGGCAGAGTTGAACTATAATCCTGAGGCTTTGGACTCCCCAACACAGCTCCTTTAACCCCTGCCCAACACTACCCAGGAGACTATGAGAAGAAACAACCAGAAAGAAAGAATTCGGGATGTTATTAAGAAGGTAAATGTGAGCCTGAGGCATAATCAGGGGAGGATTAAAAATTAAGATTTGTGTTATTTATTTTATAAAACACTTCCATGTACGAGATTTTATTTAAGAAACGACATAGTGATGTAGCTCTGCTCGCCCTGGCTTCAGAGTCCCTACCCAGTGGAGACTGGGTCTTTAGGGAACACTCTGGAACCACTTCACACATTCCTGCTGCCCAGCAAGAAACGAATTAATCCTCGGTTATATGGAAAGACTTAAATTTCTAGGTACCTGGAGGAGTTAAGAGCTTGTAGCTGGGGTGAGAACCCATGAGGGTTCTGATTGTCATTTTTATTGTTGTTTGTGTTTCCAGCTTTGTGATCTTGGGCAAATCACCCCACATCTCTGAACTCAATTCTAGGCCTCTCCGGGTAATACTAATTTTAGGGAATAGTAATTTTGACAAGATCCTCTTTTGATTCAAACCAGACCTCAATCAAGGAAAAAGCTTTGCCATCCAAAAATCACATGAAGAAATGAGGATGGACTGGGGGATATTTAGCCAAGGAAGGAAAAACCCACAGAGGCATGCAGGCCCTTTGAAATGGGTTGAAATCACTTACACATAAATGAAGAAATTGCCTTATTTTATAAGAGCTCCAGCAGGAAAGACAGGGGCATCAGAGTGGAGCAGACTTGGCTAAATTCAGGTCCATCATTTCCCGGAGGTGATAAGGACATCTATCTCATAGGGTTTTGTGAAAAATCAAAGGCCGTAATGCACATAAATGTATAATGTTAAAACAAAGATAGACCTTAGTAGGTGTAAGCTTCTCTAATAAATGCTCTGACCCTCTGTTTCTTTATCTGTAAAATGGGGGTAATATCTGTACATGACTAGGAGGTCATTATGAGACTTAAGTAAGAAAATGCATGTTAAAAATCCTCAGCACAGCAACTAATAGCTAAGTCCTTAGTCGAAAGTGACTGCCATTATTATTATGAATGCTTTATTACCAGACCCAAGAGAGAATAGCAAATGAAAGAACACAACCTTTTATTTCAGACTGGAAAGCAATAAAATAATATCTAAGAGTACGGAATCAGAGCTAGACTTCCAGGGTCTGGCACCCGAGACTGTGTGGCCTTGGGAAGGTTACATAAAATAGGAATATGAACACCTGCTAAAAAGGATTGAATGAAGTGGCCCATGCAAGGAGATGGGCACTAAACCAGCACACAATATGTACTCAATAAACCCTGGTTTCTTCCATAATGAGTACATGTTACACGGAGACTGAGCGACCTTCTTATGAAAAGTTTCTCCTCAGCAGAGCAGCCTCTGGATATGGGAGCAGGTGTGCTCTCTCTCCCAGGAATTATCAAGGAGGAGTGAAATGGAATATCAGGGGATGTTATAGAAGAGGGTAAAAAAGTGACGGAGAGTGGGCAAGGAGTTTTCAAAATGTTACTTATTTCATTTAGATCTAACACAAATGTTATTTCTTTCATTTAGATCTAACACAATTCAGTATAAATTAGTCTAAGACCTAAATGAAATAAATAACATTTTGAAAACTCCTTGCCCACCTTCCATCACTTTTTCAGTTGCTACCTTCTCTCCTGAAGGAAAATAACCGCCCCCCCCCCAACTTTGCCCATCCCACAGACAAAGAAGGTTTGGATCTCTGGCACCTAGTTTTGCTTAAATTATCAATATCTAGTCCAGCTTTTGTCTTCCTGCTGTATGAGTTAGTGCATGCCGAAGCTTTTCAACATTAGCTCACCCTTGCATCTCATCCAGATTTACAGTCTTCCTTCAAAACCTATCCCCCTTCCACTCTTCTTGTCTATCCGCTCTCATTCTACCTTCTGAGACTTTGTGAGTGATGTTACATTGACTCCCTCACGGAGTTAAAGGATGGCAATTGTCTGGCTAATAAACATGTAATGGCTAATAAACAACTCTCTGTTAATCAGAACAGTAAAAGAATGAAATGACATTTTCTTCTCAGGAGATTGAAGAAAATTAAACAAATGGTCACATCAAAGTGTAAGGAGGATATGGGAAAGCAGATAGTCTGTGGGTAGAAAAAGGAAACAGCACAGCCCTTCCAGAGAACAATTTTGTAATAGCTATTAAATTTAAAAGTGTACGTTTCTTCCAGCCAAGGATTTCTCGTTTTTGGTCACCACCCTAGCTAGAGAAACACTTGCGTAAATGCTTAAGGAGGCACTCACATAAGGAGTGTTCACAGACTGTTGACAATAATGAAACATTGGAAGAACTGAAATGCCCCTCATTGGACAATGGATCCTATATGTATCCATAGTATAAGATACTATACAACAATTTAACATACTGAGGCAGATCTACATGGACTGAGGAAGAAAGTGATCCAACATATAATGTGAGGTGACTAAAACAAAATGCAGAAGGCTTCATACAGTATGATAGCATTTTTTTAAAAATCACACAGGCACACACTTCTCCCAAGAAGACATACAAATGGCCAAAAAACATGAAAGGATGCTCAACATTGCTAGCTATTAGGGAAATGCAAATCAAAACCACAATGAGCTACCATCTCACACCTGTTAGAATAGCTATTATCAACAGGACAAGTAATAACAAAGGCTGAAGAGGATGTGGAGAAAAAGGAACCCTCATACACTGCTGGTGGGACTGCAAATTGGTACGGCCACTATGGAAAACAGTGTGGAGTTTCCTCAAAAAACTAAGAATTAATCTACCATATGATCCAGCAATCTCCCTACTGGGTATTTACGCCAAAGACTTGAAAACTCATATCCAAAAAGATATTTGCATACCGATGTTCATAACAGCATTTTTTATGGTGGCCAGGACATGAAAGCAATTGAAGTGAACTATGATAGATGATTGGCTAAAGAAGCTGTGGTACATATATACAATGGAATATTACTCAGTCATAAGAAGAGATGAAATACTGCCATTTGCAACAACATGGATGGACCTTGAGATAATTACGTTAAGCAAAATAAGCCAGTCAGAAAAAGTTGAAAACCACATGACATCATTTATATGACATCACAGATATAAACCTAAAAGCAATAAACGAACGTGACAAATAGAGACTCTTGGACATGGACTATAGACTAGTGGTTACCAGAGGGGAGAGGGGAGAGATAGATGGGATAAAAGGGGTCAAATATGTGGTAACAGAAAGAAATCCAACTATGGGCAGTGAACATGCAATGTAAAATATGACTTACTGTTGAATTGAAACTTATTGGATTTTGTTAACCAATGTCGCCATTAAAAAAATACACACACACACACACACACACACACACACAAAAAAAAAAACTCTGTATATTTCTACATCTATACACACATATAAGGGAATGGAAAAAAGAATCAAAGAGAATTTTATTTCTACTTTTTAAAAATGTATCCCTCACAAAAATACATCAGTATAATATTTGTGTAATTTAAAATGAATTAGTAAGGTTTTGAAACGTGATGGGTGATTCTGCAACTAGCATTCCTAGCTTCAAGTCAGAAGTGGCTGAGGAAGAGGGGTTCAGAAATGAGGACGAAGAGGGAAGAAGGCATGCCCGATGCTGTTAGCATGTTTCATGTTTCACTTTCATCCTGGCTTGTGGGAGGATGTAGGTTCAAAATAACTGAATCCCAAGACAAGCAGGCAGACACAGATTGTTCCCACGGCCAAAGACGAAACCACTCATAAGAGCACAGCCCCGTACCTGTTGGCTGAGGAAAAGTCGCTGAGGCATTCATTTCCCACGTCGATGCCTGGGTTGTTGACTGGAGAGCCCAAGCTTTGGACTCTGGAAAAAGCAAATGAAAAGGGAGAATAAACTTAAGGAAATGCTTGTCTTCCTATTTTTGGTGTCCCTCTGTCCCCTAAACTGTCATTTGTCATAAAACAAACAAACAAACAAATAACAACAACAAAACCCCTAATTTTTACTGAGCATTTAGTACATGCCAGACACTGCTCTAAGTGATATACATGCATACGTTCCCAAAATCCTTAGAAAGAGACATAGAGGAAAGGTGTATTATTATTCTCATTTTACCATCAAGGAAACCAAGTCCCAGAGAGGCTGAGTAGCTTTCTCAAAGTCACACAGCAGGTAAGAGGGAGGCTTTGTGCCCAGGCAGCATGGCGCCAGTACGCACACGTGAACCGCTCTACCATGCTGTGTTGTACTATCACAAGCATTGGTTTATTTACCCTTCAGATGTCTGTTTTCCTCCACTTAATTGTAAGCCCCATTAAGGTAACAGCTATTATCTGAGTGCTTACTAATGTGCTGGCCCTTGGCTAAGTCTTTTATATGCTTGAAGTTACGCAAGTCCACAACAAAGCTGAGAATAAACCAAGGCCAGAGACCCGAAGCAGTAGAACTGGGAGTCAAGCCCAGGAAGTCCGCTCTAGCACCCAAAGATATAAATCATCTTATTTTTAGGGTAGCCTCTGCCCCCTAGGTCTTAGAAAATACCTAAAGAAGGCTTGATAGATGGATGAAAGGACATGAATGAAAGATTCCTTCCTCCACTATAAAAAGTCACCCCGTCAAGATGGTACACCCCTTAAGGGTTCCAACAAAGACTGGTGTGCTTCAAATCAGGATCACAGATAAGTACCCCCTTGCCTAGAGTGGAAAGGCAAATTTTTAGAGACGTATTGCCATGGAGAATCGCAGAAATGAATCAAAATCAGTATCTCTCTGCATCTCTCTGTGTCTGTCTCTGTCTCTCCCTCTCCTTCCCCCGTAGGAGTGAATGCTGCCTTGACATCAGTTTGTCCCAGGTAGACTTCATGTATACAGGGTCAAAAAGTCATCTCTACTCATCTGATTCAATGACACTCTATTCAGTATTTCTTTAACCTCAATTTAAGAAAAGGTAAGGAAAGAAAAGAAAACAAGTATCCACAAACCTTTGGATGTGGGCAAGGCAGTGCTTCCAAAAGTCTCCTCAGTGCTTCTTTGAGAGTTACTAGAGAGAAAGAAAGTTTCTGATTCTGGAAGAGAAAAAAAGTTTGATAAAAGGAAGCTAAGAAATAAGTGTGTGTGCTGAGTAGTGAGATTTGGGACTATAGAAAAGCCTTTGTGCTTTTCTATATATTTCAGGTTTTCTTCAAAGGATACAAGTAGTTTTTAGAATCTGGGCAAAATCTACAAATGTTCTATTTTAAGACGATTATTTTAAAGGCAAAAGAAATAAAAAATACATATAAAATTTATTGGATTAAGGTTCATGGATTTTAGGTGACTACTCAGAGTATAATAGAATTAGCCAATTGAATATTATAAAGCTACTTAAATTATCCAGGCCTAACTGATGCAGATGAAATGCTGAAGAAAGCCTTCAAGCCATCTTCTGATTGTTTTCTAATAATCTTATCCTCAGAATATGAGATTGAAACATGGTGGAAACTTTAATAAGCCCCCATAAGTAATGGAGCTAGTAATTCAGTGAGAGTTCCAAGGTATAGGATCAAGAAGGCTTCAAGGGGAAAAAGGAAGAAAAAAGAAAGAGGGTAGAATGAGTTCACCATTAGAAAATATTGTAAGGCATCTGGAGGCCTTTTTTCAGTCAATCTAATGCCTAGGCAGAGACTGAACCCTTGGCAGGATGGAACTTGCAATAAACATCTCCAAGATTCATGGGAGGTCAACTGGAGAAGCAAAAAAAAAAAAAAAAAAAAAAAAAAAAAAAAAAAAAAAAAAAAAAAAAAAAAGGAACAGTTTAGTGAAACCACAAACACACACACACACACACACACACACACACACACACACACACTGTTATGAGCTGAACTGTGCTCCTCCCCAGTTCATATGTTGAAGCCCTAATCCCCAATAGCTCAGAATATATTTGGAGATGGGACCTTTAAAGAAGTGATTAAGGTAAAATGAGGTCATTAAGATGGGCCCTAATCCAAGAGGACTGGCGTCCTTACAGAGAGTGGAGATTAGGACACAGACACACACAGAGAAAGACTGTGTGAAGACACAGTGAGAAGATGGCTGTCTATAAACCAATGAGAGAAGCCTCAGAAGAAATCGACTGCACAGACACCTTGATCTCAGACTTGTAGCCTCCAGGACTGTGAGAAAATAGACTTCTGTTGTTTAAGCCACTCAGTCTGTAGTATTTGCTATAACAGTCCTAGAAAACTAACACAACAGACACATACACACACATGCACATGCAGACCCAAGGGCAAGTCTCTGGGCTGCCCATTCAAGTAGATGAACCCTGTTCCAAGGGACCCAAGATACATCCGACCAGCAGAAAGGAAAGAATGGCCATGGTATCACGTACCTGCATTGAGGGTGGACCCTTCTGTGGAAGGCTCGGTGGTCAGAAGACTTGTGGTTGTCTCAGGGAGGGATCTTGGTGTGGTCAGAGGGCATGTGGTTGTCGTTGTGAAGGTGGTGGTGGTTCTTGTCTGGAGCGTTGTTCTGGTTGTGAGGTCAGGTGTAGTCATAGCTGTTGTTGGAAGCACAGCTGTGGTTGTTGTCATCTCAGTAATGGTGGTTGGGCGATGAGTGGTCGTTGGGGCTGTAACCAACAGAAGATATGTCTGGTACCATGTGGAGATGGAGGAGGAAGAAAATAACACAAATATATGTGGTACCCATTCATTCCTATCTATTTCTACTGCCCTCACCTCATCCACTGGCCTGGATCATTGTAATGCTCATAAAAATAAGTTTCTTGCCACTAGCCTTGGCCTTTACAGTTTATTCTTCACACACTGGATAGAGTAATCTTTTAAAATGACAAATTTAGTTATTTCAGTCTCCTGCTTAAACTTTTTCGCTGGGTCCTCCTTGCCCTAAGAATAAAGAACCAACCCTCCACCTGACCAATATCATGTCTCCATTCTACTCTTCTCATTTTTTTCCAGCCTTTCTTCAGTTCTCTGAACATATTAGTGACCTTCTGGGTGGAAAAATTTTGTACCTGCTGCTTCCTAGTATCTCTCTCCATTAGACTAATTCCTACTTAACTTTCATATCTCAGCTAAAAGGACACCTCTGCATTGAGTCATCTGTATTCTGTAATAGCAATTTATTTGCGTGCTCATACTTTACTTTCACAGTACTTGTTGCATTTCTACACAAGTAACTATATATTTATTTGATGATTATTGTTTAAGCTTTACTTCTTCCACTAGACGGTAAGCCCCAGGAGGGGAAAATCTGATATTTATTTTGTTCTCTGGTACAAATCTAATACCTGCCACAGGATAGATCACATAGTAGGTGTTCCAAAAACATCAATGAGTAAATAGATGACTGCATCGAAAGTGAGCCCAAACATAAAGTTTTGGTCAAGCAAGATGAATAAACTCTAGAGATCTGCTGTACAACCTTGTATCTACAGTTAACGATAATGTATCATACACTTGAAAATGTGTTAAGATGGTTGAACTCACACTGGGTTTTCTTTGCACAATAAAACTAAATTCTAAAAAAATCAGCCCAAAGTGTGCAATATAGGGAGAGAATGTAGTCTATTTCAGATTTAAAGGTTGGTTCACACCAGCACCAGTCACTCCCTAAACATTTGAATTTGGGTTCATTAGTCACAGTTATTCTAGACACTACCCATTCAAATATGCCAGATTTCCATGAACTCTAATGGACCAGAAAGATACCATTAGTTTCAAGTGAACTTAGAAATGACCCCATAGAGTGTTGAGGTCAACAAATATTTTATAAAATGATAGCTTGTTATACCTGGCTTGAAAAGAGAAGACTTGGATAGGCATCATTTAACTTCAATAAATCAAAATAGTAGTAACTTCTATCTCACAAAGTTGTTGGAAAAAATATGCTAATGTATACGAAAGTTCTCTAACTGAAGAATCCACATCGGTTGCTTTTAAATTTTACAGTGCAGTAGAGCCCCCTGAGAAGCTTGTTAAGCATCTGGATATCCACACCCTGCCTTCCAAGATGCCCATCCAGTTAGGAATGGAGCCCAGGAACCCTCCATCACTGAAGCAAGTTGAACACTGTGCTTACTTTGAAAGGCTCCATTTCAGACAAACAGGAAAGGTGGCTATTGTTAGCATCCTTCAATCATAGGCTTCCCTCCATATAGTTCAAATCTTTAAAAGTTTCACTATATTCCAAATTTCACCAAAAGCAGCTGACAGTCACAGAAGGAAAGAAGAGCTGAAAACAACTATAAGTGTCTCCAAATCCCACACCTTTTCCCCTTTGCCAGAAGTTGCAAACTATTGGCCTACAGGCTGAAGCTGACACATGGACGCACTTTAGTTTACACAGTATATATTTTTCTAAACTTTGAAATATAAGCCAACATGCAAAAATCATCACAGCTCACACACACACACACACACACACACACACACACACACACACACACAGATCTGAAGCACTGGTGACAACCCCCTAGATAAGCAGCAGCTGCCTTCTTCAGACTGACCCTGCAATTCCCTTCCTCACCCAACACACTCCACTCACTCACTTCTGTGGCCTTCTTGGCCCCCATGAGCATTTGTTTCATGCCATGGCTCCTCTAGTCAAAGCAACGCCTCCCGATTTAATCTGCCCACTCATTGCTTAAGTAACTAAAGCCTCTCCACTACCACCCACTGAATCCATTGCCCACTAACCGCTGACTCTTTCCTTCCACAGACATGAGCCCCTCCATGTGCTCACCTTGTATTAACTTCAAACGAATGTTCTTCTTCACATCATTGAACCAGCCAGGCACCTCTATGCGGCAGCAGTACAGAGTTTCGTCATCTTTATTGGTATTGAAGATGGTCAAGGAGACGTCACCTCTCCGGATAGACCCCATAAGTTGATATTTTGTCGACTTCCTTGAGAGCACCTTTGTCTCATCGGTGTGGAGAAGCTCCTCGTTACATCTGGAGTTGGGACACATGCCTTTGCCCCAGCACATGCTGTGGCTGCCCTGAGACCATGATGCGTATGTGCAGGGCAGAGTCACCGACTCACCCAAAAACCCTTTCACGACAGTCTCTGATGCAGCTGGAGCTGTAAAGAAGAATAAAAACTAGGTGTGCACTATTAAAATCTCTCAGATATGCTATACAGTGATTGTATAAATAGATGCTTCCAGGAAGATGAAGAGAGTTGTAATGTACATGTTTCTTGAGTCTAAATTCTGATGTGCTCTTCACCACAGTCAAGCTCCTAACTCCATGTCCTTCCAAGTAGAGACAGTTGATTCACCTGAGTCTCCACATCAAGCCCTTTTTGCTGATTTAAAAACTTTGACCTTGAGTACCATTCAATTAGCCAATAAACTCTACAATGGAAAATTGACTCTCCAATAAAAATAACCCTTTAAGTCAACTCCACTAACTCATACAAACAGGTCTAAAAACAGCACTCTGCCCACTGTATCTCAATAAGCAGTGATCATGTGCTATTAACTTGAATGCCTCAAATGGGCTTCCCTCTGTCTTCTAATCTAAGCAAGAGAGTGCTATGGCAGGAAGATAGGCTGTTGAACTATATCCCATAGTCTTTCTCTCCTTTCAGTACTAGAAATAGAAATTAATTGCTCTGGATCATTTATTTGCTGTTAGACAATTTGAAGTCAGGTGGAGTTTGAGGATTTTTTTAATGTTAGAACTGAAAGGGACCACGGGAATTATGTAGAATGGCAGCTGTGACATACGAACATGCTGGAGGGTTAGATAGGAGGTATTACTATTTCTAAAGTTAAGTATCTATGTTTCCCAACTTCAGCTGCTCATTGGCATGACCTGAGCAGGTTGTTAAAAATACATATTTTATTATCCAATCCTGAGTCAGAATCTCTGAGGGCAAAGCCCATGGAAGTGGACATAATCAATTTCTTCAGGTCATTCTGAAGACACTGGCCACTCACCCAGTGTTTGAGGAGCACTGGACGAGCTCTTCTAAGATTATATCCATCTCTGAGAAGCTGCGAAACATTTTCAACTGCTACAAATGTTAAGCCTACTGGTTTAGCTGAACCTCAGTAATTGTCCTAAACCAAAAAAAAAAAAAAAAGAATGCTATTGACGTGAGGGCCAGGAAAGCTGAAGATCCAGATCATCAGAACTATATCCAGCAACTCCTTTTTGGGTACCTTGGTCTTTGCTTATTGTTTTCCTCAAAAAATACCCCCTAAGACTCTCCATTTACTAACTTTTTGGACTCATTTAGCTAAGTTGTATATGACATTTCCAGCAATCCCCTGTTCCTCCCCAACCAAGTATCAGACACGTACAAGTGTCCCTCTCTTAGAGGTGAGCATGAACCCTAAGAGACACTCAGAGGGTAAGCACATGGGTTTTTCACAGTTAGCTCTCACAATGAAGGGCATTCTAAATTCAGACCAGCCTGGAGCCTTCCGTGAACTCACAGTCTCTTCACTTAGCTATAGTGAAAATGTTTCACAGATTATAGATGCTGTGAAAGGTCATTTTGCCCATCATGAAACGAGGGAAGGAGATAAGAAATTCATTGTCACAACCCTCAGCTGCGTTAGCAACACAGAACACATTCACCTAAAACTTTAATTTCTCAAATATGAGCTTGTTCCTATGAATATTTGGAAAATTAATAAAAAATATATTCAAGAATTATTTCTACTGAAAACATAATTTGTTTATTTTCCCAAGTATTATAGTATAAAAGGAGGCATTCTATTATTCAATAAGAAAAGACACAATAGAAAAAGTGGAAAAGGAGATAGCAGGCAATTCATAGAAGAGGAAATATGAGTGGCCAGTAAATTTCACCTATTTGACTGGCAAAAATTTAGAATGCTGTTAACATCAAGTGTTAGCCAGACGGGGACCCAGGGAAAAATATCCTACCAGAGTAAACAGCAATGAGATGAGGTGTGAATTTGTACAGCCACACTCTGGGGCAACCTGACAGTTTCTATTATACTCAATCTGCGTGTCCTACATAATTTCATGTTTTATTTACCCTAGAAAAACACACATGCACAAGAAAACCTATTTGTAAATGTTCGCTGTGGCCCTCATATACACGTGAATGGAAGGAACAATGAGTATATGAAAATGGCAAAACTATGGCATATTCACTTGATGGAATCGTGTGTAGAAGATGGTTAGAATTAGATAGATCTATATCAGTTGGCGTGAAAACTCCAAGTCTTATTAACATATGAAAAGGGCAAATTTCAAAATAACACATAAAATATAAAATCATTTGATAAAATAAGTCAAGCCATTTGTAATTTTTGGCGGACACAGATGTGTGAAGGTAAAAGCACAGAAAAGTGTCTGGTAGGATATACACCCAAGTAATTGTGTTAGTCACCTTCATAATCATTGGAAAGGAACAGGGGCTGGAGGTAGTCATCTAAAGGGATTTTTAGCTTTATAACATTTTTATTTTTTTCACCAAGGGTGTTTCTGTATTACTCATCTGAGTAAACATTAATGTTAAAAAAAAAAAAAAAAGGAAGCAGGAAATTTGGTGAGGCAGAAAAACATTCATTAGACTTACATTGTAATCCTCATTCTGTCAGTTATTGCTTTTGTGTGTTTAGAGGAAAACCACAATAATCCTGACCACATTATCATCATACGACAAAGGGGACAGATAAAAACTCACCTCAGAAAGTGTTTCTAAGTTTCTCATGAGATGAAGTATCAGATGTCACATGGAATTAATAAAGTATTAGTACAAGTAAGTAACCAAGCACTTCAGAATTTAGAAACAGGACAGGAAACTGTTATTTCCAATTACAAAAGTATCCTAGAGCAAAGCAATCATTGGTATCAAGTCAATTCTCCTTTTCGGAATTACCCAGGATGGTGGGTACAACCTAAGTTCTGATGCCAGTTTGGTTCCTTCCCTGGCTGGTGTCCTTAAAGAAACGCCCTTCCCCAATCTGGGTCTCAGTTTCACCATGTACAGAATGAAGTGTTTGATTCGGCATCTTTTAAGAGCATATGCAGCTCTGATTGATCCTCAGTGATTCTGAGCAGTCGCTCTCTTCTAAATTAGTCATTTTAGAAAAGGCACAAATGAAAAACAGACAGTTCACCAGGTGCTGCCTCTTCCAAGAAGCTGCGCTAGCTCAACCAGCAGCTCAGTCAGTGCCCACCCATTAGCAGGAAATGTGGACTTAGACTCTGGCAGCTTTCAACATAACAAAACCCTCCACACCTCAAGTTCCCAGGACAAGATAAAGACCATTAAAATCATTGATAAAGAACCTAAGTGTCCATTGATGGATGATTGGGTAAAGATGTGGTACACATATACAATGGATCTAACACTGTTCTCAAAGGGTTCTCCAATTAGGGACATGGAAAATATAAGTATTGGGTGAAGCCAAAAAACAGGGAAGGAATGAAAATAGGATTCAGAGAAAATCTTTCCACCGAATGCCCACAGAACTGTGGGATGCTATTCCAAGGAAACTACAACATTTAATATCTGGATGAACTGAATGGCCCCAATAAAGTACTTACAGATATTGATATATGGGTGTCCCCCAACAATACCACCCAATTTCTCATCAGTATTGCATGTGCCTTGATCATGCATGCACCTCTCTTAACTTTTTAGTGTGTCACTTTAAATATAAATATACACCCAAGGATCACCAGATATTTGGACAAAGTCTTCAACATGAAACAGATACAAAGGCAATGTCCAAGATGACTTTTTCACTCACATGTCTAGAAAATTGATGAGATAAGGAGCTAGTGGCTGGACAGGCAACTCCCTCTCTCCACTTGACCCTTGGGCTTCCTTACAGTATTACGATATGGCAGTCTCAAAGTAGATAAATTCTTACATAGCATCTGGCTTTCTCAAAAATGAGCATTCCAAGAGGATCAAGAATGACCTTTGAAGGGAAAATATCTTTGGCAGCTAGTTACCAAAACAACCAAACCAGGGTGGAGCAGAAGAACAAAGGGATAAAATTTTGGGTGGTGGTAGTGAGTGTACTTAAGAGATTATCTGATGCATTTAGATATTTTAAAGTAGATTTAATAGGTCTTTGACAGATAGATTGGAATGTTTGGGTTAAATTTTGATGGACACTTGGGAAATTAAGAAAAGGAACAAATGAGATAATTATTATAACCAGGAAAAATAAAATATTATGTGAGCCCTAATAAAGGATATTTCCATTTTTGACAACATGGATGGATAGTGAGAGTATCATGCTAAACAAAATAAATCAGATGGAAAAGGACAAGAACTATATGATTTTGCTCATATGTGGGATATAAAACAGGAAGCAACAAATGAACAAACAAAGCAAACTCATAGACACAGATGATAGTATGGTGGTTACCAGAGGGGAAGAGGGTAAGGAGACAATGGAAAGGGTAAAGGGGGTCATGGTGACAGAAGGAGACGTGATTTTGGGTGGCGAATACACAATGCAATACCCAAAAGACATATTATGGAATTGTACACTTGAAACTTATACAATGTTATTAACAAATGTCACCCCAATGAACTTAATAAAAAAAATAATAAATTAATAAAGAAAGTGACAGGGACTGCTTTCATTCCATTAATGCTACAGAGTATCTGGGGATATGAGCAATTCAGTGAGCAATTACTACAGAGTGACAAGTCTTCTGCTGAGGGGACTCCAAGGAGGACAGGCCCTCACAGCAGAAACACCTGAACCAGTCCTGAATGCTTAGGAAAAGCCTGACGTAGGTGGAGACCTGAGGATGCACTGATTTAGAGAGGGAAAAAAGGCAGAACGAACAGCATGACAGAGGCTTGAGGGGTAAAAAGAACACCCTTGTTTTCTTTGAAATATAGGTGTTTTCTCATGCAGCACATTTGCAAGATTCATGCCCAAATAACTATGGACTTTTACAACTGCAAGCGACATTAGACATTGTCTAGTCCTAGAATCATGAATTGTTAAAACTGGTCTGTCTTATCTATGTCCCTTATTTCATACATGGAAGAGCCAAAGCAGTTTAGACATGTTCCCAATGTCAACCATTAGTGACCAAGACACAACTGCAGCTCAGCACAGCACTTTACGCCACCAAGATGCGAAGGTCTAAACTGGCCCAAACTGAATGTGTACAATTGCATGGTCCAAAACCTGGAAATAATGTGCAGAGAGAAACTTCATTTTGAAGCCTCAACCCCAGCAAAATAAAGCAAAACAAAAAGCCAACAAAAACTAAAAATAAAGAGCAAAATAAAAAATATAATAAAAGCTCTCACCAAAACAAATTCTCCTGGCTCTGACCGTGCTAATGATATCCGCAGAGGGCATTCCCCCCCCCCATTTCATCTGACCCCTTATTTCTGTGTTTCTTTTTAAATTGTCATTTCTGATATGGACACAAATTGCCCCATCCCAAGACACCCAAACTAGTCTCAGGATAAACCCAGTGTAACAGGAAAGAAAGAGAACCTCCAAAGAAGAAACTCTGGTGGGGATGAGGGAGGTGGGATGCAGAGAGGACGTGAGCTTCTGCTCTGCTAAGGCCCAATCAGTCATGGAAACCCAACGCAGGATGCCAAGCCCCCCGGGGACTCCTGCATGGAACAGTTTCGATACTTACTCAGATAAAGTTGCCATAGCTCAACCAGCAGCCAGAGAATGAGAGCCCCTTTGGACATTTTGACTCTTGGCAGACCCCAGGAGTCTGTCTCTCTGCCCGAAGTCCATATCTTATATTCTAGTTAATGCTGACAGGGCGGGACATTTTGGTTTCATTTCTCTTTTTTGTCTCAAAATCTTCCCTTTCCCCCATCCTGAATGGTTTCCCTTAATCTGAGATGTATGATAAAATGTGCTGAACCCTTTTCTCCTGGACAATAGGGTGTGTGTATAAATGGGCGTGGTGATGGTGTGGGCACACAGGGACTCCATGCATTTGGGGTATCTCCTACTGTGCATGAGCATTGCATGTGCTTGTGTGTATGTGCTTTGTGTAAGCTGCGCATGAGCTGTGGTCCTTCTGCCTGCTGGCAGCTTGTAACAAAATGTAATTAACTCTCCCCACTGGTAGCTGTTTACACATAGATTCCTCATAGGGGCCAAAGGAAAATTAAATTGGAATGTGACTCTGCTCCTATTCTGGGTCCTCCCTCACTCACACCCTTACCCTCCTTGTCCTGATAATGGAGAAAGAAAAGCAAGGCTGCAGTCAATCATCGCATAAGCCAAAAACACCATTAGAGTTTACTGGGCAAGGAAAAAAGAGGTTCAGTAGAAGAAGCATACTGTGATCATTACAAAAAAGTTCAAGGTCTGGGCTCAATTCTGTCACGTGTTAGTGAAGCAACTTGATGAGGAAGAGCACAAAAGATAATTCATTAACCAGATTTTAGGGCTTGAATTAGACATTTATGGCCTTTCTGGACTCTGTGGCTTCAATGAGATATCCAAGAACACAAAGCCAGTTAGAGGAGGAACCAAATCAATGTTTGCCAATCAGATGTGTTTTCTAAAACAGATTTAAACTATCATTATTAGTTAATAAATGCTTAATCATATGCCAAGCACTCTGCTAAATAATACTGATATATTATTTAATTATCATAACCCTAAGAAATAGATAATATAATTCCCACTTAACAGATGAGAAAACTAAGGCTTAAGAGAGTCGCATAAATAATATTCACAACTAAAGAGTTGTAGAAACAGCTCAAGGTCAAGACTTCCTGATCTCAAAGCCCATGCTCTTAATCAATATATTCTCCTTTGACCTGTAACCCTTAGTGTGATGCAGCCATGAGACCAACTATTATCAGTGACCAGTTCAGAACCAGCCCTGGAGAGGGAATTTAAGGGTGAACAAATGTTCCAGATTTTTTTTAATCTTCATTTGATCGTAACAAACCAAACAAACCCCAAACATTCAACATTGCTTACACGGGAAATATAAGTATTGGGTGGGGCTCTGAACTCAGAGAAGCCAGAAAAAAGGGGGAAGGAATGAAAATAGAAGGATTCGGAGAAAATCTTTCCACTGAATGCCCACAGAACTGTGGGATGCTATTCCAAGGAAACTACAACATTTAATATCTGGATGAACTGAATGGCCCCAATAAAGTACTTACAGATATTGATATATGGGTGTCCCCCAACAATACCACCCAATTTCTCATCAGTAAAGTCACCTTGCATGCGCCTTGATCATGCATATGCCTCTCTTAACTTTTTAGTGTGTCACTTTAAATATAAATACACACCCAAGGATCACCAGACATTTGAGCAAAGTCTTCAACATGAAACTGATACAAAGGCAATGTCCAAGATGACTTTTTCACTCACATGTCTAGAAAATTGATGAGACAAAGAGCTAGTGGCTGGACAGGCAACCCCCTCTCTCCACCTGACCCTTGGGCTTCCTTACAGTATTACGGTATAGCAGTCTCAAAGTAGATGGATTTTTACATAGTATCTGGCTTTCTCAAACATGAGCATTCCAAGAGGATCAAGAATGACCTTTGAAGGGAAAATATCTTTGGCGGCTAATTACCAAAACAACCAAACCAGGGTGGAGCAGAAGAACAAAGGGATAAAATTTTGGGTGGTGGTAGTGAGTGTAACTAAGAGATTATCTGATGCATTTAGATATTTTAAAGTAGATTTAATAGGTCTTTGACAGATAGATTGGAATGTTTGGGTTAAATTTTGATGGACACTTGGGAAATTAAGAAAAGGAACAAATGAGATAATTATTATAACCAGGAAAGATAAAATATTTTATGAGACTATGTAATTGTGGTACACTTGTTTAATATGAAATAGGTAATTATATGATCATAATAATGTAAACTCTGGTTACTAGTTTAACATAAAATTGTGATAGGACTACATTGGAAAGATAGGCAGAGAGGAAGTGGGGTGGGAGTAAAAGAAAGCCAAACCTATTCACCCTTACAGGAGGTTAGTAGATAATGTCTCAGGCAAATCAAGTGAACAATACCAGTATGAACATGTTATTAGTAATATGGAGGGGGGAAAAAAAACAGAAGAAAAAACTCAGAAGAGTTTACATTTTATGGAAAGGAATGGGAAAGGAATTAATTGACTGTTTTTTTTTTTAATTATAAACTTTTTAAATTTTACTTTTTAAAATGTACATATTGAGCACACTTAGCACCCAGATCTTAGTTTCTAAATACCACTCACCAGTAGAAGGAATCAAGGCTCTTTGGAGAAATGTTTGATTCTAGGCCTGGGCAGGAAATGTTTTAAATAGGTCTAGAGCATCTTCTTGTGCTAGAAAGTATGGAATACTAAAAAAAAGAAAGAAAGAAAAAATCACAGTGATGGGATTTTTAGAGGACACAGGAGACAACTAAAAGAGCTTCCAATGACCAAAGCTGGTACAATCTGAGCAACAAAATAAGTAAAGTAGAACTGAATTATAACCTAAAGTATAAAACAAATATATATTGATATAAATAATTGAATCAATAAATAAGCAAAAGAGAAAGACAAATCTATCCAGAAGAATTCCAAATAGTTTGCTTTCTTCTCAAAGAGGTAAAGCATAACTCTCCCTCCTTAGTGTGGGCTGGACACAGTGACTTCCTGCCAAAAACTACAGTATGGAGAGGGAGAAAAGGCTAACTTTACAATGGAGAGACCTGACAAACACTACCTCAGGCAGGTGATCAATGTCAACATCAATAGAGATAAGTCAAGTCATATTGATAGCATGCACCTTTGATATGTTATGATGTAAATGGCACTTTATCTCTACGGTTTTTCTTTCAAGAAATATAGTCCCAGCATAAGCATGAGAAAAACATCAGACACAACAAAGTTGAGGGACATTCTACAAAGTATATGACAAAACAAAACAGAAACAAATTCACAGGTAGAGAGAGCATTTTGATGATTGCCAGATGGGAGGGGGTTGGGGCAGAGAAAAAGGGGAAGGGATTAAGAAGTACAAATTGGTAGCTACAAAATTTTGCTCATGGGGACAGAAAGCATATCATAAGGAATATAGTCAATAATATTGTAATAACTATGTATGTGTTGCTAGATGGGTACTAGATTCATCAGGGTAATCACTTTGTAAGTTAAATGTCTAAACACTGTGCTGTACACCTGAAACTAATATAATTTTGCATCTCAACTGTAACTGAGAAATTAAAACATTTTTTAAAAAAAGAAAAAATATCTGACAAATACTCTCAAAATTGTCAAGATCATCAAAAACAAAGAAAGTCTGAAAAACAGCCAATAGGAATCTAGGAGAAATGACAACTAAATTGTAATGTATCCTGGATAGGATCCTGACAGAGAAAAAGTTCATTAGATAAAAACCAAGAAAATCTTTGGACTTTGGTTAAAAATAATATATCAGTATCAGTTCATTAATTGTAACAAATATGGCATACTAATGTTCAAGAGGGGAAACTAGGTGTGGGGTATATGAGAACTCTCTGTACTATCTTCATAATCTTTCTGTAAATCTAAAGCTGTTCTAAAATAAAGTTTATTTTTTTAAATACACATTCTTTTATTTTAGAAATGCAAATGTTAATAGTAATTTGGTATCTGGAAGGGGTCATACACTGAAAAAAGAGACTAACCTCGGTTTTCTTCTCTTTCTAAGTTAGGGTCCATGGACAGGTATCATAGAATTCACAAACATCCTAATGTTGAATGCTCGATTTGTAATACTGTATTAAATCATATCATTCTTGAGAGAGGGTCCAAAGCTGTCCTAGGTCTTTCAATGTCTTCGCCACCTTCTTTTTTGCATATAGGGGTTTGCTTTGGAGAGCCAGTCCTCCCCCATTCTCGGTCAGTGCAGCTCAGGTGGTGTTATTTCATTCATGGCCATGGCTTTTGGCTCAAAGATGAACAAGTGATCCAAACAAAGCCATGATACACAATCTAATCATGTTTACTGGGACTTTTGAGAGATAGGGACCCTCCTTATTTTCCACTGGTCTCTTGAGCTGTGAGGATATGAGGCTGAATCCAATGTTAGCCACTGTGCCACCAATGGCTGCAGCTTGCTTGATAAGTTCTCTTATCAGGCAGAAGGCAAGTGGAGAAATAGAGAGGCCTGGGTCTTTGAACACAGTTCAAGTTCCTAAAATGAGACACATGAATGTGACAACATATTTTCTTTGGGGTTTAAGCCAATTTGTGTTGGGTTTTCTTTAATTTGAAATCAGAACACCCCGAGTTCTTAAACCTAGAAAGACCTCTACATAGTGGTAATTCAGCTGATGACTAAATTTTTTCCAGTCCTAAGAGTTTACAACTATTATCTGGTCCAACTACTTGCTTCACCAAATACCAGCTTCACCTTGACCTTTAAATCATTCAGCAAGTGCTTATCAACCTATTATACTCTAAGATGTGGTAATTCCACTAGGCTCTAGGAATCAAGATAAATTAGGTGTAGATCCTACTCTTAAGGATCTGACAGTTTCAAATTTTTAAGCAGAGGTATTCTCATCAGGCCCCATTTTAAAGAGAAGGCCATAGATAGAAGACTGTTAAGTAATAAAAAGAAAATGAATCCAGGTTTTCTGATAAAGAAATTCTTTGCGGTTACAACTACTTCCTTTCTGATAAATGGGATTAAATGTAATCCCACTTATTTATTTTTATTTGTTCATTTCTCTATCAATTATTGCTCAGGTCAGCAAACTATGAGCCATGGACCAAATCCATCTTTGCAAATAAAGTTTTATTGCAACACAGTCATGGCCAGGTACTTACATATTGTCTATAGCTGTTTTCACACTATAATGACAGAGTTATATAAATGCAAAGATACAGTATGGTCTGAACAGAAAAAGTTTGCCTACCACCCCTGAACGATTTATGGAGTTCATGCTATGCACCAGATACTATGATAAGCACTGAGACTGCATAGTAGACAAGACATTCTTATTCTTAATAAGTTCACAGGCTAATGTGTCCTAGTGGGAGAAAAACAAGTTAACAGACAACATGTGTGATAAGACATGACATGGAAAGGTCAGAACACTACAGGAGAGTTGAGAGAAGATCTAGCCCAGTCTTGAAGATGGAAGAAGAGAGTCAGGACAGTTTTAAAATATAGACCTAAAGGACACTGAAGAGGGTTGGGTGTGGTGGAAGGAATTTCAGGCAAAGTGAAAGCACCTAAAAGTTTAGTGGTTATAATAACAAGGTATTTTAGACTAACAGAAGAATTTCAGCTTTACAGGTGTTTATTATAGTATTTAAAGGTAAATGTAGAATTTAAATGTAATCACTCCCCCAGAAAAGTAAATGAAGAAAGGAATAGAATAAAATAAAACAGGACTATGTGTAGACCAATAATGAGACCACGTAGTGAACCAAGGATTATGATTGGGGTGTGTGTGTGTCCGAATTTCACTGTGACCTCAAATCAGGAAGGAAAAAGTGGGAGTACCAAGTGAGGAGGGCCTGAACACAGGCTGAGGTCAGTCATGAAGGGCACTGTCCACATGAAGGCTTATGGTCGCTGTCTGAGGGCAAAGAGGAAGCCATCTTTTGTGAATGATTATTGAACCTGAGAGTAAAATTTGTGAATGAAAGAATTTCACCATTAGGAGCATTTTCATTAAAATGGTGTTCAAAACTAACTAAATCTAAAATCTCTAAATCTCCTCTACCTTGGGCTGTCTGTCCATGACTGTGTATTCTCTTGAGATCAGGAAATGACTTCAACTGAGGAAGGGGGGCTATTTTTTGAGGGTTATTTTTTTAGTTGAGGTAGAAGGGTAGCTTCCCCAGCTTTTCATCAATCATGGGGGACTATTCGGCAACCTTCCTCTCGTTCCATAACCTCTGCATTAACTTCCTTATTTTCTGTGATTTCCTATGAGATGGGAAATGAGACTGCCTGGGTTTCGTCTTGACCACATTCCAATTATGTGGTGATGAGCAATTTACGTAACTGCTCTGTAATCAATTACCCCTCTATAAAATGGAGATAATGTTACCTACATCTTGAATTGCTGTGAGCACTAAATGAGATGGACCATGGAAAGCATTCAGCAGAGTACCAGGCAAATAGTGAATACCCAACAAATATAAGTTATTATTCAAGCAGTTACTTAGGTAGTATTAGAAGAGTACAAAAGACAGAATGACCTGTTTTAGTGGACATGTCTCATTTTCTGCTCAACATCCTATCCTTTTTGGAACCAGTCTTTGCTCAATCTGTGAGGATCCAATCTGGCATATGAGTAGGGCGGGCATATGCCTTAGGTATAATCATTCATTTTAACCTATTCCCTGGAATCAGCACCCTCTCAAGAATCTCCAAGGCATCACTTGCTCTGCTCTCCTCTCAAGCATCTCGTTCTGCCTCTCTCTGAACCTCTCCCCTGCCAGTTTTCTCATGATTTCAGTTTACTCATGATCCATGTGATACACCCCAGCTCCAAATCATCTCTGTGACCCTCAACTCAGCTCTCTGAGCTCATTGACTCATTCTTTCAATTTTAAATTCCTGAAATAGAATTCCAGCCCCTCCAGTCCTCATTTACCATGGTAGACCTCAGCTTGTAGTTCATGGGTTGGCTACCCGAGGATCAGCCATGTTAATGGGGAGAAGGATGCGTTCCATTTGCAACTTGGGAACTGGGAGCTATGAATAGAGTACAGTCCCTGAGAAGTGGCTGCGGTGTGGGGCCAGCAATGATTAAGAACTCTAGTACAAATGAGAATTTGTTTGAATCAGTCACCAAAATAGTCAGTTGAATTATTTAGGAATCCATTCAACTGTGAATAATAGAAAATCCTAAACATTTAAGTGGTTCATTTTTCTTTCATAACTATAAGTCTGGGTGTAGGTGACCCAGGGGTTCAAAAATATCACCAAGGATCCAGGCTCTTCTCTTGCTGTTCCTTCATGTTGGTTTTTTCACAAAATGGCCAGAGGAGGGCCGATGTGCTTCTGGACATTAAATTCACCTTTGGGAAGGGAACAGGAAAGTCATGAGGGCTTTTATATTATTATTCCTTGACTTATTTGAAGAGAAGTCCTTCTAAGCAGACCTCTCTTTACAACTTAGTATCCAGAACGAGTTCACCAACTAATTCTTAAATCTATTCTATGTGATATCTATGACTTGGTTGAGACCAATCAGGGCCAGCTCTTGAGCCTGAGATAGGGACCTAAGGCTTTTGAGAGCAAGGGATGAAATGTGCTGGTTTTCTGAAAAAAAAAAAATTAGAGTTGTGCTAGGAAATGGAAAGGCTGTAGGTTGAAGAGAGAATAGCGTCTTCTTTATCAGAGCACTCCTACAGGACAAGGGACCACATATATACACTCCCTGTGGCTGGCTCAATGCTAGGCTTCCAAACGGTAACAAATTCTTGTTGAACAAATAAATGAATGAACAAATGAATGAATAAATTGACAAATATTTTGACTCATTAAAGGGAGAAACTGATACAAAGTAGAAAGAAGATTAGAGTGGTTATAGGAGATGAAAATATTTCAGAAACCTCTGTGAGACCTTGTCTCACCTCTCTGAACCTCATTTTCTTCATCTGTAATATAAGATTGAATAATCCCTTTACCATAAAGTTTATTTGGGTATTTGAGACAAGACGGGTAAGTTATTTGAAATCATAAAGAATTGGGAAAATATTGTTTTGATTTATAAGCACTGGAAATAAAGATAGGAGGAAGCTGGCATGAATCAATTGGCTTTTAAAATCATCTTCACGTAGTGGCCTCCACAAATAGAAAAGGAGAAATGAAGCCTGGGTGAATTACATTCTAATTAGTTCAAGAAGTCATTGTTACACTGAGCTCTGCAGATAAAAGAGTTTCCATCTGAATCATCTGAGAAATGCTGAAATCTTGGAAACCCAACCCTTATTCTTTTGGCAAGGCCATGACTTGGGTTAAGAAATTGAAAGTACATTACATGTAAGAATGAAAAAAATCCCAAATTCAGCAATGCTGGGGATATCCTGGTTGGTCCAAATATAGTGAAATCACTATTTCCAGGTCCCATTATATTGTGGAAGCTCAGATAAATATAGCTGGCTGCCTTTGGCAGTTAAGTTCAATTTGATTTCATACAACTTAGCAACAGTTGTTTTTATAAATATCCCAGTTATCTTCCAGGCACATGGTAGAGTAGTATGTACTACCCTCATGACATGACATGAACTGATTTGGCCGGCACATGTGGGCAGAAGTTCATAGGTCATTTATAGGTAGAAACCTATAAGAATTGGTGTACAATTCATTATTTTCCCTTCCCCTGACAGAGCAACTGTCTCCAAATAGTGAAATTTCCACAAGCCTGAATCTCTGAGAATGGCACATAGCAGGAATCCCTTCCCCAACGACCCTCAGTGGAAGGAAGCAAAAACGAAAACAAAGTTTTATTGTTTTAAGCCACTAAACTGTTTAACCACAGCATAATGCAATGCCTCCTAATGCCACCTCAGTCATGTGGAAACGATAATGAGGAGTGGTGAAGAACATTTTCTGAAGTGAGGACGGGAGGTTCTAACACTCACTAGCCACACAGCCTACCATGCTACATCCCTATAGCCTCATTACTGTCCCTCAATCGATC
Source organism: Eidolon dupreanum (assembly GCA_028627145.1). Classification (NCBI taxonomy): domain Eukaryota; kingdom Metazoa; phylum Chordata; class Mammalia; order Chiroptera; family Pteropodidae; genus Eidolon; species Eidolon dupreanum. The sequence goes on along the minus strand of CM053515.1, from coordinate 13,201,200 downwards.
TGTATCTGTGGTTCTCAAATATGTTTGCACCTTAAAATCACAAAAGGAACTTCTAAGGACCATGCCCAGTTTCTACCCTAGACATTACGATTTCATTTTTTTTTTTTTTTTTGGTCGGGCCTAAGCTCAAACATGCAGCTGGGTTTGAGAACCACTTGTCTAGAATTCCTTAACTTTATTAAACTGGTTCACCCTTCAATATGGACTGAATCTTCTCCAAAAAGTCTTCCTGAAACCAAAATGCCCACTTGAGCTCCAGTAGCAACCTGGAAACAACTTAGAACATGACATCAAGATTATCCATTTTCATATCTACTTTCTAGCCAGAGTGTCATCTCCTGGAACAAAAAGACTAAACTAAAATCTTCATGTAGCCCCAGCACCTAGCACAGATCCTAGCATTATACTATACATCAAAGTATATATCACATATTATTTATTTAAACAGAGAAAAGACCACTTGATTAAAATTAAGAAACCATTGGTGACCTTTGAGAAAAGTTTTAAGAGAAGAATGGAAGAAATGACAATCATTTTTAGTTTGAAAAGTGAATGTGAAAGTACGTTTGCTTAAGTATTTGTAGATGTTGTCTTGACACAAGAAATAGAAAGGCAGATTATGACAGTCAAGGGAATGGGTTATTTTTAGAATGGGGGAAAAAAGCAAACTGTGTAGCATTGGGAAAGATCATTTCAAAGAGAAATGTGTTTCGGCAGAAAAATATAATTTTTGTTAGTTAAGGATTCAGAATAGGAGAAAAATGTACAAAATGTCAAAAGTGTGTGTTTTTTTTTTTAATGGCGGTATTTGGATGGTGTATTTTTTTCACTCCCAGCAGGTGCTCAGTAAGTATTTGTTGAGTGAGTAATTTTTGCATGTGGAGTCACAGGTACAGAATTGAGTTCATCATATAGTTTAAGGCACAATATCATCACATGTCTGTTAAGCTTCTATTTCCCCTGATATCTTCATGCCCATTCCAATTTTTCTCTGATGCATTCAGTAAATGTCACTGGATATGTAATTATCCTTGAAAGGTACACAGTATTGCTTTGTATGTTACATTTTAAATTTACAAAATATTTTGCTGTAGATCATCTGCTTCCTTTTTTACTCAACCCTATGTTAAGATCTAACTGTGTTACCTTATGCACAGTTCTCTTATAGCTTCTAATTGCTGCATAATATATCATTGTAGGCATATCTCTTTTTATATTCATCCATGCTTTTAATGATGAACATCTAGTTTGCTTCCAACTCCCCACTAACACAAACAAATACTTCAATGAACAACCTCAAAAATGTTCTTACATGGTCCTGACAGTTTCTTAAGGGTAGGTATCCAGGAAAGGGATTATTAAATTTTAAACTAGTCACACACTTAATTTCAATAAGTACTGCCAAATCTCCAGAAAAACCAACCAGTTTTACTCCTATCAGCTGTGCATGAGAGTTCTGTTTCCCTACATCCTTGCTAACAATATTATCCCTCTTTAAATTTCTTCAAGCTGATGGATGTAATGTGCTACTTTGTTCTCTTTGAATTTCTGTGATAACTAGTGAGTTTAATCATCTCTTTATATACTGGTTAACTGTTTATGTTTTCCCTTCAGTGAGATGACTTATCTTTGCCCGTTTTTCTATTGGTTTGTGTTTGTGTGTGCATGTAATGTCATCTTTGAACATTAATTTCTTCTCCATCATTCCTCTGCCAACTTTGCCCATTGAATACTTCATTGAACTGAAATCCTTAACAATGATATATTAAAATCCTCATGATTTCTGCTTTGGGGATCTTGTTTATGAGTTTCATTTCTACCCAAGATTACTGTATTTGCTGATATTTTTTTCTATTAAATTTTTAGTTTTACTTTTGCAATTGGTCTTTAGTCCCTCTGGAAATCACTACTGTATATGGCATGAGTTAGGAATCCAATTATTTTTTTTAATAATAAGCTATTTTTCTCACTGCTTTCTATTAAAAATCCATCCTTTCTTCACTGATTGGTAATACCATCTCTATCATATGCCATGCAGAACATTAGACAGGTAGATATATGTATATGAATGTGTGCATTCTGCACTGTTTATTCTGTTGCATTGGGGTGTTTTTGTTGTTGTTGTTGCTATTCTTATACCAGTATCACATTATTTACTATGATGGCTTTGTAACACGCTTAAATATTCATAAGGGTGAGTTGAAACCCTCCCACTGCCTTTGGTGTTTTTTAAAAGCTATTTTATACTTTATACTTCCATGAAAATACTAAAATAAGTTTTTGAGTACTAAAAATGATCCTGTTAGGAGGATGGGGAATGGGAAAAATGTGTGAAGGTAGTCAAAAGGTACAAACTTCTAGTTGTAAGATAAATAAGTCCTGGGGACGTGATGTACAGCCTGGTGACTAAAGTTAACAACACTGTATTGCATATTTGAAAATTGCTGAGAGTAGATCTTAAAAGTTCTTATAACAAGAAAAAAAATGTAACCATGTGAGGTGATAGATGCTAATGAAACTTATGATTATTTTGCAACAGATGCACATATCAAATCATCATGCTGTACACCTAAAACTAACACAATGTTATATGTCAATTATATTGCAATAAAACTAGAAATAATGCCATTAGATTTTTATTGGAATTGGCTTGAATGATGTGATTGATTAGAGAAGAATTGATATCTTTACAAATGTCAAATTGTCCATCCATGAACTTGGTATGCCAGGTTTTCTTGTGTTCCTTAACAATTTTAATTTTTTTTTCATAAAGGTTTTATACATCCTTGATTAGGTTAATTACTACATACTCTATACTTTTTAGTGCTAATGTGAGCTATATCTGAAATTTAGTATTTTCTAGATAATTATTACTGAGATAGATTTCTATTGACATTCTACCTACTATTTTGTATTCAATTAATATGAATTATTTCCAAAAATTTTTTACAAAACAAAAGTAGGATAAAAGAACACATAGAAAGTTCACCTTTGCAGGAACAAAGCTATCTGTTCCTCTAGAACAGGAAGGACAGAAACAAGAAAGGTTAAAGATAGAGAAAAATATAGTGGATTAAGTGAAGGAAGTTAACAGTTCATTCCTGAAATTGAAATTGTCCTCAGGAGTTTAAACCTCATCTCTTGAATACTTTTCTATTAGAAAACCCAGTTTAGTCATTGAGAAACAAGGAGTTACTAGGGAAACAACCCTTCTCAAAAAAAGTTACATAAGCCAACAATTGAAAAACTAAACCTTCAGAATAGAAAGAAAACAAATCAGGATGAAATCTAAATGTTATATTCTCCACCTACTTCCTCATCTATAAAATGAGGAAACTGTACTAAATGATATCCAAACTTCCATCTTCCTCAAGCCTCTGAAAATAGACCTCTTAGAAAATGAAGAGTGGGTGTAGAAAAAATTATTAAGTATGAATGACTCTCCCCTATTGACTGTCCTATTTCTATTATTTTTTTCTAGCAAAGAGACTTTGAGAACAACTACTTTTTATGGGAACTCAAGAAGAGTAAATTTAGTCCACATAAATGTACAAACACAATTTGTGAATGGACAATTTTAGAGAGGAACTGGATTATTTTTATCACTGTCATTTTGACTGGTTCTTTCTCTGCCATTAGCTCTACCCCAACTTTAATATGCAGGCTCTTTACAATTGGGTCCCTGAATGTGAAGCTTTCTAGTTTGGGAAGAGAGGAGGAAGAGAGAGAAGTGAAACTTCTGGAGTTGCATTGCTAAAGGAAACTTGTTCTTTCAGACTTTTTGCTCAAAGTTCCTCTTTTGTTCCAAATTTTTGTTCCAGATTTTTACTCAAAGTTCCTCTTTTGTGAGGAAGTTTTTTTCCCCCCATATCCAAAGTAAATAAATAAAAATTGAGACAAAGTACAAAACCCATCACCTGAGTGTCTTGCGTAACAAACATACTTCTTCACTTAATTAAGTCCCATTTCTCCATCTGTACAGAAGGTCCAATTCCCTCACCAACATCTCTAAGGTAACTTGGAAAGAAACTAAAGTTATGATTTGAAGACTAGCAAATTTTAAAATCAAATTATTATCTCAAAATGCAAAAATATGACTTAGAAATAGGTGGAGATCCAAATAAATTCTTAAAAGTGAATATAAGACTACTGATAGTAATAACACAACATTGAAAATAACTTGAGTGTCATGTGCCATTAATGTGAACATTCATATTGAGTCATCAATATAAAGATTCAGCGACCATTAAAAAGAATTGTTGTAGATGTATATTTATTGATGTGAAAAGATCTTCAGGATAAAAATGAGGAAAATGATCTTCATGATTGAGCATGACAATCAAGACACAAAAGATTATGTACAATATCAACGCATTTAGTAAGAAGAAACACACACATACACAAACAAGCCTGAAATGATATTAAAAATGTTAACAATGGTCTACAATGAGCAGAGGAAACAGATGGTTTGTTTCCTTTTCTGCTATAAATTCATATTTTTAAATTTTGTGTGAGAATTAGCTTACATTCTTGTGTTAAAGCAAAAATTTAAAAAGAAAACATAAACCAAAAAGCAAGTGAGCACTAAAGATCTATCTGTCCTAATCTTAGTGTGTCTCAAGTCTAAAATAGAAAACTTTCTTCATGCCTCATTTTCATCACCCATAAGGTAAGAAGAGCTGCCCTCCTCTGGCATGGAGTTTTTGCAATGAGTCCTCCTACAATTAACAATAAGTTAAACATACACTTGCCATCAGGCCCAGCAATTCTACTCTTAGGTATTTATCCAAGAGAAATAAAAGCAGGTCCAAACACAAATTTGTACATAAATGTCCACGGCATTACAGACTAGCCAATAATTGGCATGTTCCTACAACCAAACACGAGTTAACAATAAAAAAGGACAAACTACTGACACATGCAACGACATTTATGAAATCTCAAAATCATTACGCCAGGTGAAAAATCTAAACACAAAAGATTACATACTATACTATTCCATTTATATAAAATTCTAAAAAGAAGCAAAAGCAAAGTGACAGAAAGGAGCTCATAGTTGATCAGTTGAGGCTGGAAGTGAGGGGAGAGGACTGCCTGCGAAGAGGTACGTGGGAACTTGCTAGAGTGATGGAAATGTCTGTATCTTAAATGCGACGGGGGTTACATAAGTATAAGCACTCGCTAATATGATGTATACTTAAAATTAGTGGATTTTATTTTGTGTAAATTATACCTCAATAGAGCTATTTTTGAAAGCACACAGCAGAACTTAAAAAAAAAAATACGACTCAACAAAGTATGTAAAATATATTGTAAAATGTAATGCTCTATAGAGTGTAATGAATTTTTCTTAAGTGCATTTCTTTTAAAATTAAACAAAGTACAGAGAAGCAAACTTGGCCTATATTCAGGTAATGGCAATTTCCCCTTGCTAAATGGGATAGTGGGTGTAAGCAAAGAGAAAAAAGAATAATTGTTGTCTGTTCCTTTGATTTCTTTTAACTATGTTAAATTTTACATAACAGTTCAGGAGAAAATATTTTAAATTATTTTAATGCTATTTTCTGCTAAAAACTTAGTTAGAAAATAGAGAGAAGAAAGTAGAGGATAAAAATATCTTGGCTTCCGCTGCAAATCCTGCCATTGGAAATCTAGCAAAACAGACATTGGATGTTAAATATTTGGAAAATCTTCAATTCTACATTCTGACACTTTGGAGAAACTGAGTCTGTGTGTTGTTAATTACTTGCTTGAGGACGCATACTAATAAGTGGTAAAGTCTGACTCTTCAGTCTGATTAGGGCCTGGAAAGCTGGTCACCACCCACCTTGCCTCAAAGAATAAATATACAGTAAGAGCCAATGAGGGGATGGTGAGGGGTCTGGGAGGAGGAAGTCTTTTGGAAATAAGAAGTGGGAAAGGTGGGGTGGCCACACAAGGAGAAGGAGACCAAAAGGGAAAAGGCACGGCGCCAGAGTCAGGTTCTCCTTTCACATTTGTGGCCTAGCTGGCCTCTGGTGCCCCTTACCATGGGCATGGGGGAGGGGTACCCACATGATAGTCTCGACTGTGTCTCTGTCACGAGGTGGAGCATTCACATGTTAAGGGATCCCTGAATCTCTGAGTTGAAAAGGAGCAGCTAACAACCCCACTTGTTAAACTATGGGACATTTACATTTTGTTTCTCATTTGTCTTGTCATCCCCTTTTCTGGTTTCCAGGCTCCTAATGTAAGATTGCTCTGAAGCCAGTCTTGTGTCACTTTGCTTCACCATGCCTTGCCTCTTTAAAAAAGGGGTCTGGAGGAGTTGAGAAACCTGCAGGAAGCCTAGAGGTTTACACACTCTTTACGCCATTTTATTTCTAGAATACACTTTTGAAAGATGACTTTCGTTGGTTTTATATTAGCATTATTGCAAAGCAATGCATGGTCACTATGTATTTCTCTTTTCTTTATTTCCTAATAGGAAAAACAGGGCAACTAGTTTATGATCCCAACACTAACTGATAGTGCTGTAACAAAGACCCTGCCAATCATAATTGCACATAGCATATCTATGCTTTGGTGACCAGCTTTTTTCCTTTACTGCACCATGAACATGTTTTATAGTCTCAAATTTTAATTTAAATCCTCTTCTACTGCATGTATTTTAATGTCTTTAGAATCGGTTGAAAATTGTATGGATATGTCATAATTTATATAAATTAGTTCCCTTTACTAGATAGTTAGATTTCCCTCCCTCAAAATTTTTTTTTTTTTACTATAGGAAACAGCATTTGAATAACACCACTTATGAAGTATTGTTTTCAATAATATTAAAATTGGATCTAATCAAAACATGAGCTCTTTCAGCTCATGTCCACAATATGAGACATTTTGTAGAACTAATGTAGTTTTTCAACAAGTCAGTGTCATGAAAAAAGGAGTCACTATTCTCGATGAGAAGAACCCACAAGACATAACAACCAAATGCAGTCTATGGGAGAAAATATTTGCAAAAGACATATCAGATAAAGGACTGTTATGCAAAACATATGAAGAACACTTAAAACTCAACAATAAGAAAATGAACAGCCTGAATAAAAATGGTCCAAAGATCCGAATAGACACATAACCAAATGAGACATGCAAATGGTGAATAAACATATGAAACTGTATTCAACATCATATGGTATAAGGGAATGAAATGCAAATTAAAACAAAAATGAGATACACTGCTTGTGTAGAGATAGTTAGATTCCAACATCAAATGCTGACAAGGATGTGGAGCAATAGGAACTCAATCATTGCTGATGGCAATGATGAATAGTACAGCCACTTGGGAAGTTTAATAGTTTTTTATAAAACCAAACATACTCTTACCATACAGCTCATCAATCCCACTTTTTAACTCACACGTTAATGTTTATAGTAACTTTATTCAGAATTGCAAAAACCTGGAAGCAACCAAGATGTTCTTTAATAGATCAATAAATAAACAAACTGGTGTGTCCAAACAATGAAATGTTACTCCACAATAAAAAGAAAGGAGTTAGGAAACCATAAAAAGGAAGAGAGAAACTTTAAATTCATAGTGCTAAGTGAAAGTCAATTTGAAAAGGCTACATATTGTATGAGTCCAACTATAGCTATACTGGAGAAAGTAAAACTATGGTGACAAGAAAAAAGGATTATCATAGGTTTGGGGGAGGGAGACAAGAACAGGCAGAACATAGATTTTTTTAGGGCAATAAGACTATCCTATATGGGGCTGTAATAGTAGATACATATCATCACACATTAATCAAAACTCACAGAATGTACAACGCAAAGCATGAACTGCAATGTAATTATGGACTTCAGTTGATAATGATGTGTCAATGATGGGTCATCAATTGTACCAAATATACCTCACCTGGGAAAGATGCTGATGATGGAAGACGCTGAATGGGGAGAGGAGGGTAGTTATGTGGGAACTCTATATTGTCTGTTCAATTTTGCTATGAGCATGAAACTGTTCTAAAAAAATAGTCTATTGTGAAATATGTGAATCAGTCATCATACAAGTATTTTTTAGGCTCAAGCAGGTGCAGCATTTGCCAGACAAAGCAAATCCCATCCCAGCCGTCCACAGTATAAAACAGAGAAGGTTACCTTAGAGCATTTCCTCGCAGGCCAAATGGGACTTTCTTCTTTGCTTATTTTTATAATTTGTGGAAGAAAACATCTAGTTCTTAGAAGGCCCAGGGACCATCGGCTAGACAGCTGTGGGCTGGCTTCCTGAGAAGCTTTTCAAAACATGGTTGCATCCAACTTCTTGTTCCCAGGGCTCCCACCAAAGCCAGACATAGGATGGATCTGCTGTCCTCCACATCATGCCCTTCCCCCACCTGGTTGTTCACCTGTCCCAGAAAATCATTGACAGTATTCTGTTTCAGTTTCTCGCTTTTATGCTTTTCCAGAGCTCTGGTCACACATAACAAGAAAACATGCTGTCACCTTCCCTCGTCAAGTCTCTCTAGGTCAGTGGTTCTCAGCCTTGGCTACTCACTGAAATCACCTGGGGAGACTGAACAACTAACACTACCTGGGCCCCACCTTCTGAGAGTCTAATTCACTTGGGCTCGGCATGCGTAGTGCGCCAAGCCTCCCAGGTGATTCTAATGTACAGCCAGGGCTGCAAATTGCCAGTCTCGGAGAGCCCTTGAGGGGCACACAGACTCCAACACTCCAGCCAGTCATGTGAAGAGTTATTTCTATCTCGCAAAAGACTGAAAGACACTCATCTCTCCCTCGCCCCAACCCAGCACACACAGAAAGGTTCTAGCAAGCATGCTTTCAATGTATTCACTAATTTTCACAGATACATACTGAGCACCTACTATGGGAACGCTGGGTGCTAACAGACCACAGACACCGCCCTCCAAGAGCTCAGAGTACAAAGATCATCAGTGCGACCATCTCTAATATGAACGACTAAGTTCTAGGGTCCCTGCTGGGGGCCGCAGTTTGGACAGACTCCATTTGACAAGCCTCTGCCCTGGCTCAGGGATGTGACAGCCAGAAAAATGAGTGGGTCACTTTGTAATTCACCCAAAGGTGTCACACATGCTGGGTAGGGCGCTGGCCTCCTACAGAATGACTTGAGCTAGGCGCTAGCACCACGCCTGGCATATCTGGCCTGTGACAAAAAAGGCTGTATGAAATTTTCATAAGGGGGGACTAATTCTGGCTAGGGGAATGTGGTCCAGCAGGCCTGACGAGGTGATGTTTGAGCTGAGCCTTGACGAATGACATTCCCAGGGAAGAGACAGGAGACAAGCATATCAAAAAGGCAGGTTGGCCTATGGAGTGGACAGTGGGGGTCTGAGGCATTTATCTCTGCTGGGGTATAGCGGGGCTGCATGAAGCAGGCAAGGGAGAAGCCGTGAGAGGCTTACCACAGAGCAGGGACTTCTACTCAAGTGCAGAGCGCTGGGAGGATTTCAGCTCACATGTAACACAAATAAATCTTGGTTTTTGGACTACGCCACTGGCCGTGTAGAGGAAGGACCCAGGGGACATTGGGGAAAGGCACCACTGGCCACCACACATTCAAGTCAGAGCTGGAAAGGCGCTTAGGGACCTCGAGAATCCACAAGGGAATTTTACAGTTAGATTCTCAGGAGTTCTAAGTCTCTAAGGCCCACTGCCCCACACTTACTGGGCTCGTATTTTGTAGTCAGGGCTACCAAAGGCACCACATACTTTCTGTTGGCTATCGTTACCTTTCCACTGGTGAAGCAGTGACTTTGTTGCTATTGCCTCGGATAATCTGATGTAATCGAGAGTCAAAGAAGAGACTGTCTTGGGAGGAGGTGTATCTTGAGACTCCTCAAAGCTGCACACAACCAGCTGATAAAAGACCTTGGTCTAGAGGAGAACAAAAGACAAACTCATCGCTTTCCTTCCAGAGTGCACTATGCATCTAGAAGAAACATTTCTGAACAACTAGGCTATGAAATCCAAAGTGGAAATATGCTTCCGATACCAGTCTTAGGGTTTTCCTTTATTTTGGGGACTTTGAGTGAGGAATTTTGTTTAGTCTCAAACATAGCATTACAATACCAACACAGACTAAATATAAAGTTTTCACGTTCATTTTATACACTTTTGAAATAAGTAGAAATAAAGAATTATTGTATGCTCTTATTTCTACACATTTCTTCATGAAGTCTCAATGTTTTTGTTGAAATGTAAAAGTGTGTAATAGCTTGTCTTCTGTAATTGAAACAAACAAAAAGAGGTACCATCTGTCTTACTAAATCAGAATCTCCAGCAGTTGGGCCCAGTAATCTACACTTTAACACGTTCCCAGCTGATCTAACCTATTGTCACCCCTACTTCAGGTACCTACAGAATCTCTGCCATATTCACATTGCTCTTGTGTTATTAATCACACAAGTTGTTTTAGATTAATTAACTTTACAATTGTAGTCACCCCAAACATTAATCCATTAAATTATGGGTTTAATGCATTGTTTTCTAAAAATACAGATCAAAACACATATCTATTTTTTAAATCCATCATGTAACAACTGAAAGCAGCCCCTGAATCACTCCACTACTCCACCTGCAAGTTTGGGAAGAGTGGGTTCAGCTGCTGCTCTACCCAGCACATCAGAGCAAAACTCTGGCACCCTCTCCCTCTTCCTTCAGGCCCCTCCCTCTAGGCCTGGGGGCCCTCATACTGTCCTGTGGAAAGCCCCTCGCCACCAGCACGAAACCCTCTCCTCCTACCCTTTCCCTAGTGCCCTCTTCTGTCACTACAACCAAACCGGCCTTTTACAGGTAAACTTAGAACAGTGTCACTGAAGCACATAAAAGGGTTAATATAATTTGGTGATGCACAGCAGTTTTAGCCCTTAATGTGCAAAAGTGCTCTGTTTTCAAGAATGGGACTCTCCTCAAACAGCTGTGTCCACAGAGCCCTGTTCACCCAAGCACCCTGTGAGGAGCCGCACCCACGCCTCCAGCCTTGTTCCTTTTCAACCTTCTCGCTCACTTTGCTGTGGCCACACTGGCTTTCTTATTCCTTGAAACACAGCTTAGTCTCTCCCTCTTAATACACAGCTTCTTCCTGCTCCAAGCCCCCTGCTTTTGCTGGGATTCCTTCAAGAGGCAGCCTTTCTTGGTTCCAATGGAAACATCACCTCCTTCCCAGAGGCAGCCCCTGACCAACCCTGCACCTCTCCCATACTCCCCAAATCCCTCACCCCCTCAGGGATCCTCTATCACAATAGTTTTCAATCATGGGTGACACTGCCTCTCAGGAGATATTTGTAAGGTATGGAGACATTTGCCGTTGTCACGACTGGAGGGGCACCACTGTCCCCTGGTTGGTAGAGGCCAGGGATGCTGCTCAACATCCTACAAAGCACAGGACAGTCCCCCACAACAAAGGGTTATCTGGCCCCAAACGCCATGGTTGAGAAGCCAGGCTCTCTCACTACTCCCTTTCTCCACAGCATTAATCAGTACCAGCATTGATGGTTTGGGCGGGGGCAGTCCTCTCTACTAGATAGGAGCTCCTTGGGAACTGGAGTTCAGGGTTGTTCTCTGCTCCACCCCCAGGACCTAGAGGAGTGCCAAGCACACCAGACCCTCCCTGCCCTTGGCCGGGGAGTCCACACCAACTTGAAGATGCCTGGCCCCGATGAACAGATGAGCCCAGAAGTCAGTTTTCAAAAGGAAAACAAAAATCACTTTTATTGGATAGTGTGCACATAATGAAACTAGGACACCCTCACACTTTTGCAAACTCACAAAATTATCTTCACAGCCATCAGTGAATGATTGGTTCTGCTACTACTTAAAGATGGATAAAACTTCCCAAGTTTAATTACACCTGTGTCCTAATGTCCCATGACAGATTGTAGAAAATGGAAAATTCGAAACATTCTACAAGATTGATATATTTGCAAAACAGAATTTAATATTTGCCAAATACCACCCCTTCCTCTCTTCTTGGTTATGACAATTATTTTCTATGGCATAAAATGAAAGAAAAAATTACCCAATAAAGCTTTCCATAAAAGAAACATTATTCAAAGAAAAAAAAAAAGATATTCTATATAGCAAGAGACTAACGAATTCAACACTTGGAATTATCTACTGAGCACTAATGCTAGATCTGCTAGTATTACAAAGTCAACTAAAAAAATCGCTTGCATTTCCATAGTGATTTTCACTTTGCAAACTTTCACAAGTAACATGTCATATGCTCTGAAGTAGGTATGGAAATAATGATCTCTAACAGATGTAAAAATGTTAGCATAACAAAAGTTTGCCCTAATGTCATCAGTGTTATTAAGAGTTAGGATTAGAACTCAAGTCCTGGTTCTAATTCCGTGTCACCTGCTTTCCCCAGGCCTCCGCGTGTTGCTTCACAGAATGCTACTGGGCAAGCTAGTAGTCATGGCGCTCATGGGTTTCAAATATGTTTTGGAAATGCTGGATTAAACAAAGTTAACCAGATTTCTTTAAGGTGCCATCATAAATCTCCAGAAAAGGTACAAGAAATAGAGCAGGCATCATAAATCCAAAGGCCCACAAGAGTCACAAAGTAGGTAACAAACACGTGCATGCAGGCAAGGCAAGGACTGGGGTGGCGGGGCGCTAAGGGGATGAGATGCCATCTAATGGGGTCCTGATTGCATCAACTGCATTCCAATGTTGCCATGACATTCCAGAGAAGCTAAAATCTGGGCTTTAATCTGAATACTCCATGTTTATGCATGTTGTCTTGAATTTAAAAGAAAAACACTATAGTTTGTACCAAATTTTTTGACCAGTCTAGCTTTGCCTCAGTTGGGAACCTAACACAATGCATAACAATCTTATTTGTCCACATAACCTTTATTCAGCAGTACTATTAATTTCTTAGAATTCTGCAGCCTGCTCTCCTAGACCATAATGGTTTCAGTAGCTCTGAACCACAAGCATGAGTTATTTCAGGGTTAAATCAAATTGAAATTAATATCCAGCCTTGTTAACCCTTCATACAAAAATGTTTCTGGTGGCTAAAAGTATCCTTACCTTTAACTTTTGTTTAACTCTCTTGGCAAAACCAAAAATTCAATTGCAGAAAAGGAATAGCACTGAAATTGATTTGATATAAAAACAAAAAACTTTATCCTTACAAAACGATTTTAAAAATCAAAGTCATTTGGGGACAATTTAGAATTTCAGTTATATGTGCAAACCTAACTTTTCTAACTCAGAAAGTCTTTTTCCCTATTCTCTCCCTTTTTTCCCCTTTTATCTATCTCTGCCCTACATCATTCTAAAAGTTAGTTCAGATTCCCTGACGGTTGTCTATATAAGTGCCTGAACTATGCCACAGATGTAGCAGACACAGCATACATGTGTTAAGTCACATGGCAACTGATTTTCTTACCCTGCTATCTACTTGGTCCACACACTGCTCCAGCTTCTTCTAACTGCTACAATACCCACCCTGGTCTCAGAGAAAGCACTTAAAACCTTATGTGTTCAGAGCCATTAAAAAGAAATCTACTGGTGAAATCACACTGACTTAATTTCCCTATAAGGGAAATAAAAACTTGTGCATTGCCATGATTTAAAAACCTTGAGGGACCTAAGAAATGTAATACTTGGATTTGCAAGATAAAAAATAAGAGATGATAACGGAATGCTTCCAAGTCATTTAAGTACTGAATCAGATTCATTAATTTTAAGTCCTAATTAACTCTTCTTGAGAGCTTCGATGACCAAGGTGAAGTTTTCTTATCTCCCCAGTGATAATTCTTGATGGATGCAGGATTCAAAATATCTAAAGAGGATATACATCACTGAAGTGTTCATTTCATATTTGGGAGAGAGCTCTGCCATGACCAGAAAGGCTGAGCCAGTTCAATATAAACAATGAGGATTATATTACTAACGAGGCTGACTACACAAGTAGAAGAGCTAGACACACTCTACCCAACACCACTGACATGAGCAAATGACCAAAAAGAAAAAAATCATCCTGGAAATTAAAAAGACTCTGACATGCTGTTACATGGTCACTGTCTTCTGCAGTTAAGGGCACAAAGCCCTAGAGAGCCACTGGATCTCAATGTGCGTTGTAAACGTTGTTCTCAAAGCAGATATTCTCATCTGCTCGGAAGTGCACCACAGCTGCATTTTCAAAAGTTCCCTTCTTCACCTTATTCGATGAAACCTCGCTACAAAAAGAATAACATGATAAGAGAAAAGCAGACCACTTCAAAAGTATGGGCAACATGTTTGCTTACGCTCAGTTAAGACTGGGTATTGGCACCTCCCAGACCCCCTTCACATAATCTATGGAATGAACAGAAGCCTCCAGAGCTGTGAATATTAAGTTGTGGAATGGTGGTTTAGGAAGCATGTAGAGCCTAAACAGTATTCAGAAAAAAGTCAGACTAGTCTCCTTCAAGGGCCTCATGTGATTAAATACAAAAATTAATAATCTAGAACAATAATTAGATATCAATATCAAATTGAAGTATTAAATCAAGATGCATATATTCTCAGAGGTGGCTAAGAAATGGTTGGCTGGTGTTTTCCCAACTGTGAACTCTGACATCTTAAAGGGGTTATTGAATCTATGATGTAGTCTATATATTGTATTTAAGATCAACAAAGAACACAAAATATCAGAGCATATTGGATGTAGTAAAATAGTGGTGTTTCACATAAGTGTGTATTAGATGACTTTTATAACATATACACTCATACATCAAGTGTATAAAAAGGTTATGTGTAGTTTTTATATGGCTGCTCTTTCTAATTTGTGTGTGTGTGTGTGTGTATACACATATATATATACATATATATGTATATATAGTAATTGTTTTTATTACATAAACCTGCCCAGAAATGATGCATACAGCTCTGATCTTTAAAGGGACCAGTCGCACAGCTGTGAAAATAGCTTAGGTGTTAATAGCTCAAAATGAGTCAGTGTGATGTAGCTGCTAAAAAAAAAGTCATGAGGAAATGCTAATTTTTGTTATTTTTTTCTTTTACAATATTTTTTCATTTTATAATATTTTTTTCATTTTACAATATTTTCTACAGTAAATATTTTTTTATTAATAGAAAGTAGATATAAAGCAAATGTTAACAGTAAAGGACAAAAAATCAAGTAAAATGATGCTATATTACATGCTTTTGTCTCTAAGGAGTATTTTTTTCCTTCTATTCTTGGAAGCAGACATTCAAAAAACTTCCATAAGTATGGAATTTAGACTCTAAAAGACCTATGATTGAGTCTTTTACCTGCTGTGTGGGGTGTCCTTGGATGTCACTTAACAGTCCTAAACCTGTTTCCAATCTATAAAGTGAGAATAATAGTGCCTGTCTCACAAGTTTATTGCTGTGAAGGGCATGATTGCAATAACTGAAGCCAACATTTATGGATCATTTACAATGTGCTGGGTATTGTAAGGCACATTCTGTGGACTGGATCGTGTAATTAACTACAACAGGGGAAAGACTATGTGCAAATATCCAATGAAAAAGAACTAGGAATAATGAATGGCAGCCTCAGAGGGATTGATTTTGAATCGAAGAAACACCTTGCTTAAAGCCCAAGCTGAAATAAATGAAGCAGGCTACTTGGAACTGGAAGTAAGCAGTGGCTTCATATCATTACAGGTGTTCGAGCAGGTGACCACAAGGCCTGGATGCAAGTAAAAGGGACTGAACTTTTAACTGGGCAGTAGGCTGGGCTTATAAAAGTTGTAAATTCAAATGTCTATGAGGCCTGATAAGCAAAGTAAAGGAGCAGAGCAGGCTGGGGATGGAAGAACAGGGGATGAGGGCACCGTGGAGAACTAGAGGCACTGGCCCCCCCACGGTGCTGTTGGCCTTCTTCAGCCTGGAGTTGTCTCCCTACAGATCTTCGCAGAGGTGCCTTCTACTCCTCAGCGATCACTCACACAGCCCATTCACCCTGCTCGACATTGTCCATGGTTTTTGTCTAGAAGCACTAAAAGGACCCTGTTTATTTGCTTGTATGTTTCCTGTCTGTTTTATTCAACTCTTTGGAATATAACAGGCATTCGGTAAACAAATTACTAAATGAAATAAAGAAACAAACAACTCATTCAAATGTTTCATTAAACAAAATTTGCAATTTGGTTCCCTTACTCGAAGACTTTAGGTTTGAGGTACCCCTTCTGAAGCAGTTCATGACATATTCCAGGAAAATACAGAAAGCTAAGAACATCACTGGAAGTTGTGGACAGCAATGTAGACACGTGTTAAACTAGTTTTCAGGATCCAGGGTATAAAATGGAAAGGTCAGGAAAAGAGGAAAGGGACAGAGATAAATTTTTCTTTGTTTTTATTAGAGAAGGAACACTGAAAGACATTGACATAAACCCTTTCTAACTTACCTTATTAGTAACACTTTTTTTCTTGTGCATAAATATTCTAAATTGGGGAGAAGTTGAAGACAAAATTAAAAATGTCAGCCAAAGAACTCATTAGATCTTTTTCCAAACAAAATATTTTTCCTGTTATTACTTTAATATGAATAAATTCTGTATAGAGCCAGAGCCTAAAAAAATTAAATTTAGAAGAATGTTTTTAAAAAGGGAAAAAAAAACAACAACTCAGACTAGGCTCTTGCCCAATAACTTCTTCAGGTAACTCCTTTGGAATACATACGACCCAAACAAACCCCTTAGTGCAAATTATTATATGTTCATTGACAGTTTAGTGTATTCACACACATGCCCCAGCTGACCTTAATGCTATTATTAATACTTATATTTCATTCCTAAAAATCAATGATTGTGGTTCTTTCCTGGAGGCCGGTTACACACACATACACAGGTCAATGGTTACTTTTTAGAACCCTTTCTTCTACTCTTACCCTGAAATCTGTTTCCCTGCCAGTGTTAACCCCTCTTCAGTTAAGTGAGTTTTGTAAAACTCTCAACATATTATTCTTTGCTTCTAAATCCCAACTATACCCAAGAAACTCTTATTTCTTCATATTTAATTTCTCCTATAGAGATTTTAAATTTCATTTTTCCCCTTATGGGCCAATATATATTTTTTTAAAGTATAGGTTATGAAACAGAGAAGTTATGTTAAATCAAAATTACGTGGTCTGTGGAGCTGCTTAGACCAAGGCAGTTGGGCTCTGGAACCCTCTGTCCCCTTAAGGCACAATCCTGAATGACTTACTTTTGGTAATTACAGCAGCCAAAATAGCGAGCAATATCACGGCAATGATAGAGATTCCAATGTAGAATGCCTCGTTGGTGGTCAGCCGTGGAGTTTTTTCCAGGCACACGAACTAAGGACACATAAGAAGATGGAAAAAGTGCATTGTTAGAATTATGGGTGGAAAACATTTCCTAAAATAGCATACTCAGACTAGTTTATCTTTACTGGCCCTTGGTTACTCTAGACCATGAAGAAAGGATGAGAACAAATAATCTGAGGTTGTAACCATGGTGAAATTCTAAGACAATTTGAAATGCAATATGTATTTAGGGAGGTGGAAATATCTTATATGTTGCTTGGAGTGGTATTTACATAGATGTATATACATTTATCAAAGCTCACTGCACACTTCAAAGGGTGCTCTTTATTATATGTAAATAACTCTTTTTTTTAAAAAAAAATCACTAAGCTAAAATACATAGCTTAATAAATACAACCTACTATTTTATTAGAAAAGAAAAAAGCAATATTTATTTATACACAGGTTGACAGGGTGATACTCTCTGATGGTGTGTGTATGTGCTAAAATATTAATTTGGCCCTTAATACAGTCCTTATGTTTTTAATGTCACTTCTAGACTCTATCTATGTCTATATAAATGGACCTGAATTCAGCTGCCCACAGACATGACCCTGATGAACAATTAACTTAAAATTCTGTGCAGCTAGGTAGAATATAGAATTTTGTTTAAATCTCCAGGAGGTGGACCTGCTGGGTCAAATTGTATGCTTCATGTTTTCATCTTAACATCCTCAGAATCAAGGTTCAAAAAGCTCACAATTCTGCTACTGCCCACCATGAACTTGCTTCTAAATTGCTTCTGCTTGTTGCTAAACATACTTGTCCAACAGGTAACTCAGGTCAAGAACAATCTCACCATTCGGAATGATTTTTTTTTATTCAGCATAAATCTGGCCATAGAGTAAGATAATAATCACTTACATAGTAGCAGTTCTAGGATTTAGAAGGTATGCATAAATTCAGCCCACATCCATCAGGGTCCATGCCATGTGACTTGTTAAATCACTCCACCTTGCCTTATTTGAATTTCTTTTACTATGACCTGGCTGTCATTTCTCACTACTTGTGACCAGGATTGATCCCTTAATAAGTCATCCTGTGTGGAGGTAAAGGTATAGAAAAACTCAGAAGTGGCCTCCATATTTCTATACAGCATGATGTTGGGTTGGAAAAGGATATTAGAGGGACTGTATTTAAGCATGCACATTACCACTTTCATAATATTTCTGTGTGGAATGGTCCACCAGGCCACCAGAGGCACTCAAAACATGTCATTCACCAAATGATGACCGAAGTCTTCCTGGATATGTTATGTTAACTCACTCTCCTTGAATAATTCATTCTTTTTGGTCCAAATTTTGGCCAGGAGAGAAAGTCTATAGTGTGTGAGTGTTGGTGTTCATATGTGTCAGTAAAATATCCCTTATCAGGTATCTCTATCAAACCGGTCTACTCCTATCTAAATGAACTTTTCAAATTAATTAAAGTATCATTAGTTAAGAAACAAATTCTTTTCTTCCTCGTCTTTTAACTAAAAAGAATCAGTCTCTAGGTCAGTCTTATAGAAGGAATCTCTAAATAGAACTTGCTTCCAGGAAGACATACAAGTGAATTTGGCTAATAAAAGAAGGAACATGCTTACAGTTTCATTGTGTTGCCAACCGCCATCTGAAGGCTGTGCCACAGTGCCATTCCCATCTGCTCAACAAAAAGGAAAATCAATTAGAATTACAAAAATTATTAAATTTTCGTTGCAGACACTAAATGTATTCACACTGATTTCTGGTGACGGATGAAAAGCTGAATAATATGGCCAAATGTGGCAGGTTACAAGACTTATACCAAGTTACTAACATTTATTAGTTTATCCTATAAGGTTGTATTTATTAACCATTTTGCATGGACCCCGTGAAAATGGACCCCACTTTACTTTAGAATGGGAGAAAAATGCATACCATACAAAGTTTTACCTTCAGTTTTAGGAGCACAGAGGCATTCTTGGAACTAAGTTAAAAATGCCACTTAAAGGTAGATAATCGATATCCGTATGCCTGCTAAGAACCTGGCAATGAGATCCCAGAGACCATATGCATATCTAAACATCAAACTACTCTATTAGGAATGATAGTACATGGGTTTTACATTCAAAATGTAAGTAAAATTTGCTAAAATTATCTAAATCAGTAGGCATATATCTCCTACATTATAAGCCAATGGGCCTAGATACTGATCCAGAAATGCTGTAGGAAATACTTGTTATATCAGCCATAAAACCAGTGTATCATGCATTACCTAAAAGCCTAATATAAGAATATATTGTTCCTTAACATTTAGAATGTTCAAATTTTAATAGTGCTTTAAAATATCAATTTTGTAACAGAGAATATATTGCTGGCCTTCCTAGGTCAAATGTAGAATTCTCTTTTTACTGAGTATCAACACTATACTAAGCGCTTTACAATCTTATGATGATTTCCTTAAACCTATTTTAAAGATAAGGAAACAGACCTGGAATGGATGAATAAGTCTCCAACTCTAGTAAATAACAAGAACCTCTGCTCATGACCACCACACACTCTCATCAAATGAAAACACTACAAGTCTTTGAAATTCCCTATCTACTGACAAAGGTATAGAAACTCAATGGTAATAAATTGGAATGATCATATCCCCATATATGTTTACATTACTTTTCTGTTTACATTTTGCTCATTCTGAGACTGCTTTCAGCCTAAGGCACTATTTAGGTTTAGGCTATGTTTCCAATTTGCATTATGACCTTAAGTAGATCCTTCAGGTCTAGAACTGGATGATGTAGTAAAAACTGCTTGAACTCGAGTCTGATGAAATTTGACTTCAATGCTGACAATGTCCATTAGGAATGTGACCTTGATCAAGGTCCTCTGCATGCACGTATTTGTGTATGTGTGCGTGTAATTCTAGCTACTTAGCTTGAACTATAGCAATAAGCTGTTAATATCACCCATCTCGTAAACTTGTTCAATTAGATGGTGCACATAAAGAAAGCACTTCACACCACTCCAGATAAATATCAGCTATTACTACATATTATGATGTTACAATAAGAAGGTTCAGTGCAGGGAGGAACATCGCACGACTTTCCAAGCATCGTGCCCTTCCATCAGCAGGAACACCTAGTGAGGAAAGCCACAACTTGTCCATGGTCACGCAGCTAGTAACTGGCAGAGGAACTTGGAGCTGTCTTGAAAACAAAGCCACAGGGCTTCCCCAGTCTGGCAATGTCAATAAATACGGTCTGCCTTAAAGAATTAAATGAGATAACCTGTGATGCTTTCCTGGCATATTCACTGTGAAAGGTGGGTGGCAGGCCATGTGATGACCGAAATCTCCAAACCTAACATTCTTTGCTTCTCTGAGGCTTCTGCCCACAGAAAGCTGATAGGCACAGTGAGGATTAGGCTCTAGAGCCTCGGATACACCGTCAAGGAGGCAGCAAACACAAGTCATGGGGACACAGCTGCTCCAGTGTCTATTCTACCCCAGAAAGCTCTACCTTGACCAGGTTTTAGTGAACATGACATTTTAGAGAATGATTCCCACTCCTTCTTTCTTCTTCCTCACACCCCTAAAAGTGTGGGTGCAGCTGCTCCCACTGCTGTTACCTTGTGTTCTTATCTATTTTCACTATGTTTATGTGTCTAGAAACATTTTCCACTAAGGATTCCACTTTCAAAACAGAATGTCACCATTATGAAATCCCAACTGAATAGATCCCAGTCTGAATCTCACTGCAGGTCCATTTTAAATTAACCATCTCGAAGAAATATTTGGCAGAAGATAAGCCATTCAGGGTCCCCTACAGAGTGACCACTCCTGAGTACAGTGAGTCATACACATGAGGAGTCCTGCAAGGTTTGACCCTGCTTGGATGCAACACAAGTACAAAGACACATGGCCAGCTCTGTGTTACAGAGGGGTTCAGCATGTGGTACTCACCACGCTTAACACTATGGGTAACAGAGTTAGCTGGAAAAGATGACAGTGTTCAGTATCACCTTTCTCCACCACAGGAAAGACCCATCAATCTTACATTTGAGAGAGGTGAAAGTATATGGGACCTGCCCAGAATGGGGAGAATGGGGAAGATGTTTTGAAGGAGAACAGCAGATTCTCAGAGGGGAGTGCCTTCAACCCGTCTCAAAGTGCCCATCTGCAAGCCTGACAAGGAAGCAGGGGAGCCTCCTGCATACACTAGGCTCTGAAGCTGAGAAGAAACATAAACATGGGTGACTGGTGATTTGGATTTAATTGTTTCACAGCTCTGAGCCAAGGAAGCAAGCCTAGTAATAAGTCTGGAGTCAAAACTGATGTTTCATTTAGGAAAATAGAGATATGCATGTAGATGTTCCCAAATCATGCAAGCTACCTATGCTAGTCATGTATATGTACTATGGACATCTAAGTAGTAGTCATAGTTGTTATTCTCTCTGTCACCCTTATAACTCTGTGCCAAGATCTTTATCTCATTTAATCCTCATAAGGATTCTACATGATCAGTGATGTTCCTTCCATTTTACAAATAATGGAAACAGATTCAGAGAGAGCAAAACTTTTGATCAAGTCACATCGCTGACTGGAGGGGCCAGTGTCGGCACTCATGTTAGATCTGTCTTATTCCAGAATATGTGATCTCAACAACACAACAATGATTATCAAACTTTAAATGCACAGTAAAGAAATTTCGTCAGGAAAGAAATGAAGTTTACCTGTTAGGCAAGAGTTCGACTGTAAGCTGGTTGTATATGTTATCAGTGGAGTGGTAGGCTGGGTTTCTGTTGTCTGCACTGGAGAAGATGAAGAATTTTCTGGAATGAAAAAAATCAAAGAGCTGTGTTCTATTTGTAGAGAAAAAGTCCCACCCCTACAAAAGGAGACAACAAGACTAAAATCAGAAATTACCTTCAGCTCTTTTTTTAGAAATACATTCAAAGATGTCCTCGAGGCATTGCTCTACCATACAGGTATTTCATAATATGAATAAATCTGACCTAGATAATGATCTGGACAGCCAACTAAAGACAGAATTATTTCACAGTTTTTATACTCCTAGCTCTTTAAATGTATAAAGTCTACAATAGTGCACTTATGTAGGACACCCAATTGAGCTTTTATCCATACAAGTGCCATTTCATTTTTGTGGAAGA
Source organism: Eidolon dupreanum (assembly GCA_028627145.1). Classification (NCBI taxonomy): domain Eukaryota; kingdom Metazoa; phylum Chordata; class Mammalia; order Chiroptera; family Pteropodidae; genus Eidolon; species Eidolon dupreanum. Next base: position 13,178,742 of record CM053515.1, on the reverse strand, counting down.
GGGATCTGGGAGTTTGCACTAACCTGCCCTCCCTCTTAACAACAACTCCATTCTGGATTTTCTGACCTTATTCAAGTTCCCGATTATCCATTCACACGTCTTTCCACAGAGATGCACATATTGACCTGTACAGGATAAACTCACAATATTTAACTCCTTGAAGCCTTTTCAAGGTGACTATATTACCCAGTGTCTCAGCCTTGGTAATGATTCACACCCTCAAAGTAACGTTCCTGTTAGGCCTCAACCCTGGCTCCTTCTGCAGTCGCATCTGGTCATTTCTTTTGTCACACTGACTTCCTGTATTGTCTGACATATCTCTTTTTTCTACCCAAAATCCTCACTCAGAATTCTCCAACACAGGGCTCCATTTCCTTTTCTTTCTTGAAATCAATCCTTTGTTTTCCATCAAATATCTTACCTTCCCCGCAGAGTACGTCAACTTCCTCTTTATAAGATCTTGATATTCCAACCCCTTAAAGTACCACAGAACTTTAGAGCAAATAGTGATGCTGACTGGATAACAATTCTCAAACCTAGGCTTTCCATTGCCTCTCATTGGTCTTTCTGTTTCCTCTTTCCTACCAAAGTCTTTACATTTCAACATCACCCTTTCTCATATTCTGAACTGTTTCACTGTCTTCCTCTTATATTCTAACCTGTAACAATTGTGGCTCTCTTTAGGAACTAAACAAGACGCTATCAGAACATCAGATGACCAGAGTCTCTCCAACTTAGATCTGTGTGAAAAAACCTCCTGGACTTAAATTCTTTCTTAAGATTAGGTCATCATGGGTATCCTTCTTTCTTCTCCTGATCCTGCAACCTTACATCAAATCATCTATGCATATTTTAGGCAACTAGGATGTGCCAGAGGCACTGAGAACAGACAGGGAGTGGTGTAAAGACAAATGTCTGCACTGAATTAGGTCCAGTGTTCAACTCCATCCTAGACTCAAACTCCTTAGGACACTATCAGGGTAAGGGCAAGGCTCAATGCAATAAATAATACAATTCATATTCCCCAGGTGCTCACACAGATATTAAACCAACACTTTTATTCTGAATCTCTGCTTAAAACAAAGTCAAAAATATGTTTGCTAAAACAGTTCCGCTAATCCACACACTTTTGCAGGCAAGAACTAAGTCAAACTAAGTATAAAGAAACTAAAGCATTAATGAGAAAATCAACAGATTCTCTAGTATGTTCAACTACCTGGAACAAAGCTGTTTGCCTTACAAACTTTTATGGCTCAAAAATTCCAGTTTTAACCTGAAGCCCTCTCTTCCAAACTCAGTTCATAGACCAAAATGCCTTAAGTCTCTCCTGGTTAAATATACACATAGTTGAATGGGAGTAAAGGAAAAATCAGTATGTTTCATTGATATTTCTGGCTAAGAACTATGACATCTCTGTTGCTCCTCAAAATCCAGAGCCACATCAAAATATATAAGAGTTTTGAAGGCTGTGAAAATCTTCACTAAAAGTTATCATTTCAATCTCACAAATAGAAAATTTTAATATAAACTGGTCCTCAAGAGGGAAAGCTATTTCTCCACTCATACTTCTAATTATTCTCCATTTGTATTAAATCTAAATCTTAACTATCAGAAATTTGAAGTGTGACCCATGTAGCCTGAATTGAAAAAATCATGTATATGCCAAATTGCTGAATCTTCAAATCTGATCTTTAATAGTATAAAGAGTATAAATAGTAAAAATACTTTATCTAATGTTCAAAGTATAAATACCTTTAAGTTTATGCTACATAATAAAGTAAAGGAGGGTAAAAGCAATAATGTGTAAGTCAGTAACTCCTATGAAAAGAAAGGATAATTATATGAAGTCTTTTACAGTGACAATGTCAAATTTAGATAAATTCATTCAAACATAACCTTGGTGCTCATGAATGAAGGCATGAACCAAGATGTATAACCAGAGTCCCATTTCAAATTAATGAAGACTGAATACTGACTCAACCACTTTCTATCCATATGCCCAACAACAAATGAACTAAGATTATGGGCCTTGGTCCCTAGAACTATAAAATAGGAATGAATCCCACCTAAAATGTATAGAATTGCCATAAGAGATAGGTAATACAATTCCTTAAAGGACTTACCATGATTTCTATCACATAGGAAAGGAGGAAATGTTCACTTCACTGAAACCTTATGCTGAATGGAGGGTACAACTTCAGAGAGGACTAAAGGACCTTCACTCAGAGCTCCTGTGAGGGCAGAATCTCATTACCCTGAACCTTGTTCTTGGGCATTTCCTCTATTTTCCTCAAAAACTTGTGCTCAACTGGGACAATCCACACCATCATTATTGGATGTCAAACATTAGTGCTCTAAGGTAGTTAGGCTAACAATGAATCCATCTGAGAATCGGATTCAAAAACACTACAAGTCCATTGCTCTGAAGACAGTTACAGGTAAAAAAGGAGCATGTAACACGGCAAGGGATTCATGAATCCTGTGAGGTCCACATTTGGAACCCTACTCTACAATGTACCTCTGCCTCAACACAATGCTGTGGGTGGCCTACACCCTACCATTAGAAGGCCTCTGGGCTCAGAAACACATCACTTTACCTGTCGTGAGGTTCAGTGTGGTTGTTGGTGTTGTAGGGGCAGAGGTAGAGATGTTAGGTAATGTGGGAACATTGGTGACCTCAGGTGGAGCTAGAATCAACGGAAAAGCAAGGATTAAAAAGCAAGAAAACCAGGGCTTTGTGCTGGGCGTGTACATGAACTCAACCAATGGGACCGACCCTAGGCAGAATGGGGCTCCAATCTCCACTTCTTGCCACCCCCGCCATTCACCTCCCACCCCGAACCCAGAGTTTTGTCCTTGGTAGCTAGAGTCTGACAGGGTTGGGCTTCAGGACAAGCTTGCTAAAAACAAACAGCTGCACTGAAACATATATAGTCCAGGAGAGTCAGAGTTTTAAAAAGAAGATTACCGCAATGAGCACTGAAGCCCTTTGAAAAGACCAGCCCTTCCTGAAAAATATATGTATTTTCATAAACATCTGTGGAGTGGGGGAGAAGTCCAGAGCCAGAACCTGTCTCAGTCTTATAAGTGGTGAATGACTAACACTTAAACTTTAGGACCCAGGCCAGAATATATACCAGATAAATCACATTCAATTCAGTCAGTTCTCAGGGCACCCACCCAAGGGACTAGAAATCCTCATGAGGATTATCTCACACTCACTAGTGTATTCTGGGTCACAGAGACCATTGTTATCCATTACACATCTGGCTAGAAGGTAGACTAGACCATTTAAGGTTCCTTCTCACGCGGGAAGGAACAACAGGTAACATCTTTGGCTCTTTCCAGAGTCAGAGTGGGTATAAGACTTCAAACATCTATTAAAAGGTCTCAGAACTACCTAAATATAGAGCTCAAAAGAGTATGAAGCCCAAACACAATGTCTGGAACAGAAGCAGATAGTGAAGGCCAGAATCAAAAATGTATACTTCTTTTTTTTCTCTAACCAGGCACCATTTTATCCTGATAGAGCTTCTTAGAATCTCAACTCTACTAACTGTAAAATAGAAGCTTGTTAGGAGACCATTGCTTTGAGTTCTTGAGAGATGCTGTTTTTTTGGAATTAGGCCAATTTTTGCCTTGAAGAGGAAAACAGTGGGTTTTTTTGTTTGCTTTTTTGTTTTTTTTGTTAACAAATATCTTGAGTGTTTATTACATGCAGGCATTTAAAGCAGAGATCAGAACCTTTCAGTAAAGGGCCCTAGAGTAAATGCTTTAGGCTATGGGGCTTTATGGTCTCAGGCACTTGGTCAACTCTGTCACTGTAAAAGTAGCCATAGACAAGGTAGTAAGATGACTGGGTATGGCTGCTCCAATACAATTTTATGTATAAAAGAGTGGTGGGCCTTTCTGTTTCTGATCTGGCCCCAGACTATAGTTTGCTGACCCTGATCTCAAGCGTAGTCAGAGGCTTTTAAGGGTACAATCCAATCCCTTCCCTCCACTTTAAAATCTAATCTAGAGGAAAAAAAAAGGAAATGTAAAAAATCTAATCAAAGCAGCATAAGGAACAATAAAGGAGAAAACCTAATCGGATTGTCTAATGAACGTGTTTTCTTCAGTGGTAAAGTTTCCTCACAAAGCAGCCAGGAAACTATGAGGGAAGATGCAGGTGAGGAAAAGCTCTAGAGGAGGTTCAAGTATGAACTCAGTCTATGAAAACTGATGGAAAACTTAAGCAAAAACAGTGGTTCTTGGACTCAGCCATAAAAGAAAAAATGAAACCTTGCCATTTCTGACAATAAAGACGGACATACGAGATATTTTGCTTAGTAAAGTGTGTCAGACACAGAGAGACAAGTGATCTCGCTTACATGTAAAATCTAAAGAACAAAATAAAACCAAGAGAAATATATGCATACATAGAACAAACTGATGGTTATCACCACATGAGAGGGGATTGAAAAGCCGGTAAAAAGGCGCAGGAATTAAAAAGTATAAATTCATAGTAACAAAATAGTCTTATGGATATAAATTACAACATAGGGAATATTGTCATTAATACTGTAATATCTTTAGAGTTCCAAGTGGGTACTAGATTAATTAGGGGATCACTTTGTAAATTAAATAAATGTCTAACCACTAGCTGTAAATCTGAAATGAATATAAAAGAATTTTGAATGTCAACACCAATTGAAAACCAAAAATCTCTTCTTTAAATTGGTTATTGGAGGCAGAGAGTCACTTTGGCTCTGCTATGGATCAACTTCCCACCGCATAAAGCAGTGGCCTTGCAAAGGCCTGCCTATTAAAGAATTGTAGGCATGACGAAAGTCTCCTTCGAATTCCTTTCCATGTCATTTATTTTTACATTCAGCCAGATAAAAATAATTTTTACAGTTCCAAAAAACTGTAATCATAATCTCTTCTCCACATGCTGCCTCCTACATCTTTCTATGGAGTTCTATCTCACTATCCTCTTGGAGCTTCTCTGGACTGCCTCACAGACATAGTTTGCCCAGAGTCAACTGTTTTCTCCATCTGACTTGACCTAATCTTACTCGCCATCATGCAGGAAACAATCAAGTCCAAAACTCGGAAGAAGCTTTACTGAATACAGTTCTCTTAATTAAAATAAATAAATAAATAAAGACATAGCTTACTAAGGCAGCAGGTACTGGGTTCTATTGTGAATATACAACCTCTGTGGAAAACATTCATTAAGAAAGGGGTACCAGAAACCAGAAAATCCTCAAGGATCCACCTATCTCAAATGATATGAGCATTAGGATGCCCACGTGAAGACGAAAGCATTGTAAACAACCCAGATTTCTGGGTTTCATAAAAATCTTAAAATCACCTGGTGAATAGTTATTGAAACACTAATGTTTTCATATCGTAACAACGTAATTTTATTTTTGAAACAAGCAAGGATATGATATGATGTGAGATGTGCTTCAAAAAAATCCAAGATATGGCACAGGGTGTGGTAGAACTACCTAAGTTTAAACAGTGTATATGCAACAAAGTTAAACTGACAATGGTTAAAGTAGGTGGTACTTTCAGTATCCACAACTATAAAACAGGATTAAAACATACCTACAATGTATAGGGTTGCCATTAGAGTTAGGTAATACAATTCTTTAAAGGGCTTAACATGATTCCTATCACACAGGAGAGGAGTAAATGTTCACTTCACTGAAATCTTATGCTGAGTGGAGGGTACGACTTCAGAGAGGACTAAAGACCTCCACTCAGAGCTCCTGTGAGGGCAGAATCTCATTAGCCTGAACCTTGTTCTCAGGCATTTCCTCTATTTTCATCATAAATTTGTGCTCAACTGGGACAAATCCACACCATCGTCTTTAGATGTCGAACATCAGTGGTCTGCGGTGCGTTGGCTAACAATGAATCCCTTTGAGAATCTGAGTTAAAAGAGCTACAAGTCCTCTTATTCTGAATAGTTATAGGTACAAAAGGCACAAGGATTCGCAAATCCTGTGAGGCCTACTTTTGAAACCCAGGGAAAAACCTTAACCCTACATTGTTTTATGTCTTAACACAATGCCCTGGGTGGCCTACACCCTGTCATTAGAAGGCCTCTGGGCTCAGAAACACATCTCTTTACCTGTCGTGAGGTTCAGTGTGGTTGCTGGCATTGTAGGAGCAGAGGTAGATGCCCTAGGTGTTGTTGGAACCCTGGTGGTCTTAGGTGGAGCTAGAATCAACAAGAAAGCAAGGATTAATGAAGCAGCAGGAAAGTGGGACTTTATGCTGGGCCTGTACATTAACTCACCCAATGAGCGACTGACCCCAGACAGAATGGGGCTCTACTCTCCCCTGATTCCAGAATACTTATCCTTGGTCAGCTAGAACCTGACAGGGCCAGGCGTGAGGACAAGCTTGCTAAAAGTGGTAAGCATAATCAGTTCTCCACATTCTGTCCCCTACATCTGTATACAGTGTTCTACCTCACCAGCTTCTCTGGGCTTCCCCGAATTGCCTCCCAGATGAGGTTTCCCTGGAGTCAGTTGTTTTCCCCATCTGATTTAACCTTAACTTATACTTGTTCACATGGGGAAACAGCCAAGTCAAAAGTTGGGAGATCGTAAAATAAAATTTCCCTTAATTAAAAAAAATAAATAAACTATAGAGATATAGCTTACTAAGGTCACAGGTAGTATTGGATTCTACTGTCAGTATTAGACCTTAGCGGAGGGAGATTCATTCAGAAGGAGCACCAGAAACAAGAAAATCCTCAAGAATCTATTTGTTTTATCAAATGGCAAGGTTATTAGGATGTCCACATCAAGAGGAATGAAATGTAAACTGATGAGATTTCTGGATTTCATGAGATTTTAAAAGCAAATAGTGAATACTTGTTGAAATGCAAATGTTTTCATGTTGCAGCGAGGTCATTTGGTTGTTTTAATAAGCAGTACTGTGGTATGAAGTGAGATATACTTCAAAAAATCCAAGGTAGGGCAGAGTGTTGGGCAGAACTATATCTGCTTACACAAAGCATATGCAAAAAGATTGATTGTTAAAGTTGATGACATATATACTTGACATATCTTACATAATACTACTTATTTTCTATGTTTCAAATTATCGACATTAGTTTTAAAATGTGAAGAAAATTTCTCTTATAAATTTTCTAAGACAGCATCTCAGAAAAAGGGCTGTCGATTAAGCCAAATAAGTTCAGCTTGATAAAAATGTCCATTATATTTCACAATGGAGCAGTTGCATGCTTTTTCATGAATAAACTAACATTTTTGAAGCATTGCTTTAAGAAATAGTTGGCTGACTTAAAAGATCCTCCAGCCGATGGTCTTGAATCAAAGTTGTTCTTAACACTTCATTCTATACAAATAAGTTATTCTGTTTCCCAACAGTTATTAGAAAACGAAACTGTAGGAACCTCCTCTTTCCCTAATAAAAGAAGAGAAAATCACTACCAAACAGTAAAAGTCTCTGTTCACTCACATGAAGACATCGAAGGAAGAATGAAAACAAGCTCACCTGGCTTTATCTCCAATAATATGTTGACTTTCATGTCATTAAACCACCCAGAGTGCTCAACACGGCAGCAATATGTGCCACTGTCGGATTCTTGTGCATTCTTTATGGTTAAAGACACATTCCCTTTCGGAATGATTCCATTTAGCTCATAACGCATGTTCCTCTGAAAGATGACACGGTATCCATCAGTCCCGATGAGTTGATCTGAGCACAGGGACCAAGGACATACCCCTCGGCCCCAGCACATGGTTGTGATTTCACGAGCTGTTGAGTAGGTGCAGGGTAGCGTGACAGGCTGACCCACCACTCCGCTTACTTGTACTTGAGAAACTACAGCATCTGTAAATAAAGAAAAAACAGGACACGAGGCCTCAATATTTTAATTTTACATTTATTTTCCCTTTTTTCTTTTCATATAATTTATTTTGTTTGAATGATATAGCTTTACATCTTGAATTTTAAAATTTTATATAGTTTGTTAACATCTTTATCAGCATTTCATTTACTTGATATTTGTAAATATGACATAATTTAAACTTTTCTCTGTATTTAGAATTGCTTCCTAATGGGATAGATATCTAAGAGAAAAAATTATGAGTATAAAGGGTAGAATATTTGCAGTCTCTTTTTTTCAAATTTCTTTTCAAAATGTATGAACAAATGACACTCCGATTATATACGAGTGTGTATTTCATTCTGTGTTTGACAGGTATCTGCTTATTCGTTTGAAAATTCTATTGCATTTAGAGTTTCAGTTTTTTATTTTTATTGTAATTTCAAAAACTGCTACTACAAAAGAAGTCGCCTCACAAGCCCTCTCTCATAAAAATAAGCAGAGCTAATTTTTTTCTCTAAAGTATTGCCAGCTTAAAGGCAGAAGTCTAATAAACTCTTCATAAATTAATTTTTAGAAAATGGGTTTCTAATACATCTAGGAGGAGCTAAGGCTTATCAAGTGCTTTAGGGTCACTCCAAAAATTCCAAGTCGGAACCCCTTGTCATGAGTTGATGACAGCCAGCACTTGAGCAAGTCTTACTTCCCCTGGTGAAACCAGAAAACTTAAGAATATTCCATCAAGTACTAAATTATGCCGCTTAAAACCAAAAACTCTCTCCTGCGGTAGAAATGCCAAATGCACTCAAGGTGTTCCTTAAGTGAAATCTGAGATTCATCAACTAATCATATTGATTCATTTTTAAAAACATTTTTCTAAATTTCAATTACAGTTGATATTCAATATGATACTAGTTTCAGTTATATACCACAGTGATTAGACATTTACATAACTTACAAAAGGATCACTCCCATAAGTCTAGTACCCATCTGACACTACAAATAGCTATTACAATATTATTGACTATATTCCCTATGTCATACTAATCCTAACTAATCCATATTTCAGACTATGCTGTGAGTTTCAGAAATCTTTTAAAAATGAAATCATCATTGTTACATAAAAGTAGTTTTTCACTGGAATCTTATAATATTTATTTTTGCCTAACAGCATTTTTGGATTACAGATATAATACATAGTAATTATAAAAACTCAGTTATAGAAGTATTATAAAAATGATATTTCCCCCATAATCTCACCTCTAGCGATTGCTGTTTTTAAATTTAGGATATATTTATTTCTAAATTTTTCCCTATCCCATATAATGTTTTGAATTTAAATGTCTTCTTTTTAAAAGAAATAATTGCACATGTTAAAAAAAATCAACTGCACAGAACGGTATAATAAAAACCTGGTCTCTTTTCCATCCTACCCCTATTTCTTCTCTCCATCCCCTCCTGCTCTGTGATAACACCTTACTATTTCTTACATACAGGTGAGAAGTCCACGCATTCCCAAGTATCCACCCATGCCTTTTTTTTTGTTTAAACACAAATTTCAGCACATGACATACTGATGTGCACCATGCCTTGCTCACCAGCCACAGATTTTGTAACTCACAGCATTTAAGCAATTTCTTTGGTGTAAGATTTCCTCCTGGCTCTTTGCTCACTAGTTGATCCATTACCTTCCAACAAAGCCCCAAAACACTCACCTTCCTCCACCACACCCACACGCCCCCTTTATTCCTCTATGCTCATGCCCTCCAAACCCCAGCCTGCACATGCACTTACCTGTCCACAGTAGTATGAGGCTTGTGAAGGCTAACCAAGGATGCATGATGCTGTCAGCCTAAAGGAAAGAGAAAACAGACTGCTTGGTGTGCCCCTACCAGATGGAATGGGAGCAAGTCTTAATTCTCAGATTGCAACTTTTCCTATCATCCTGGCTGGGTGAATCACATGAACCTGCCCTGCTAAGGACGAGGGAGCATGTACTATGGCTTCGGCTCTCCGTTAGCTCTGGGTGGCCGACGGTTCTGCAGCTCCAACAGATAGGCAAAGCCATCCTTGGAAGCAGCCCCTTATTCCCCAGCTCCTTCCCTACACAGGGAGTCCAAACTGACTTCTGATACTCACACAGGAGATAAAGGAGCAAATAGGAAGGAAACTAGAGCCAGGCTCAGTGAGGAGAACACCAGAGCACAGACCAGTCTTCCAAAGGTAGAGGTGCACTTACCCTTGGCCACTGAAATGACAGTCAACTGGTCCTTTGGTGAGTAGAGGGTACTTCCTGCCCTGGGCCACAGTGCTTAGTCCCCAGCCTCACTTACACTGCCAAGTTACTCTATTAGCAGGAATTAATCCAGAATGTGAATTACTGAGCCTCACCATTCATGCTATGGAAGTAATAACTCAAACTGCACTTACAGACCAATGGCAGGAGAATGTTTCTAGAATCAGAGTCTGGACCACACTTGGTGTTCATACACACAGACCCAGGAAAAATACCCCAAACTAAAAATCGGCCTCCATAAGTGGAGAGTAGAGACAGACTGACAAAAGCAGCAGCCCACCCTGGTCTGGCAACTAACAGAGTTTATTAAAGGAAACTTACACATGAGGCTCCTCCTGGGTGAGAGCAAGACAAAACGTATCCCCACTGTACTTGGCAGGCACCAAAGAATTATATAGAGCAAGGGGTGAGGATAGTCATGGGGAAGTCCATGAATGTTACCAGGTACTGGAAATTACTTTACATGCTTCACCAGTTCAGGACAATGGCCTCATCCAAGAACTGGCACATAGCAGGAGGCAATGCAGGGGTACTGACTAATCTCAGAATGGACATCAGTTATGTTTAGACAGTCTCTATGGGGGGTTTGCGAAAGTAACTTCCGTTCTGGCCTGGGCCCAGCTTGTAGGAAAGGCAGCAGTCACATCACAGAACAGTCTCTCCTCTGCCCTCCACCCCTCGTGACACCTTCTTCCTCAAGGTGTCCTGAATGGTCAGCCAGGGGCTTTAGTAGCAGGGAGATAGATCACTTAGTTGCCAATTGACTACAGTGGAGACATGGTTCACAGCAATAGGAAAGACACATACAAGAAAGGAGATAAAATTAAAGAAGCAGTCCAAGTATTAGTGACAATTTTTTTCCATCATGCTCCCCCAGTACCCAAATCAGTGGGTTACCAGGTCGCCCAGGCCTGGGGCCGGATCATTTAAGGCATTTACTGGACTTTGCATATGTTCTGTCAAAGATGAACTATTAGCAGATTCGTCTGGTATAAAAACACAACATTCGGTCTGGATAATGGCACAGGTGCCCCACCCCTACCCCCATAATGAATTGCCACGTTAACAGCAGAAGTCTGAAGGCAAACATTTAGTAGGGATGTGAATTGGGAAATCTCCTTCTATGAGGATGACACCTGTAGCCTGGCCACACTGTGTAAACCACACTTGTTGGCCAGGTAGAAGTTGTACTCTCTGGCATAAGGAGGTGTATAGAACTGGGAATATGCCAGACTAGAGCCCCTTCTCTTCCTTTTCCATAGTGTGTATATCAGTCCACGTGCAACGGGTCTCCAAAGCTCCCAAAAGCAGTAGGAGAGGGTCCCAGCAGAGACTAAGCAGGTCCTGCCCATCCAGGGGTGTGAAGTAACTGACTTAAACTAGGGGAATGTCCCCCTGCAGATTCTACTAAATGGTCCCTGTTTTCGAAACAATAGGGCTTCATGTTCTCATTATCATAGCTCCTTGGTCCATGACAAGCTTAGGGCCTATTGTTGTGTCCTTTGTTTCCCATATGTTTATTCTATTTTAAAACTGAGAAAGAAAAGCAAATTCTGATTTGGTATCGCCTTACTTTTAGTATTTAATCCACTTCATTACATCTACTCTAATCTTAGAATGTTTAACCAGTCAGAACAAAGGGCCTGTTCCAGGAACAAGCAGATAGCAGAAAGCGAGGAAGGTTTGATTTATGTCCAAATGAACCCCAATTCTCATCAGAAAATCTCTAAAGGGGTTTGTGGAAAGCAACCACCATTCTGGCCTGCATCCAGCTCATGGGACAGATAGCTCGCATCACAAAAGTCTTTCCTTCACACTTGGGTTCAGATCCCATCTCTGCCACTTAAAAGCTGGATATCTCTCCTCATTACTGAGCTCCTCCAAGTCTTCATTTCCTCGTATGTAGTAAAATAGTGCTAAAACACTTGACATATCTCCTCAAAGGGTTGTTATAATGAGCAAAAAGCTGTGGGTGAACTTTGAAAACTGAACCTGAATATGTATGAATACTAGCCAAGGTTTTTAAAGAATTTACAGTGTAGCGGGCTCTGTGCCAAGCACCTATATGCATTTTATCCTCACAGGCCCCCTTAGACAGGTGCTGTCATTCACCCCATTTGTGGAGGAGAAAGCTGAGGCTTGGAAAGGGTAAGTGAGCCTAGATTCCAGGTGAGGCTTTAGGATTTTTGCTCTTAAACACTAAACCATACAAACATTTGTAAGCCTGCCTTAGCACATCATTAACTCCCCTTCCGGTATGAAGATGCAATAACTTCCTTCTCCCAGGGAGGCACTGTTCCTCCGTTTCTAGCCTTTTAGCAGCTCACGACAGCTTCATGGCAAAGTGGATGATGGCCGCAGTACCCTGTGGCAATGGGTCCTGTGCTCCCAGGAATGTGAACCGCCAACTCCAGCAGCCTCCGCACTGGGAAGAAAACTAAAGCCTGATCCTGTAAACCAGCATCCCAAAGAACCTGGAGGGGATGCTCAAGGGAATGCCTGTCGCAAAGGACTAGGCCCTGGGTGGGGCCTTCCACAAAAAATTGAGGTGGAAATGGCACCAGCACACAAATAGAACCAGGCCAAGGAAGTAGATGGAAAAGGGAAAATAAATGGGATCCTGGAAGCCAAGTGAAGCAAATGCATCAATGAAGAGGC
>CM053515.1:13132569-13165430 GCA_028627145.1 Eidolon dupreanum | reverse complement strand
AGAGCCTTGGAAAAAAAAATCCGAAGGTACTTCTAGGAACAGACAACATATTCAATCTTAACACACTATTTTTAATTAAGTTACCACTTGTCATCTCCAGGGCATATGGAGCTTTTCATTCTCCTTTCTGCCTTCATCCCCATTCTAAATAATTGATTTATAGTGGCTCTTACTCTGAAAACCAAGTTTCTAGTCCTGGCTTGCTGGTACACTCTCTTGCTGGTCCTGACCTTGAACTTGACCTGTCCCTGTCTTCATTTCTTTCTATAATGAGGGCAGAAGGAAAAACATTGCTATATGCTTAAATCTAATCTTTTCATTACAAAAGAAAATAGAGATCATCAAACAATTACAAAGGCATATTAAAAGGAAAAAGTGAACATCTCTTGATCATTTGCCACAGTGGGGTAAACATATTGAGTATATTCTTCCACATTTTTTTAAGGCATAAGATAAAATTTGCATCAATTAGATATACTATTCGAGAACTTTATTTTTCTTTTAACTTAGCACTTTAGCATTTTTCTCTGATAAGTAACTTAAGCTTTGTGACAGTAGGGATTTTGTCCCCTTCCTTCATTAAGATATTCCTAGGGACTAATACACTGTCTGACAAAGTACCTGCCAATAAGTGTTCAATGAATGAGTAGATGGAATGAATCCTCCAGCCTGTCAGATCCACCAGTTCTATGGGCTCAGGAATGTGCCTATTGGTCTCTCCCTATGGTCTCAGCACCAAAGTACCAGGCACACATTAAGCACTTAATAGATATGTGTTAAATTAGCAAATGGCTCATTGATGAAACCATCGAATTCCTTTTAACTGCACCAGTGTGCTGATGTACCACAATAATCAAATCAATTACTGCCCTGCTGATAGAAAACATCTCCTGTGAATGTCATTGTAATGATAATGCCTGCACACTTACCCTAGTTTAAAAGTTTTTGTAGGATGAGCCTCTTTTGGAGGAGGCCGTTGATCTGGTCCAAATGTGTTCTGAAGTCCCATCCCTCCTAGAATTTCAAAACTTTTAATACATTTACGATTAGTTTTTCAGCTTGTATGAGAGCCACTGCCTATGATTTTGCAAAATGATCTCCTTTACATATCTCCCTACAGAAATCCAGTGCCTCCCAAAACTGTCTAGATGCAGCCCAAGCACTATAATTCACGCAATAATTCAGACTGCCTGAAAGACTTCTAGAAACAAACGGGCTGCCTGTGTTGTTGGTGACCAACATGTACTGCACGTAGCACAGTAGCACTTTAGTCATCACCTGGGGAGGGGCAGTTTTCAGGCAGTGACAGGTCTATAATGTTGACTGATTCCTTGTGTGCTGAGGAGGGCTCAGCAGAAAGAGGGAAACAGACAAGAGGGTGGCAGACTTCCAAGGGCCTGAGATGGGACAACGTGCTGAGCAACAGAGGCCACTTCTGCCTACATAAGAGTACAGGGAGTCTGGGGATATTTGTGAATTCTCTAAGAAGTGAGGTTAGAGAGCTCTGTCTGAACTCTCCAACAGGAAAGACTGCAGGAAGCTACCTTTCTGCTTATCTAATATTTTCATTCCAAAGATATTTAGTAAATGTCTATTATGTGTGAGAGCAGTGCAAGGTATTAGGAAGGCAACAAATAAGTAAGGCAGATTAGTCTTACATTCTTGTATTGAGGCTTAAAGACCACTGTCTTTCCACCAAGGAACCTGAAGCGGACAAATACAGATTGCTGGAGCCCTTTTTTCTTTCCACCACAAAATCACATTTGTGTCCCAGTTACTGTTTCTTCTGTGAAAAACACAGCTCCAGTTCTCTCCATGAATGGAGAGATCCCTTTGAGCGATCACCAAGCAAAACAGCAACACACACACTGAGTGTACTTCCTTTTTCCCCAGGAGCTCCTGCCATACCATGGGTTTGCTGGGCTGTCCTCATAACAGGCTGTGCAGTGGCACTTACTGCAGGAGAGTCAAAATGCAAAGCATAAACCCTGAGGCTCAAAGGGAACCTTCAGGACCATCTAGTCCTACTCCAGTCGTTTCTTATCCTTTAATGAGTCCCATATCTTTTTGAAAATCAGTGGCCCCTCTAGACTTTCTGTACCAAAAAAAAGATATTTACATAACTGTCCCTACATTTTTAGGAGCTTCGTGGACACATCACGTGAATAAATTTCCTGGAATTCCAGAGACCCCATATTAGAAATTCCTCCTTTACACACACCAAAAAACTATTTGAGTTGTAAATACCCCAATTATCGGTCTCTGAATTGAATAACCTTGCTGGTTGGAATGCCGAAGTAATGTCGTAACCTGTCTGAGAACAGTGCAGGTCATGGTTCAACCCCTTGTGAGCTAATTATCTTCAGAAAGGGAAAAACAGTGCTTGGGAGCCATGGACATAACCTTAAAGCCAATCAGCTGACACATTTGATAGTTTTCAGAGAAAACAATACAAGCACAAAAATGAAGCTGGTGCCGATGACATGGAACGGTGACCCTCTGAGGTTGTCAGGATTGCTGCTCAGTGCTGACGTAGCAGTAATACTCCGATGGATCCTCCATTTCATATATGTTCTCCTCAATGGTATAGATGTTTTCCTCTGAGCGCATCCCCTCTGCTACTGTATTAGCTAACCCTAAGGGGGGGAGGTTAGCCAAAGTGATGAGGCTGTGGAAATAAAATGTCACAGTTGAGTTCATCATTTCCTGGGTACCACAGAATAAAGAGCATAGGCTTTGCTGAAGAGACAGCAACCCAAGGCAGTACATGATGCCTGACTGGGTCCTGACTAGGGGGAAAAACATAAAATAGAGTAATCTGAAGAACATTGAGGAAATCTGAATTCATCTTAATTTTCTTAGTTATAAAAATTAGCATTGTGTTATCTAAGAGAATAGTTTTGTTCTTAGGAAGTACAGACTGAAGTGTTTAGGTCAAAGCCTCAAAATGTCTGAAATATCCCTAAAATGGTTCCGAAAGAAATTGTGTGCATAGAGAAACAGATAAAATAAACATATCAAAAGGATAAATTGCATATTTAAGTGTTCCTTATACTATTATTTCAATTCTCCTGGGGGCTGGAACAATTTCAAAAAAATGAATATGGCATGTAGTCAATTAGATCTGAGTTGAATTTTGTCTCTTTCACTTACCAGCCATATGACCTTGGGTAAGTTGGCTTTGTTTTTTCATTCATTTATTCAAGAAATATTTAGTGTGTTACACACTGTTCTATTCAGCGAGAGATTCAGCAGTGAACAAAACACAGAAATTCCATGAAGGCTATATATTAGTAAGCTCTGTGTCTCAGGCTCCTCATCTGTAAAATAGGAATAATAAGCATGCTATCTCACCAGGCTGCTTAAGGAGCATTTATTCATTCAATAATCAAATGTTTATTAAGTGCCTACCAAGTATCAGGAGCTGTGCTAGAGGATACAGCTGTTAATGTGGCAGATGAGTTTGTATTTTCTACAGAGTTTACCTTTATAGGTGGAGATGAACATTAGCCCAGTGGTGTCACATAAAATGAATTAGTACACGTGTGTTACCTGCAAACGTTATCACATTTTAGGTTTCAGCTCTAAGAAAGGATAGTGACACAGATAATCTAACCCATGGATAATTAAATTATTTCTTTGGTCTTTTTTACTTCTTTACCGCAGACCATTCTGTCTTCATAAATATACTGCCTATACTTAGTTTAAAATTATTAGTGGTTTAGGAAATATTCAATAGACAGTGTCATTTTTTTTTCCTTGAAATATACTGCGTTCTGTCAATGTACCAAATGTCGCTAAAATGAAGGAAAAGTTATATGTGTCTGGAATTGAGGTTTGTATATGTGTGTTAGAAAGATGTATGATATAGTCAGGAATGAAGACTAAAGCTGCAATGTAACAAACCAGTAGTTCTCAACCTTGTTTGCATGTCAATATCACTGGGATAGCTTTTAGAAAAATATTTGTGCTTAGCCCTTATCCCTAAAGATTCTCGTTTATTTGCTCTGGGGCTGACAACAGATTGTGTAAGTGACTCTAATAGGTTACCTGAGTGAAGAGCACCTAGACTGGGCTACCAAACCCCCGTGAGTAGATTCTGGATTTCTACTTTTCTTCTGAAGTCCAATGCCCACACCAGAGCCTGGATGTAGTACATGCTCAATGAATTGAAGGGTCAGTTGATTGATCAAAAAGACCCATTAATATAGAATAAATAAGCATTTCCTATCGACAGGATATAAATTCTATACCTTCACTTTAGGACTAAGAAATGAGAGGGATTAGGAAGTAAACAGAGCAGTGTGCTTGCATTTCACAAAACTAGGCCTAAAGCAAGAAGGAAGTATAAGTGTGGATTCCAAAGTCCCAGGGTAGGACTTCCAAGAGCAAAGATCAAAGCCATATGAGAGAAGGGGCCTCCGAGATTCCCACTTTCCCCTACTCCACCAGTTATTCTTACCTTGAATTCTGTAACTTCTCTTTCTTATGAGAATACCCTAGGCAAAGGGGAGAAGAAAAGTCAACTAAAATTGCTTTCATAGTTAAATGAAATAAATAAAATGGGCTCACGGGAGGCAAGGATCGTTTAGGGAAATCTGGTCTTGCCTTAGATTGAATAAAATCAAACTACCATTGTGTGTCTTGGTTTATTACATGAACTATGCTAGAAAATAATAAAGAAAAGTAATATTTAACCAAAATATGGAATACTTACTATATGTCAGGTAGTATGCTAAGCACCATGACACAAAGGTAAATCATGAGGCCTGACTTTGTGAAGCCATGTTCTAGTGAGGGTATCACTTAAAAAAATAATAACAACAACAATAATAATAATTT
The DNA here is from genome assembly GCA_028627145.1 of Eidolon dupreanum. Taxonomy (NCBI): domain Eukaryota; kingdom Metazoa; phylum Chordata; class Mammalia; order Chiroptera; family Pteropodidae; genus Eidolon; species Eidolon dupreanum. Next base: position 13,160,588 of record CM053515.1, on the reverse strand, counting down.
TTCATTTTGATCTGATATAAAGAAAACCAACAATGCACTGAAACCGACAATAGAGAAGGTAGTCGAAAAGAACTCCCAGGAAAGGTGACTCTTAAGGTCAACTCTGAAAGAAGAGAATGAGTCAGCCAGTGAAGAGCCAGGTGGAGCATTCCAGGCAGACCAAAGCCCTGATAGAGATCATGGCAAGTGCCTGAAACCAAAAATATGGCTGGAATAAAAGGGTGACCCAAGATAAGGTCTGAGAAGCAGGCAGCCTAGGGCTAGATCCTACAGGATCACTTAAGTAAAAATCAAGGGTTTGGATTTTATTCTAAGGCCTATAAGAAATACAAAGAACAGAAATATATGATTGGGTTTTAAGATGATCTCTCAGACTGCTGTGTGGAGAGTGGGTTAAAAGGAGGTATAAAAAAATGAGGAGGTAAGTAGAAATGATGGTGCCTTAAAGTAAGGCAGTGACGGAGAGAGATGCAGAATAATGAATGGATTTTAGATATGTTTTGGAGAAAGACCACAGGAACTGAATTTGAATTGTGTATTAGGAGTGAGGACAAAGGATTCAAGGATGACTTCTGGCTTTCTGAGCATAAGCGACCAGATGGATGGTAGTGAAACACTGTGATGGCAACGACCAGGGAGGGAGAGGTTACATTTTGGGAAGGTGCAATATAGACTCCACTGAGTATGTTAGATATGGGACACATCTAAGTGGAAGTATCAATTGGACAAATATCTGAGAGTTGGAGAGAGATATTAAGAATGACATTAAGTCTATGAAAATATAGGTCATCACCTAGAGATGCAGAGAGAAGGAAAGGTTCAGCCCTGAGGAACCTCAAATTCTAAAAGTCTAGCAGAAGAATAGGAGATAACAAAAATGACTGGAAAGAAATGGTCAATGAAGTAGGAGAGCAGTGTTTCAGAAGCCCAGAGAAGGAAGACTTTCTAGAATGAATGAGAGTCACTTTAATTAAATATCGCTGAATGACTGACCACAATGACCTTGTGTGTGTTGTTTAACCTTTCAGCACACTGGTTCTCCATTTAGTAAGTTAGAATAATATTAGAACCTTTCTCAACAGAGAGGTTGTAAGGATTTAACACACACAGAGTACTCGGCAGCTTCTAGAAACATCCTGGTTTTCTCAGCACCGCCCCCACTTTTAGCATTGGAAGTCCCACATCTAAGGATCCACCTTCAGTCCCGGGCAAATCTGGGATACTTGGTCACCCTACACACAGTCCACATTTGTGTTTCAGTAAGAAAGACTGCTAGAATGCACTAATCCCTGGGTATAAGGCTTTGGCCTCTGTCCTCAAAGAGAAGAGAATAGAGCACCATAATAGGTGTAAGGCCTTTGGGCTGATAGAACTGTGGCCATAGTTTCCCAGGTGTTATCATCTAATGAAATTTACCAAGTTAAACACACTTTAAATATGAGGTTTATTGTATATAAAGCATCCTTTAGTAACAATTTTTAATATAAAGGTATGTAACTTAAAAATGCATTGTGCTAAGTGCCATGATGGAGGAAAATACTAATGCTGCAGTTCTGGCCATGACCCAATGTTAAAAGGACTTGATACCCCTCTTTAAAGATTTATGCCTAAGAAACAAAGATAGAAAATTCACAGAAGGAAATGATTTTCATTGTTGTGCTTCCTAATAAAGCTAGACATATTCATGAATTAAAACGTTCTTTTTCTTTCAAAAGAGAATAGGTACTGGAATCAACCTGCCTGGATTCAAATTCCATCTTTGTCACTTACTGATTCTGAAACGTTGGGAAAGTAACTTACTCTCTCTAAGCTCTACTCTCCTCTATGAGGATAACAATCCTACCTACCTTATAAGGTGGAGATGATGATAAAATGCATGTAAAACATTTAGCACAATGTCTGCCTGTTACATAGTAACCATTGAATAAAAATTAGCTATTATTATCCTTGAGGTTTAGAAGGACTAAACAGTTTGAGACTAACAACCTTTGGGTATAAATATAAACTTATATTTTTATCTAGGTTTATATTGGTTCCTCTATTAATAGTTCCTTATCAGAGGGAGAGAAAAGCAACATTAAATGACTTACATATGAAAATTAAGGCACCAAAGATAAGAACCAGAGTCAGCCCGGCAGAGATCCCTGCTCCAATGTAGACACTTATTCTGGTGGTCACACCAGAGTCTTGTAACTCATACGCCAATGTGGATATTTGCTATGGAAACACAAACAAAACTGTAGCATATAGCCAGAAATTGGTTGTGTGCTCAGCTATCCTCATGACTTGTCCATTAGACTATCCCTTTTAAAGCATCACAGGAGTACAGGGACACTGAAACCACCCTTGATCTGCTCCCTTCTAGCCAAACCTCAAACCACCCAAAGAAAAGGAGTAGCTTAGTCTTTGGAGTTAGCAAGGGACTAAAATACACCCTTCTGTGCTTTGGATGGAGAAGGAGCTCTTAGTTAATGGACTGTGGCCCTCTTCCATAAACAAAAATGGGTTTTAGAGTGGACTCCTGTTCACCCAAGATCCCCTGGTGTTCCCAGAAAGTTGCAAAGTTGTCTACATTTACAAGCAGTGAAGCCCTGATTTTGACAGAAAGACAGTTACTTAAGAGCCAGGTTTTTGCAGCCAGATAGTCCTGGGTTCAAATTCCAGCTCTGTCACTAAGAGCTGAGTCATCTTGTAGAGTTATTGGGAAAATTAAGTATCAAAAATATAAAATCCCTGGCACAGGGCCTGGTACATGATAATGCTTGATCAATAATAGCTATTGATAATTGCTTTTGATAAATGTCAATAATTGTTTTTGTTCTAATTAACTTGGTTTTTTGATAACTGAGAGTCACAGAGAAAATCCTCTGCTTTTAAGATTTCAGTCCATGCTCGCCCCCTTTAAAAATAATACTAAACACTTTTAAAACAATGAAGTCAAGGATGCTACATGCAAGGTACTATGCATCAAGCATGTGGGTGCACAGAGGTACTACAAAGGCAGTCCTTGACTGCAAAAAAGGGCAGGGAGAAAAAATGCTGAGCCTCAGTTGTGAACACACAGGTAGGCAATTAAGTCAAATGAATAGGTCCTCAAAGAACTTTTAAGTCATTACTACAAATTTGCTTTCTAGTGGTTTCCCTTTTTACTCTAAGAAAGTGAGGGAACACTAAAATTGTGGTTAGTTGTAATATGACGTTATTTATAGTTAGATACATAAATTCCTGGCTTAGAATATCCCTGACTAGTGTCTTGTTATACCAAAAAAAAAACAAAACAAAACAAAACTTTCTCATTTAATTTGCAACGGAAACAAGAAGAAACATATTCTAGGGATGTGGAGGGTCTTTGAGTTCTTCACAGCCGTATACAGCTATGAACTTTGAGAAGGACAAAATGCTAATGCTTCTTCTTTTGTTTTTCTAGCACTTACTATGTGCCAGACATTCTACATGCATCATCGCATTCCACCCTTACAACAGGTCTATGCAGTTACTGTCATCGTCAACATTTCAAAGCAAGGAATCTGAAGCTAAGGGAGATTAAGGCATTTTTCCCAAAGGAAAGAGTGGCTTGGAAAGAAGGCTAAAGTCATACTTTCTTTTCTGAGTTAAACACAATGTTAGCTCCCACACACATAAAAGTTACTTACTGTTTGATTTCTATCATGGAAGGTCTCCATTGTCTGCGTCTCTGCCACAAAGAAGAGAATACCCAATAGAATAGTTAAAAATGTTTTCTTTCATCTGAGTTAAGAATAATCTTAAATATGCTTATAATCCTATTAGAAACTAATTTTACTCCATGCTCTTGACAATAATTAATTGGGAGACCAACAAAATTTACTAAACACTTGCAAATCAACTTTAGGATGACTACATTTTTTCATCCAGGTAATGAACCCAGCTACTTATGTTTTATGAAATGGAGATTTCTACCAGGAAGACCTACACTGAATACATAGTTTGTTGTATTCACAGGGACCTAACAGGGTCTGCAGAATTCCAACAACATTGCTAACACTCAGGTAAGCATATTATAATTAGGCTTCGACAGATAACAAAAGTTAATTTTCCTGAAAAAGCCTGGCATTTTCTCAATAAGAGGGAGAGATAATATTTGGTTGCCTAAAAATGAAAATAAAAATAACTATAGCTACATTTACCATGAGCAGGCATTGTGCTAAACTCTTGAGGTAGCTCATTCAGCATTCAAAACAACTATCGTAAAGTAGGGACAATCAGTCTCATTACACAGATGAAGAAGCTGAGAATTAGGAAGTTAAGTGACTTAATCTAGGTCATACAGCTTAGTGAATGACAGAAATGGTCTTCCAATTTAGGTCTGCATGGCTTTAAGCATACACTTTTTTTTTTTTAATTTAAGTATAGCTGGTATACAATATTATATTAGTTTCGGGTGTACAATATAGTATATCGTATATCTTACAATGTGATTACTACAGTAAGTCTAACAATCATCTGTCACCATGGAGACTTATCAGAATATTATTGACTATATTCCCCTTTACATTTTTCACCAAGTATCCCACTCCAATCATCAGTTTGAACTCTGTTACTATAAGTCTGTTTTTGTTTTATTTGTTCATTTGTTATGTTTTTTTAGATTCCACATATAAGTAAAAAATATGGTATTCATCTTTCTCTGCCTGATTTATTTCACTTAGCATAATACCCTCTAAGTCCATGAATGTTGTCAAAAATGGCAAAATGGCATTGTTTTTTTATGGCTGAGTAACATTCCATTGTATATACATCTTTATCCATTCATCTATCAATGGACACGTAGGTTGCTTCCATATGAAGGCTATTATAAATATAAGCATACACTCTTAACTCTGCTGCCTTCAACAACCTCCACATCAGCATTGTCACTACTATTACGTATGTCACATTGCCTAGCTGCCAGCTCACCTTCTTTCCTCTTTGTTCATTTATTTGTTCATTCATTCATGCATTCATTCTTTTATGCCTATTCATCTGATGAACATGTAGTAAACCTCTACTCTGTCAGGCACAGAGGACAGAGCAGTGAACAAGAGGGGCATGGGCCCTAATGTCATGAACTCTGCATCTTAAATATCAATAGATTGTCAGCTTTAAAAAATGAAGTATGCCTACTCATTCTTCTGGCTGAGTCAGAGACTGAAACTTCTTAAATGTCATGGTCACTTTCCAGAGGCCTAAAAGTACGAATCCTTTAATATAGAACCCCTGGTTTAACAGACTATGATTTTAATATTATAATAGAATAGTCTTGGCCTAAAAGTATAAAAAAAACAAAAAGAGACTATCTTCTACTTACATTTTTATTTTATTGCCTAAAGGGAATTTAAAGTATAAAAAGCATATTGATGGGACTGTTAAGTAAACATAAATCTTAACCACACTCAATATTTCCCAGTGTAAATCTAGCTTCTGCTTTCTTGGCCTAAATGGTAAACTGTCTAACTGTCTAACTGTCTAACTTTCTCTCTCTCTTTCTCTCTCTCTCTCTTCATTTAACAGTAAAAATGATCAATAAAATAGAGTCCTTTTAGGTCATCACAGCTTATTTTCACATAAATAGTCATCAACCAAGATAGGTAGAACAGTAGGAGGAAGTTGTAATGTTTTTCCTAGGGAACCCAAGAGTTGGCTGTGGTGAAGGCAGCAGTGATAGGATGTGACAGTCTTAAAAGTATATGAATTTAATAGTTACCATCTAGCATGTATTATGCTCCAGACATAGTGTTTAACATTTTACATGAAAAATCTCTTTTAATCTTGAGGGCAATTAACTGACATAATGTTATCTATTATAGACATGCTATTAAATATCATTAATTTGAATTTTTCATTTTCTTTTCCTTTTTTGGAGACAGAAGAGAAAGCTGAGATTCAGAGAAGTGAAAGGCACTGGCCCTGGGCTAGATTGTACCTAACCAAGAATCCTAGCCACAGGCTCATTTTTTCTTTTTTCTTTTCTTTTGTTTTTTTTTTTTTTGGTTGGTTGGTTTAAATATTTTTTCAGGCCTTTGAAAAGCTTAGAGAGTATAGGTCTATGCCTATATTCCCTGATATAAGAAAGAGATGGCCCCATTTTTGATGCCTAAAGGGAAGGAACAAACAAGTAAAAACTAAAAGGAAGGAGACTTCTGTTTATGGTATAGACAGCTCTAAGGAAATGCACTGCCTCTTGAGGGAAGTGAAATCCCCATCCAACAGGGTGCTTGGGCATAGAGCAAATACCCACTTTTGGGTATGTTACAAAGAACACTGCAGCACAGGATGGAAAAGTGGGAAGAAATGACCCCTCAAGTCCCGTCTAGGTCTACAGTTGTAGGACTTTTTAAAAATATAATAATAGCATACAATAAATATCTGGTATTATTTGATTAGCCCACAATGGGGGTGATCATCTGTTCCCACCATATCTCATTTCCTCACTAACTGCATAAGTGATATTGGCCAACAATCACTAAAGAACCACCAAAGATTAAAACTTTGGAGATCTGAACTTAATAACTATAATAATAACTAATTTTGAGTGCTTTCTGTGGGCCAGGAACTATGCTGAGCACTTTACAGACATTATCACATGCAATCTTTACAGCAATCCTATGAAGTAGGCACTGGAATTACTCTAATTGGAGAGGTGAGGAGATTGAGCCTTACAGTTTTTGAGCAACTTTACTGAGTTTACAAAGCTAGTATGAGGAGCTGACATCAGAACCCATTCTACCTATCACTGAAGCACTTGCCTACCATCTCATTCTGCTTCTGGATCTTACTGCTAATGTAAACAACTTAATTAGCATGTATTGAGTGTATGCTACAATCAGACACTGGGTTAAGCACATTAGTCACATTTTCTTATTTAAACCTCATAAAGTGAGACTTATGAGATTTATGGGATTGGGAAATGAGACTTACCTATTATTAAATTAATTTCATGAAATAAAAATCTGAGCTCCAGAGAGTTTAAGAAAGACTAGAACTCTGAGAGGAAATATTTAAGATGAACCCTTCTGATCACTGTGACCTGAGATCTGCTTTTCTGACCCTATCTTCTCTTCCAGCAAAGCATGGAAAAGTCCTTGCTAAACTAATTAAAGAATTTAGCTGCTCTTACTGAGATAAAAATCTGAGGATGTTGCTAGGCTTTATTCAGTTAGAAGGGGTCCTAGAAATCACTTAATCAAACATGGACTGTGACCAAATCAAGACAAAACATCACCAGTCCAGGAATAAATCATAATATAATAAGAACAATGTAGGGTTTTTCATTAGATTAGATTTACCTAATTTAAGACTGTCCTTTTTTGGCAGTGATGGCAATATTAGAAATTTTTCTTTCCTTACATGGCAAAATACGTAGATAGAAATTCCTTTGGTGGAGGGGATCAGGATTTTTAGCGGATCATGAAATCTAAAAGTGTCTGGACAGAGGAGGAAGCTGAGATTCAGAGAAGTGAAAGGCACTGGCCCTGAGCTAGGTTGTATCTAACTAAGGATCCTAGCCACAGGCTCATTTTTCCCAGCACAGGTTTATCTCAACCACCTCCCTCACCTCAAATATTCTCTCAGATGTACAGAAGCATTCATACTTCACTCTTAAACTGTTCTCATCTTTTTCCATATTCAAGAACTTCTGAACTCAAACCGCCTAAAGGCTTCCTCCTACACCCCATGTATATATAATTACCTGAGTCATGTCCCCCGGTGGTGAGCAACCTTGGAAAGGCTGCAGTAATGTCTCTCCATGCAGTCCCAGCAGGGGTGACCTTGGCTAATGTCAAAAACCAATGTAAGGATGAGGCTTCTCTGAGAGCAGAGAGTTTGTTTAGTGCATCAAAAGGGCAGCAGGAAAAACAGGAAACACAACAAATAAAGAGAAACACATGCTCAACTTTCAAACCTGGACACTTTCTTTGAGAGTATATCACACACTAAAATGTTTGTTACACATTTTAAGAGCTGTGTTACAGTCATCATTGTCAGTCTAATTGTTAATAATAGAATTAATAGCCACACCGATGGCCACACTAAATGCTCTTCCTAAAACAGCTCCTACAATCCTTCTAATGACCTATATTGTAGGTATTATATTTCACAAAGGAGGTCACAGAGTTTGAATAACTTGTCCAAGGTTACACAGCTAAGTAAGAGTCAGAGTGGAATTGAACCTAGCTCCATCAGCCACAAAGTACATGCTCTATAAATCTTAAAACATACATCCACAGTGCAGTGGGTCTCAATCCTGGCTATACACAGGGGAATATCACCTGGGGGAGACTCTGTAAAACCCCAGTACTCAGGCTCCACCTTCATAGATACTGATTTCTCTGGTTTACGGGTGGGGCCTAAGAATCTGTAGGTGTTACAAAGCTCCCCAGGTGAGTCTGATGAGCAGTCAGTGTCTCAAACTACTTATCCAGGCCTCTCTTCCCATTTCATAGATCCTATCCATGAGTTTTGATATAGATGGAGGAAAAAACATAGCTGGACCTTGCTGATGGGCCTGCAGGTCACAGAAGCCCACACCCCCAGGGCTGTAATTTGAGAGGTCAGAGATAAGACCAGTCAGTATATTTAATATAATCTGTAAATGAACCTTACTCATAAAGAAAGCATGCAAAGGTCCACTCACCTGGTATGACTTCCAACTGTAGGTTTGATTTTTTATCATTCATTGGGCCTGAGAACTGGATGCGGCAGCAATAAGTCCCACTGTCAGCAAAAGTCACATTCTCTATGGTCAAGGACACGTTTCCTTTGTGGAAATTCCCCATTAGCTGATATCTTCTGGATGTCTGATATTTCAAGTCCCTTCCATCAGTGCTGAGCACCATACTGTAACATTGGAATGCAGGACAGGGTCCCCTGCCCCAGCACACAGGCACAAATTCCTCAGAGGTGCTTGGCATGTAGCTGCAGGGTAGATAAGCATTCTGACCCACCTCAACTATGTACGATCCTTCCAAAGACTCTGAATAAAAAGAAAAGGAGAGCAGGAGGCAGGCAATGAGTGAGACTAGTCCATTTCGGGAAAACTGCAAGTAATGCCTTGTAGAATGAAGAAGACACTGCTGCTATCCTGTTTGGAGGATGATTCACTATGACAATGACTCTCAGACTCGAGGGGCATCAGAATCACCAGGAAGTCTTGTTAAACACAGATGGCTGGGCTCAACTACTAGAGTTCCTGATTTAATAAGTCTGGGGTAGGGCCTAAGAATTTGTATTTCTAACAAGTTCCCAGGAATTGCTGAAATGGCTGGTCTTGGACTCTCACAGGAGAACCAATGCTCTAAGAGAGAATTGTGGCCCAGTCTTATGAACACCAGTGGACAGGGCTGATGGAAACAGACAGTCATTGTCAGCCAGGAGAATAGCTCAGCCATTTCTACTAGTTGTCTGTTCATCAATGAGAGACAGTTATTCTAACACAATTCTTTCTTCCTTTTCTCTCTCTATTTTTTCTTAAGCACCAGGCACATAGTGAATAAAAACCCTTCCTTAAATCAGAAGCTAATGTGTGACTATTTTTAGGTTTAAAATTGCCTTTAAAAAAATTAACCATTAAAGTGTTTTCTCATCTTTTTTTCCTATATTCAAAATCTTCTTAATTCAAACCACCTAAAGGCATCCTCCTACATCCCATGTATAATTACCTGAGCCATGTTCCTCAGTAGTGAGCATCCTTGGAAAGGCTGTAGTTAAATAATAAAGTCAAAAAAGTAAAAAAGGGTATATGAATTATACTCCCTCTCTGCTCTTTCCCATTTACCAGCTTCCCTTTCTAGAATCTACACATTAAGAAGCATTCATGTATTCCCACACCCTGCCACACACACTCTCAAACAGAAGTCTATTATATGCATTATTATGCTCCTTAAAGTTTTTCAAATAACATTATGACTTAGACATTTTATATCATTATGTATAGTCAATTTCACTGTTTGTACCATGGGTATATCGCAATTTATTTATTTTGTTCGCTTCCCCATTGGCGAACATTGCTGTTGATTCCAGACTTTCTCTATTGCAAACATTACGACGACAACCCTCACATCTTTATCTTGCCCTATCCCATTGCAAAAGTCCATGCCCAGACTTACTTGTAAGTAGAAGCAACCACAGGAGGACACAGTCAAAGGAAAGACGTGAAAACATGGGTTCTGCAGAAGAAAAGTGAAAGAACGGCTCTGATTACGTGCCGCTGTAATTCTCCAATTGAACTGGATACTTCCTGCAACTGTGTCTCTACTCCACAATCACAGCAGCAGTGGCCACTTCCCTGAGTGCCAGCCCAGCACACTAGGGTGTCTGACTACTGAGCACTCCTCTGTGAATGCTGCCGAGTCTATGATCACATCAACGAAAACCCCAGTTCTTAGTCATGCTACACCACACACATCCTGTAAGGGCTCTGATATTTAACCTGTTAGTATTAACAAAGAGGAAGCAATACTCAAAGGAAGAAGTGTTAGTCAGTTCAGAAAATTGTCGGCAAGTAAAGAGAGCCCTCTAATACCTCCGATGAAATAGTCCTCTGCTTGAAATGAACCATGTGTGGATCCAGCTGAGCACCAGGGAACACAAGGTAGAAACATATGCACTCATTCAGAACATCAGTTGATTGATTGGTCGGTTGTGAGACCACTGCTGCTGACACGTGTGTCAGGCACTGGACCAGGAGCCGGAGAATACCACAGTGAATGGTATGTTCCTTATCCTCACACTTATGGGCCCTTCCCACACCACTCAGGAGCCTAATTCTTAGCCTTGATCTGAAACAAATTGGCCTATGTCACATAACATTGATGGCTCTCAGTTTCCCCATTTATAAAACTTATAAAATGAAGAATTTGTATTAAGTGATATATGCACAGCTCCCTGCTCTAACATTCTGGTTTTTACCCAAACTTTCAAACTCTTCCACTTAGGGAAGACGCAGTCCTCTCAGCAAGGCTCCTTTTCCCCTACTGGAGGTGGAATTAAGGGGAACTGAGGGGCCCTCCATATTCTATTCCCCTCATATACACAAGATGTCCCCTCCCCTCTCACACCAGGGGCTTCAGGCATAAATTGTCAGAAAGTGTTAAATTACTACCACGCTGTCCATCACTGAAGTAACATCTCAGACCCAAACAGTCTCAGCCCTAGGAGAGTGACTTTTGTCTGGAAACCTGAAAAGCTGAGAGTTCCTTACTAAAGGGAATGGAGCTCACAAGCTGAATTGTGTCTGCAAACCCGCAGTCTTCCTCTGCCTTTCCTTCCTGAATTTTCTTGTCACCCACTTTATGCCACTAAATGCATTTAATATAAATCTCTAGCTTCATCAATACGTGCATTTTCACAGGATCACAGAGCTAGTAGATACTCCAGAGATCAGAGTTAAGTTCTTCATTTTATAGATAAGGAAACTGAGACCTGAGATTGATTTGCCCAAAGGCACATGATAGCCGATTTCAAATGAGAATGCTTAGTCCCTAAGCTCCAGATTTTCCACTATAAACTATGTTTCACAAATTTCATGTGTGTCCTTAATATGTCTGCTCACATAACTAATAACAACCAGCAACATGTTGTTATTTACTAATAACATGTTGTTATTTACTAACAACATGTGGTATGAATTGTCTCTCAATAAAGCTGCTAAAAAAGAACATCAATTTGGCTACCATTCTGGCCAGGCTTCTTCCACTGGGCATTTGCTCAGGCCAATCTGCCCCTGACAAGGCCTAGCTTCACTGTCCCTTAAGAAATCCTGTCTGGTGCCAGGAAGAATTCTAGAAATGCTTTCTGGCCTGTGGTGGCTTTCTGGCCTTAAAAAAAAAAAATGCAAATATTAGGAGGACTATCCTTGTATCTTTATCTTGCACTATCCAATTGCATGTAATTCTTCAGTTCATAATCAAATTTCCCTGATTATCTAAAAAAATGTTCTTAAATTGGTTTGTTTAAATCTAGACCCAGTTAGGTTCCTACATTGCATTTGATTGTTATGTCTCTTAACTGCCTTTCAGTCTAGGACCGGTCTTCCCTTCCCTCCCCTCCCCCTACACTGACTGGCTATGCAAGCCAGTTGTCCTGTGGAATGTTCCACATTCTGGGTTTATCTGTTCCTTGTGGTGTCACTAAATTATTCCTTTTTTCTTTCTATTTCCTATAAATAAAACAGCACTAGAGGTTTGGTTAGATTTAGGTTTGACTTTTTCGCAAGAATATTTCACAGCTAGTGCTGTGGGTTTCAGATTGCATGACAATTGTCTGATTGCTCCACATTAGAAGGCCCTAAGATTGATCAGCCTGTACCTTTCTTTTTTAACTCGACATTATATTCTGAAGATCTCTCCATTTCAGCTTATACAGAATGTCCTCATTCTTTATTGCAGCTACATATATACATTCCATTCAATAAAATGCTGGGTGATAATAATTAAGTTATTATCCCCTTGTCTCAGTTTATCTGCAAACATGATCATAAGAGACTCATTTAGGCCTATGATTCTTTAATTATGTGCAATGGAAGTTTGATTTTTAAAAGAAGCCCTTAAATATGTTTTTTGTAAAGTAGTCTTTATTGGAATTAATTAGTTTCTAAATTGTGTTTAGAAAGTTGCATCATGAATTTTCTTAAGGGACAATTGTTGAGCGTTGGTTATAATCATGCACAGGGACATTACATAAAAACTACTGCATTAGATATAGAGCTTAAGTCAGTGGTTTGCTTTCTCCCTTCATCAGCAGGAAAAGTGGGAGAAAAATCTGACTCCTTAAAGATAGCCTCCAAAAGCAAATGGAAACATTAGAATTATATGTAATTAGAATTACAAAATAAGAGATAACTAAAGGGCCACTTGACAAAATTCATAAAATGAAGTTAGAGAATTTTACCCATGTCAAGATATAGAGAAAAAATGTCACTATAGATGAGATTACCTAAAAAATCCAGTCCAAGGCAAGGCCATTGACCACTTACTGACTGGTCAGTCCTACTGTCCCACCAGGGCCAATGCCTGGTGACCTCCACCCCAGAAACATGCTGACTGTGCCACACTCTGAGGCTTTGAGTCATTGTTTGTTAGGAGAGAGACAAGAATAGGGGAAGGCAGAAGTTTGATTTCCTGGATCTAAAACTGATCTGAATGAAAGCTTCCTTCGTGTTCCCCACCCTGGCACATTCCAAAGCAAACACTGAAGATTTGAATAAACTCTCTATCATTCTTCGGTATTCAGAGGATTTGTTCTCTATATTTTAGTAAAGAAGTTCTGAGTGCAGTTAGAGGCAATATTAGGACAGGAGTCTGATTAGACTCTCATTTGCTGCCCCAGGTCTCTATAAAGAGCTCTACTTACAAGTGCAGCAGTGATAGTGTAAGACTCCAAGGTATAGCTAGATATAAAGGAAATATAGAGAAAAGCTTTTGTTTATTCAGTCATGCTTTCTGAGCATCTACAATGTGTGAGGCACAGAAATAACAGAAGGCACAACTCTTACCTTCCAAATCTTCATGAGCTATTATTGAGTGAGAAAAGATATAAACAAACATCTTAAAAAAAAAAAATCAAAAACCAAAAGCCAACCAAACAAAAAAAAAACGCAGTCCAATTAGAATCAATCCTACACAGTGAGGGAGCTGCAGTTGAATGGATATTGGGGAGATTACCACAGTGTCCACTAAAAGCAGGAATCCTATAATTAATTTGAATAAAAAATCCTCTTATTTAAATCTCAATATCTCAATTAGGTTCTATATACCTTTAGTCCCAAAACATTGCAAAGGGAGCCATTAAGGTTGAATATTAAGTGTAAGAGTTTAAATTAAGCAATTTTGAGCTAGATCTCCTGACTTCCAGATTGCAGCTAGCTATGTGACTTCCCTTTAAGAGTGACTAAAACCTTGTGTGTCTGCACTTGAAAAATGTTTTTAAATTGTCATATTCGCTATACAAAATTCTGAAAAATAAAATAGGAATAAAAATAAAGGCCATAATCCCAATACCATGAAATACCCACTATCAACATAATGGATCTCCCTTCAGATATTTTTCTGTGTACCTCTCTATATACACAACAGTGTTACTATCAGCATATCTGATACACTGTCCATGAGTCTCACTCATGGACCACTGTGAACATGAATACAATGGAATCCAAGAGAAGGTACAAAACATTTCTTTATACTCCTCATTAAATCTCGTCAGTTAATAGACTCCACCTCAGATGGAAGTCTTTTAACTTTTATTTTACTTTTATTTTTGTGGTCTCAGAACTTTCATTTGCATCAATGGACACTCTCCATGCTCCCCTCCCCGCACACAAACACCAGATCCCAGCACTAAACGGGATCAGACCAGAGATCCTGGAGATACTTGGAAGGAACTTCAGGTCTTTCAGAGTCTTCAGAATGACACAAATTTCTCCCTTACTGTTGATCACATTTCACAGCATGACCTTAGTGTGTTCTTATGCCAACAAACTTCTTTTCTCCCCACTTTATGTTGCAGATAACAGAAGACCCAACTCAAACTACCTTAAGCTATAAAGTGAATTTTTTGACTGACATAGGAAAGTCCAGCTTCATGCAAGTCTTAGTTCAATGGTCCCAGTGAGGTCACCAGGGACTTTGTTTCTGGCTGTCTCCAGTGTTGGCTCCTTCCTTAAGATTCTGTGGTGTCCCTCTCCTGAACCTGCATTATACAAATCTATACTCCAAGAACATCTCTTGGCTGCTGCCACCCAGGCCCAAGGATTCATATTCCCTCAAAGGCCCAAAGTGGGTCACAGACTCATTTCTGAACATTCTGTGCCCAGAGGGTCAAAAGGACTAATAAGGTTAGGTCCAGGTCGCAATCTCAAAATTCATGTTCTGAGTGTGAGAGAAGGTGGCTTCCCCACCCCGACCCCTCCACATACACACCAAAAGTGCAGTGTATTTCAGTGGTAGAACTGGATGCTGGGTAACAAAAACAAATATCCATTATAAACCCCCTCCTAGAACAGGTTGGGGCAAGAAGATGGAGAAAGAAAACCTGTCCTCCCAAATATGTCAATCTTTTTCTTACAAAGATGGCATTTCACTAATAAAGTGCTTATTTAACTTACAAAGATAGATTTTCACAACCCTGGGGAGATGATAAAGAACTCTCTTGTTTGTAAAGTTTTTATATTTACCAACTTGGATGAATGCCAGAGAGATTAAGCTTGAGGTTACATTCAACCTAGTGTAAGAGCCAGCTCAGAGGCTTCTCAGGGACTGTGCCCCACAGTACAGAAAACAGTGGCCCAACCAGGACAGGTCAGCATTATGAGGTATCACAATATTTATGCAGCAAGTAACTTCTAAGGGAAGTTAATGCTATGCCTGCCCACCTAATCAAACTTCTTTAGAGGAAGTGGGGAGGGATGTGGGAAAATGTATCCTTAATGGCTCAGTGAACCTCCCAGTGATGGAACTGAAAAGAACAAAAAAGGGTCTACAGAGGAGAAAATTCTGTTAAACTATGCATGGGTCACTGTGGGCACTCTTATCTGCAGTCTCATCTCGAAAATGCAGGTCCCAATACCTCCTACAGAGGCCATACAGGTGGGGGAGCTATATGAGTGGTCACTCATCCCGAGCATGTTCTCCAATATGGCATGTCTTCTTTCTTTTTATTTGCTTATTAGTCTTTTACTCCAGGTTCAGAGTAAAGCTAACCATACTCCTCAGTTCAAGAGACATAATCATCAGTCCTGGTGAGCTTTCATATTTTATATCAGTTTACTATTTTCCTCCTTTGTGCCTTAACCGTATTTTCAGTTTTCACTTCTCATAGGTATCCAGTTACAAGAGAATACTGAGCACTTAAGTCTTTCAAAGTGCTTATTCCAGTTTACATTCTCATTGGTGGTGAGAACAACTCTTATGATGCTCTATGTCTTTGCAAATATCAGTACTGTCAGACTATTAAATTTTCCAATATGATGGATATTTGATGATGTCGTAATGTGGTTTTAAGGTTAAACTACTGTTTAATGGAAAGTATTACAAATGTACAGAAAACTGCATAAACTTAAAATTTATAGTTTAAGAATACTTACAAAGTAAACACTCGAGAAATCAGGACCCAAAACAAAAAATAAAACATTGCCAATCTCCTACTAGTCTCTCTGATCCCCATTCCAAGTCCATGAATCCCTTCTTGATCACAAAACCTTCCCCCTGACAATAATTGCTAGTCTAAATTTTGCAATAATTGTTTACCTTTTTTATACTTTCATTGCCTATGTTTGCATCCCAAAATTATATGTATAGTTTTGTTTT
Organism: Eidolon dupreanum; assembly: GCA_028627145.1. NCBI lineage: Eukaryota > Metazoa > Chordata > Mammalia > Chiroptera > Pteropodidae > Eidolon > Eidolon dupreanum. The sequence goes on along the minus strand of CM053515.1, from coordinate 13,144,269 downwards.
TGAGCAGTAAGTGAATGAAACTATATTGTCTGTAAGCTTTTGTGTTCTTTCACTCAGTGTATTTATGCAATCCATTCATACTGTTGTATATCACTGCAGGTTGTTTTTATTATTGAATAGTTTTTCTAGAAATGGATATGCCTCAAATTATTTGTTCATTCTATTTTTAGATAAACATTTCATCTTCTGTTTCAGTTATTATGAACAATGTCATCCTGGACATTCTTCTACATGAATCCTAGGTGCACAGATAGGTGCTTCTCTGGGGTATATTTCTGAGTGTGAAATTACTGGGTCAGAGGATATATGCATTTTGAACCTTATTAGATAATGCCTGTTTTCTGAAACATCTACCAGAAGTGTATAAGAATTTATTTCACATCCTCATCAACACTTGAATTGCCAGATGCTATATATATAGTAAAACCCGTTAAGAATATAATCACAATTGCTGTGATTCTGCATTTCTCTCATTACTTATGAGGTTAAATAGGCACCTTTTCTTTTGCATAGAAACCACTTAGATTGGGCCAATGGAGACCCTGAGGGCTCATGGGAAACTTTTACCTCTCCCATAAAGAATTTAAATTAGGGGCCTTGCCCATAATAAAAGTTATTACCTCCCTTCCTCTCCCCCCCCCAAAAGAAAACCTCATGACCTATCTACATGGCAGGGTAAACACCTAATTACTGCTCTTCTTATGTCCTATGAATGACCTTCCTCCCCTCTGAAGCAGCAAGGACCTGGCCTCATCCTTAGTTGAGAAAACCTCATTTTTTTTTTCATTTTCCCTTTCTGTCTCTGAAACTCTCATGCATGTGGAGTTATCGCACATACATAATTAAATTTGGTCATTTCTCTTATTAATCTGCCTCAGGTCTATTTGATTATTAGACTTGCCAAAAGAACCTGCCTAGGACAGGGGACTTCTCTCTTTCCCCCAAAGTGGCTTTATTGTAAATGTTGCTATCAGTTAGGGCAAATCCTCCCATTAGTCCTTTTATCAAAAGCATCTTGGCTATCTGGGTCCTTCTCACCTCCTATACATTTTAGAATCATCTTACCAAATAAAAAAAAAAATGAAAATGTGATTGGCTTACACTGAATCCACAAATCAATGTAAATTTGTCTTTATAATATTGAGTATTCCAATCCATAAATGTTTTAACTCATATATTTAGATTTCTTTACTACCTCTTAATAAAATTTAAACATTTTATCCAGACATCTTTAATTTATTCCTTGATTTTTTTCCTGGGTACTTCATATTATTGATGCTATCTTACATAGTATCATTCAAATTTTTAGTTTTGTTTGTTGCTGATATTCTGAAATGTATCATATTTTTGAATGTTAATTTTTTTCTCCAACAAACTCTTAATAAATTATCTGTAGATTCTATTAAATTTTCTATGTAGACAAACATATTTTCTGCAAATAATGAGCTTCTTCCTTTTCAAACTTACTTTAATTTTACAATGCTGGTACATATTATAAGTATGTACTACAAACCTAGTACATACTTAATAGTTTTGATAATAAGCATTCTTATTTCATTCCAGCTCTTAAAGGTTTTAGCTTTCCACTGTGGGTATATATGAAATACATGCTGCAAGTTTTATGGAGCTACCATTAATTAGATTAAGGAAGTTCTCTCCTGTTCCTGAATATTCTAGGAGGTTTTCTTTATTTTACATGAATGGATACTAAATTTTATAAAATGCTTTTGCACATCTGTTAAGTGATTTGTTAGTGCTTTTTCTCCTTTATTATTGCGACTAAATTTTTTAAATTTTACATTCTTAAAATAAACATGGATTGGCCATAAAACATTATCTTTCATTTTTATCACTGGCTTCAATGTGCTAATATTTTTTATGCTAGTCTCATAAAAAGTTAGAGAATGTTTCTTCATTCCCTAGTCTTTGAAAGTCTGTTTAAGGTTAGGTCCCCTCCCCACTCCTCCTTGCCCCACCGGGAGTGTTGGTAGAAACTATTTTAAAGTTTTAACTACTAGTTCTTTTTTTTTTTTTTTTTAAATCATTAGAAAGCTGTTCGGGTCCTGTCATGTTGGCAGTCAGGTAAACGCTGTGCTTGCCTCGTCTCACAACCACATCAAAATTATAACTAAACTACAGAACAGCCATCCTTGGGAGTAGCTTGATGTCTGGCTAAACAGAAGTCCTACAACTTGGGACATAGAAGAGACCACCTCGAGATTGGGGGTTGGGGGAGGGGTGTGGAGACAAGCTATTCGGTTTCCCTATTCTTAAACCAATAGTGGTTACTTTATAACATGACCTTTTTGTCTAAATTTTTCAATTTACTGGTATAAAGTTATAGAGTATTTTCTTAGTATTTCTTACTATTAACATAATCGATAGTAGTGTTCCTTTTTACTTCTACTGTTTGTGCCTTCCTCGTTTTTTTATCTCTTCCCTGTAGATAGCAGTAACTCAGAGCCCCAGGCTCATACACCACCTAAGACCCTTAGGCACCACCTCAGCCCTTTCAGATCAGATGTTTCTGCATAATTAGCAAGGCTAAGACCTGAGTATGTTGCTTGGGGCCAAACTAGTTTCAGAATTAGAATGGCTCTCCTCTTTCATTCCCAACTTTAGCTGGTACCTACCCTGTAAGATGGGTACTATATACCATAGTTTAGGAAACTGAGATTCAATCAGGACTACACAGTGGGGCCCAAATTCTACCATGCCTATTTTCTTTTAAACCTGTTTTAATTTTGCCATTTATTAGCTGAAGTATCCTTGGTATATGGCAAGTTACATTTGAGTCTCAATTTCCTCATCCATAAAATAGTTATATATTTTTCCAATTTGACTATGTATAGATAAGATACAAATATGGACTCGAGATTATATGCTGCAACTTTGATCATTTCTGGAACATCTTTCATTCTTAATGGCTCTTAACGGGTTGTATGGTATTCATGGTAGAGCCTCATATTTGTTTACTGAATGTATTATTGTAAAAATCAGTAAAGACCCAAAAGGCATCTTTCCTAGCAGTTCTGATAAAATGCACTCCTGACCAGCCACATCTCTCCACTGGATTCCCATCTTTTGAATGTCTTCCCTTATTCTAAACCCAGAGTGGGGGGTGGGGGGGCAGGGAACCAGTAGCTTCACAGACCTTGGTCATTTGTTAAGCAAATACAATAAGCATCTTAATGTCTTACTCAGTACCAAACAATGATGCCTGAGGTCTTCCCCAGGTCTTGTCCAGGCAGCCCTGGGAGAAGGGCTCTCATCAAAACTCTTATTCACAACATAATACTGATTATTTTGAAAAATTCACACCCTTTTTTAGAGAAAAGATTCTGTAGTCCAGACAGGCACAAGTAGCAAGTCTCACTTGTTGAATAAAGTTCAATACCATAAACAGAACCTGTTTCTCCATTTCATTTACCTACACCTCCACCTGGCTGTAGCTACTAAACTTGAGGTAAGAGTGCCACTTACTGTTAGATTCATTACATTGCAATTTAAAACCAGTTCTTCAATCTGACACAAATGCAAAAGACAAGACTCAGCAGGAAGACTAGTAATTGACCTTTGATAGTTTACTAAGTACCAGAAATTGTGCTGCTTTGTACCCATAAAACCACAAAACTGACGCTGTTTCATAAATTGGGGATAATACCTACTCAAGAGGTTTTCAGGAAGATTAGCGCTGTAAGAACAGTATCTACATAAACTATCCACAGAAGTCTAAGACATAAATGCATTAACACGATCAAAGGGAGCTCATAATTTCCACCTACAAATCTGTTCCTCCCTCAGTCCAGTATCATGTAATGTCTAAAAGTATAAACTTTATAGGGTCAAAATAAGATTCCACTCTTGGCTCTACTTCCTATCTATGATTTATTACTATGATGTAGTAGAGATGTGGTAAAGTATGGAGGTTGAATGCTTTAGCTTTGAAACTAGAATTTTCTAGTTCTGGCTCTACCACTCACTAGCGTGGTGTGTCTGTGGGTAAATTACATAACCTCTCTGAGCCTGATTCCTTGCCTGGGACATGGGTGTAAAAATCATACTCATTTCATTGGGCTGTTCTGAGGATAAAATGACTTTCTGTACATAGTGATTACAACAGTGTCAACAAAGCTATTTTTTCTATAAATATTTATATTAATTTCTGTTGATTTCCATCATCAGATTTAGTATAAAATAATCTCCTTCCCTTGGCCTTTTATATCTTGTACTCTACACCTAATCTGCTTCTCCAGCTTCAACCTCTTCCCTGTTGTGGCCATAATAGCCTTCCTCACTTAAATCATGCGAACTTTTTAACTCTTGAGACACATACTTGCTCTTTCCAGGGACCGCAGGAACCTAGCATAGGCCTTTTCTCTGAAATACCATACAGCCCTTAACAAATATGAACATGTAAACATAACCTGAAAAGACTAAATGGACAAGGCATTCTGAGCAGGCTATAGCAATGTAACTGGAAACAAGATTTTTCTATTCTAATGGTTGGATGGTTAAGGCGCAAACTTAACACCTTCAAAAATTCATTTTCTTGTTCATCTTTCTTCCATTTTCTCCAAACCCCCAGCAACTAAACAAGTACCAGGCATATAGAGAATATTCACTAAATGAATACAATGAATAAATGAATGAATGGGGGAGGTGTGTGTGACTACTCTTACACAGAATCAGGTAAATATAAATTAGTACAATCTTGTTCATTTTTGCTCTTTATGTCAAAAATTTACATGTGCTTAATAGGTGGTAGATATCTACAGTATGGTCAGCTAGGTAACTCCCTTTCCCTGAGAGGTGGACTACCACCCCCCATACATACATTTTGGGGAGTAGCAAATCTTACAGGATCCTGGCCCCAGCTGATTGGCCCAGTTGGAATCGGGAATGCCACCCCTCATTCCTCCCTCCAAGCTGGTTCGTTAGCCTTCCATATGTATTTTTCTTTTTTTGAGAGACAACTCCTAAGTACTGGTATACAAAAACTTAAAATTTGGGAGCTATTAGCAACCATGTTCTCCATCTATATGAAAAAAGTTGGCTATAAAGAGAATTAAACTGACAGTGAAGACAGAGATGGGGTCTGGATAGAGTTTGAGTCCCTGGAGACAGATCCTCCCACTCTTCAGAGTTTAGATGTTCAGCTTATTGTTCAAACATGTAACAACAAATTCATCTTTTTGATTAAATTAGTTCAAGAAGAGAGTACAGACTAACAACATTCCTTTAACCCAATGCACAGTAATCTAGAGATTCTTAAAACCAATGCCAAGGCCTCACTTCAGAACAAGGAAATAATCTCTAGTTTGGGGCCTGGATTGGTCATTTTAAGGGGTACCCAGGCATTTCACTTTGAAGAATCAACCTATCAGGAATATTTATTATAAACAGGTGTACTGAGAGGTTATTTTAACCTTCAGAAGATTGGAAGACTTTATATAAAACTTCTAAGCTTGTTTAACTATCAGACCACTAGTGCTCCTTAATTCCACTACAATAGTTCACATCAAAACTTTTAAAAGGCCCGCAAGATCTGATCCTCTCAAAGTCAGAATTTAAGATTCTTAGGATTTTAATCACTTAATCCTCTCCCAACACACACACAAATTCATATACAAATGTTGTGAATCTTGAGCAACATGATGTTTCAATTAGTTTTTTTCCCTGCAAGGATTTACACAGCAGCCAAAATTTGGTTTTGTACCTCTTAGCTCAACATCCTCAAGGTTATAAAAGGGTTGAGGTCAAAGAAATAGACAGGTCTGGAGAGTTGCTCGAGTGTTATACAATGTCCCGCTTGCTCCCCCAAAGGGAGGGGCTCTCCTCCCCACTCAATTTAAGCTTAAGAGAGACTGGACTGTGTCCTCTGGAGTCTCTGGAGCCCAAAGATCTACACCAAACACATACTAGGAAAAAATCAGACCTGCAAACTAGCTGCTTATCTAATAGGGAGGATCTACTTGGGAACAGCCTACGCTCCTATTTCTGAAAAAAAAGGATAAGTGTTTCACATACAGAATTGACCTGGGGCCACTTTAAAGTGGTCTTTGCTAACTCTAGGACTGGAGACCCAAACAGAGTAAATTTCTTAAAGATGATATACTGGAAACCAGGGACTGAGGGAAGAATCAAAAGTGAACGTCTGGGAAAAGGCATTACCTTAACTGATTCTTAGATCTTGAGTGTGCATCAGAAACATCTGAGGGCTTGTTAAACATCTTGTTGGGCACCACACCTAGAGTTTTAGTAATTCTAGGGTGAAGCCTAAGAATCTGCATTTCTAACAAATCCCCAAGTGATTCTGATGCTGCTGGTCCAGGACTACACTTTGAGAACCATTGGAATACATTAAGAGAAAGGCCAGGAGAGAGCCCCATATACAAAGCAGACTCTCTACCAGACTTTGGTGAAGTTGGAGAGCATAAAAGAAACACAGAAATAAAACCTCAGTGATGAAAATAAGGCGATTTCTTGCTCACATAAAGTCAAATCGGCTGGGGTTGGGGGCGGGGGGGGGGAGAAGGTTGGAGTTAATGAAAAAGAGGCCTAGTCCTCAGTCATTCAAGGATCCAAACTGACCATCTTTACCATCTTCAGGATGGCTCCCAAAGTTGTCCTGGGTGTGGCCATCCAACCAGTGGATAAGAAGAGAACAGAGGATCATCCAAGTACGGAGCAGGCCTGGATTTTTATGCCCATATTCCACTGCTAAGAACTTAGTCACATAGCCTTCCATAAATGCAAGGGGAGTGGGGAAGTGTAGTCCATGGCAGGGCAGCCTTATTTCAGCAACATCTGAGGGGAGCAAGAATATCCAGTGAACATCTAATAGTTTCTACCACCAAACCCCCCTCCCATTGCAGGCTTCCAGCCTTAAAAAAATCTGAGTTTAACTTTAAAGGAAATGTATAGCTAATTGTATAAACATTTTAATTACTAAACTGAATGTTTATAACTAAAAGGGACCAAAAAACTTAATGAGTGACTGAAAAAAGTCATAGGACCCATCCAGGAGAAAGAGACTGAGATATTGCATGTTTACAGAGGTAATCAAGAGGAAAAATAAAATTGCTGTTTTATAACTCTATGGAGTTCCTCTCTTTTAACGTTATGATACTTTAGAGATTAAGCATTTTTTTAAATAAAATTTAAATTTCATAATTTCACATTTATACAGCTTGATATCCTTTATTTATCATTCTTAAAACAATTAACAAATCTACTTTTCAAGAATGAAAGCTTGCTATTACTGAGGATTATCTTCAACATTTACTGCAACTCCAAAAACAGGAATGTTCCACACAACAGCAGCACTTTGATTCTTAAGTTGATTACTCTTAACGTAGCCATACTCGTTTGCCTATGCTTGGCATAAAGTGAAATTACTGCCTGGGTCATCTCATAACTGAAAAAGTTGGAGAGTGACGCCATTTATATATAACTACTAGTTATATCCCTTTTAAGACTCTCCAAGAGCAAATTACTATATGATGCTATTTACTGAAAGGAAAAAAAGAAAAAGAAACATCCTTCACGGTCTTTCATTCATTTCATCAATTAGAACACACAAGGCGGCATCTTTCTCTATAATCTGATCTCTTCGATGACCTGAATTTTCTCTTTGTTGTTCATTCTGTCCAATACAATTGTTGCTATCATCGGCATCCATCGGTTCAGTTTTAACTCTCATCCCCGCTTCTGAATGAGGCAAATCATCAGGCAAAGAAGCCAAGCAATTTTGAATCATTTCAATGACTCGTTCCAGATGCTTTTGAAACCTCTCAGCTGTTTCAAGGCGTTGACGTTTCTGCACCTCCATCATGACTCTTAAGGTCTCTCTTGCTTGGTGGGGTCGGTATTCATTTATGAGATGATGGACATGTACAAAAAGCAGCTTAAGGTCTTCTAGCTTTTCTTCTCGTTTTATACTCCCAGGGCTCCTTATCAAGATATCTAAGAGGTCTAAGAAATTAATAAGGATAGACATATTGAGTTTTCTCAGTTCTTTCTTGTGATCAAACTGCATAGGATGAAGCCGTTCAATACCCTGACTCTCTAAAGGGCGGATAATAAGATCATCACACTGGAACTGGTTGCCAAACATCATATAACTGTCTTTTATTGGAGGTGGAGGCCTGGGAGCTAGGCCTTCCTGAATATTTTCATCTGTATACTCCTTGATGTATTGCATTGGAGGTGGTGGAAGGGCACTCACTTGCTGTGGTTCACCCATTGTGGAAGATCAAGAACCTATAGAAATAGACAAAAGATTTAGAGTACCTCTACAAAACAATCCTGTCACATTGAGCGACTAGAGACAGAACATTTTCCTTTTTATTTTTTTTTTGCCCTGGCAGCATGGGACCCAGGACAAAATGATCTTAGTTTCTAAAACTAACATTTTCAACAGGGAAAGGCTACCATCATTTCTAATTAGCATCATATCCTCAATCACCCAAGTATTTTCCCTTCTCTACTTAATACTTTTATAGGCACAAAAAATATGCTGTAGTATATTTTCATCTATACAGAAAATCTAGGTTCCACACTTCCCCAGTTATGCCCCATTTCTCTACATCTTCCCATAGCCAAACTATCCATGTTGTCTCCCCATCTCATGTCACAATCATTTTTGTTTTATATTATAAATTTCCAAAAGTGAATACTTATTTATAACTCTAATAAACACTTTCACAATGTCATTATAATATAATTATGAATAGAACATGGCTATATTCCAGATAGCTGGTATCATCTGAGCTTGATAAAATGATGATCCAATTCTATCCCCTTTTTTCTGCAATGTAATCTACAATTTTTTGTGAACAACATTAACTTTTCAACAACTACTACAGAAATGTCAAACCCAAGTGTATCTTCTATGGCCACAATAACATCTATTTCATTTTAAGCTAAGGTGTATCATAAAATGAGAACATCCCAAGTGCTCATTTAGACTGACTTTATCAGATTCTCAAGATAGATAACATCACCATCCAACATCAGAAATGGTAAGTAATGTACTAGAGGTAGTTTTAATACATGGAATTTCTGAAGTTCTACAGGCAGCTGTGGAGAATCCCTGAGTTTCTCCCAAGCCACAGTGGCAGAATGCTACTGAGAATCACTGAGGCAGTGGCCATGGGCATCATGTGTTACTGTAACTATAGCAGCCCACAATTCACTGCTTTACTAACTTTCTGCCTATTCCTTTTCATCATTATCCACCTGGCTTCAATCTCCTATTTCCACAAAAAGTGCTCATCAAGGTCATAAATAAGCACATCATCAAATCCATTGGCTATTTTTCCTAAGGTGATCTTAACCTATCGGCAGCATTTTCTTTCTTTTCAATATACACTCCTTCTCCCTCAGCTAAATTGTTTATCTCCTACCTCACTGGCCACTCCCTCTCTATCTCCTGTACTGCCTCTTCTTCTCTAACCAAATTTTAATGCCAGTGTGCCCTGGGTCCTCTTTCTCCCTAAATTAGATCAACTCAAATACCAAAGGGAAAAGGCAGGCAACATAAAAAGTAAAGCACTATGGGGCGGGGATTAGAGTACACTAAGCATACACATGCCTCATCTCAAAACCTACAGCCATTAGCATCCAGTGGGAATGAAGACTCATTGTTCCTATTTCTTGATTTCTCAAGAGAGGGCAAAAATCCAGATTTTTCTATGAAACCTCTCAATTTTAAAATACTGCTAATTAATTCCAGAAATTGTCAACTACCGTAGAGTCAAAAAGAACTTATCTACAGCAATCTTTGTGGTCTACTGGCCACTAGTTTTAGACCTCTGCTTTATATTCTCCCTCAGATGATCAGAATAAATTCCATACCTTTTAATGCCATTTCTATCAATGGTCTCAACCAGGAGCAATTATGCTCACCAAGGAGACTTATGGCAAGGTCTGGAGACATTTTTAGTTGTCACAACTGGGGGCGGGTAGTGGCATCTAACAGGCAGAGGCTGGGGATGCTTCCAGACACAATGCACAGAACAGTCCCTACAATAAAGAATAGCCCATCCCCAAATAACAATACATTGTGCCAAAGTGGTCGGTGTTTGATTCTTTATATCTCCAGTCCAGACTGCCTCTGAACTCCTTCTGGATGTCTCATAGGGCAGTCAACATTAAAAAAGAAAAAAATTATTTGATTCCATCCCCTATATACCTATAAGGCCTAAACCTGTTCCTCCCAGTTTCTAATCTTCCCTAACTCAATAAAAGTATCCCCACTATCCACCTAGTGTTTCAAGCTAGAAACCTAAAGGTTATCTTAATCCTCCACTTTTATCAACCTCCTCTCCTCCGCATCACTATTAAATTTATCCAGTCCTGTTGATCCCACACTTCTACTATCTCAAATTTATCAGGTCTGACCAAGCCACCATTCCCTCTTGCCTGGAATACAATGGCTTCCCCTGGATCTTTTTGCTTTCACTACTGCTGTTCTACATAACAGCCAGCAGAATTATTCTCATACCATACTCTTTCTTATTATATCCTAGCAATACTGTCTTCAATCCTAGTATTCTTACACAATTCTTTAAAACCTCTTCTGCCTTTGGGTCTTTTCACATGCTTTCTTCCTACTTCAGGCACTAGCTTAAAGTGTCACCTCTGAAAAATGAACTACTCTGATCATAAAAAGCAGATAATGCCTTCCCTCATTTATTATCTGTACCAATATCTGATTTGTCCTCCCAACAAGCCAATAAGCCCCAAAAGGGGAAAAATTCTGACTATCATAGTTCCCACTGTGTCCGCAACCTTGTACATAGGAGCTTCATAAATATTTTATCAACTCCATCCATTTCAACAGGGCTCCAAACCAAGGGGAATTTGGAAATAGGTACAAACATCCTTAGCGTGTGTTCACACTTTGATATATTTATTGTTTGTATATATATCACAATGAATATCCAGGGATGATGACTATTATGGTAACACCTGAATGCATACAATATGCCAGACACTGTTCTAAAACTTTTCTCATGGTTGTGAGAAATCTGCAAAAAGAAGGTGCTCTTTCCATTTTAGAGATGAGACAACTGTTGCTCAGAAAGGTTCAGCCACTGCGTAAAGTCACAAAGTAGTAGAGGAAGAATCTAGAGCCTAAAGATCTCAAACACTAAACTATACTATTTTTCAAGGATAAACAAGGAACGCTACCTCCATCCTGTGTTGCTAATAATCTACCAAGAAAATAAGTTTTAAGACTAACAGACCTGACTATCAAAAATAAATATAACAGAAAACAGAATGGTGGTTACCAGGAAGGAAGGGGGTAGTGGGAGAACAAAAAGGGTTAAAGGGTGAAATATATGGTGATGTAAGGAGACTAGACTTTGGTTGGTGAGCACACAAAAAGCACAGACACGTTGTATTATAAAGATGTACACCTGAAGCTTATTATTAACCAGTGTCACCCCAGTAAGTTTAATAAAAATGAATATATTTAAAAATTCCATATAGAAAAATATATAATAGCAACAAAATAAAAAGGCAATTCCATTTTTCTGGAGAAAAATTCTTGCAAACTTCCAAAGGGCAAATATTTGAAATTTTATTTTGATTTTTTTAAGAACATATTTGACTCCATCCACACTACAAGGGAAGTACTATAACTTCAAGAGTCACCTATCATGTTCACAACTCTACCTCCAGCACCTC
>CM053515.1:13064081-13132069 GCA_028627145.1 Eidolon dupreanum | reverse complement strand
CTAATCAAACTTTTCTTGCTGCCACTGAGACCAATGTGACCTATACCTGTGCCCTCCAATGGTCATTCTAACTTCTCATTTTACTCCACTCAGCAGTATTGGCACATTTGATCATTTGAATTGACCCAGGGCTCAGTTCTCACTTCTTAGTGGGATGTCATCCAGGTGGTATTATCCAGGTGCTAGCCAGGCCCTGGCAACACCCCTCTTACTTGCACTCAGACTCTTATCTGACAGATCTTTACACATCTTTACTCACTTGCATTTCACTCAATTACAAAGGCTCAAATCTAAAAAATTCATCTTATACTTTCTCCCATACTCCATTGAAACTCCCATACCACATTTTGTATTAGTTCTATTTAGAAATAAGTAATTTTCTGGAAATGGATATACTGGACCTAAAGGTGTAATGTCTTAGTGGCAGAATTGAGGCTAAAACCTAGGACTCAACTCTCAGCCTTGTGTTCTTTACAAGAAACTACACCTGAATAATGGTATGAAATTCATATAATGAGAGATGCTAGTGAAAATATGGCATATAATAACATATATTTATGTGGCTGTATTTCCAGAACCTGAATGGAAAGTTTATTCCTTAAAGATTCCTTGTATAGCTTAACAAGGAATACATCCATTCAGCAAATCTTTATTGTGCGTCTACTTTGCCAGGCACTGTTCTAGAAAATAAAAAAGGCAAAAAGTCTTGCATTCTACTGCATGTGTATTCTGTTATACGAAGGGAAAATAATTCATTTATTCATTCACCAGTTGATGGACATTGGGCTATTTTCAGCCTTTTAAACATCCATATAGACATCTTTGCATATTTTCATTTCTTTTGAGTAACTACATAAGAATAGAATTGCTGAGCCTTGTAATAGTTATGTTTAAGTATATAATAAAGTGTTGAGCAGTTTTTTAAAAAGGTTGTATCATTTTTTATTTCTACTAGCAAACCGTGGGAGTTACAGTTGCTGTAAATCCTCGTATATACTTGGCATATTCCTTTTTACTTTTACTCATTGTGATACTAATAGCCGTGTAGTTGTTTTAATTTGCATTTCCCTAGTGTTGAGTAACTTGTTTGCCACGTGTATCATTTCTTTGGTGAACTGTCTGTTCAAATTTTTTGCCCATTTTTTTAACTGGCTTGTTTTTTTTGTTTGTTTTCTTGCTATTGAGTTGTAAGAGCACACACATGCTTGTGCACGTGCACACACACAAACACACTACACAATGGATATGTCCTTTATCAGATATGTGTTTTGTAAATATTTTCCTCCCAATCTTTGGCTAATCTTTTCATTTCTTAACAGTGTCTTTCAAAAAGCAGACCTTTTATTTTATTTTATTTTTATTTTTCATGTCTACAGCACCTGGTCTTCCTAGGTGTTCTCTCATCCAGGTACTAACCAGGCTCGACCCTGCTTAGCTTCCGAGATCAGACGGGATCGGGTATGTTCAGGGTAGCATGGCCTTAGACAAGAGCAGATCTTTTAGTTCTAATAAAACCCTATTTACCAATTGTTTTCTTTTATGGATCACACTTTTCTGTGTCCTAGCTAAGAAATCTTTGCCTAACCCAAGGTTACAATAATTTCTCCCTGTATTTTCTTCTAGATGTTTTGTAATTTTAAGTTTTACATTTAGGCCTATGATTCTTTTTGAGTTAATTTTTATATATCATGTAAGATGAGTTGAAGTTCTTTTTTTCATGTGAGAGTCCAATTGTTCTAGCACCATTTACTCCGATTTTGTATGTTGGTCTTACTACATCTTTCATTGGTAGACAAGTTCATAAATAATATCTCTGAGCTCTTAGTAATCAATAATACTGATTGTCTCTGCTTGTTGATTAGCATAGGCAGAAGAAATGGAAATTAGCAAATTAAATTTGTCATCTCCAGCTTCTGCTTCTTCTTATCATATACATATAATTGTTATCAGCTCATACAAATTGTTGAAACAATGCACTTTGGATGAGAGTCATCACTAATGCATTGTTCTCTGCTGTACAATCTCAACTCATAATCACCATTTATGCTGTTATTGTTGTCTCATGGTTACTAACAACCTTATCACGAATAACAGCCTCAACAACCCAGATCTGTGAGCAGTAAGTGGAAGGGGAGGGTGCCCGCACTTTCTTGTGCCTGCTACACCTTTCCTTAGCAGCAGGGGACAGCAGTAACCCTGATATTTGGGAACTATCCCCGGTTTACACTTCACTTTTCTCCCAAAGATTTGTGTCCCACATATGAGGTCCCACTGAAGGACACTGAGGTCCCACTGAAGGCCGGTTATCTCTGGGAGGTGGAAGATCTTAAAATGGATTTAGAATCCTAAAAAAAGGCAGATGAGCCTTTTTGAATTACTTGTCGTAGCTGCTACTGTGGTTATGCTCTCCAGTTTTGCAATAAGGAAATGTATTTTATTTTTAAATTATTTAAATTCAAAACCATATAGGGTGTATAATACCCTTCCTGGCTAACACCAGCTCTTTCACAAGGTTAGTGGAGTCAGAGGAGGTGGCCACAGCACATACTAACACAGTGTTGCACACTATGTTCCCCGAGAAACAGATTTTGAGATGGCTAGACCTTCACACTCCACATCAATCAGTTCTTGTTGTGTGCTCTGGGAAGAGCATTTACCTTGGGTGAAGGAGTTCTCTGAAGCTGAGGCAATTTCCAAACTCACTGCCAGCTAAGTCTGCCCATACACTGCACTTCCAGAAGCCCGGGCCACAAGTCCTTCATTGAAGGAATATCCATCCCGCTTGGGTATTTCAAATGGAAAGGATGTTTTCAAAACATCCTCTCCAGTCTCCTTATTTTATAGATCCTGTGGCAAAAGACAGGAAGTGACACAAGGTCACATTATAACAAAACCCTTCCCAGCTATTCCTCCTCACAGCAACCACAGTGCCCTTTACAAAGTGGCAATTTAGTCAAGTCACTCCTTTACTTAAAACATTTCAGTGGCTTTTCATTACTCTAAAGTCAGAAGTCAAAACCCTGTATCTGGACCTCAAAGCCTCGCATGACCTGTCCCCTTCTGTGCCCTGCAGTGTCTCTCTCATCTTTCATCCTGCCAGCCATGACACTGCCTTCAATATTTGGAAGCACCTTGCTTCTTCCCATCATAGTACATCTTCTGTCTGACAGACTCTACTCAATCACAATAACCCCATGAACGACCTCATTTTACTGTTGGCAAAAGATCCCTTTCTCATCTTTTGTATGTATGTGTATTGTGTACTGGTTTGGAACGCCATCCATTGCTTCATTGCACTTGCAGCAGCAGAATTGCTACCATGATGACAAATATTGCTATCAAAAATATTGGCCTTTATCTGATAAGGTGTATTGACTTGGTGCCCGAATTGATATCTCCCTCCAGAGGAAGAGATCTGTTGCTTTGAAATACATAGATATTTATGCATGCGTCTCTTTATGAACTGTCAAGGTAGAAAAGGAAATAAAGAGAAAGTGCCTGGCACAGCTCACTGTGGTGGGCAAGTCCCCACCTCCACTTTACTTTGGTGGCCTTTGTGTAAATTGTGGGTGTGCTCAGCTAACGCCCTGCATGGTGGACAAACTAGGTTCATGTTAAAGGAGCCCTTTGCAGGGCGGGGGTGCAAGTGCATACGACAGGACTAATAGAAGGACAAAAGATCGAGCCATGGTCTACAGAATAATGAGATTAATCCATTTGTAGCCACCATAATACAGCCTCTGGCTTAGTGTAAATTTGGGGCTCTGAGTAAAAGGCTTTGGAAAGAGTTTCCCTTTCTCCTCTACCTCATAACCTGTCACATTCCCAGGAAGCTTCCCCAAAACCCCTTTCGGGTCTTTGAGAGCATGCCTCTTTCTCTTTTCCTACCTGTATTCATTCACTGCTTAAAGAGTCAACATTGAGGATGCCCTGATCCACAGCATCTCTTGGTCTTTGTATATCAGAAATCACCAGGTGGGATTTTCCAGCCACCCAGTAGAGCAATTGAGAATGGCTTCCACTGATATTCCTAAACCACCACTCCTTTCAGAATACCTCATTTCTTACTCCTCCACCTCTACCACACATTTGCTCTCCAGAGAAACACCCTGTTTTATTGGAAACTCAACTTCCATCCTAGTAAACATTATTGTCACAGAGAATGAGCAAAGAATTTCAAGGTGAGGCAGAATACACCTAGGCTCACACAAACACACATGAATTATTTTTCTCAAATTCAACTTTTATCATCGGTTGTTAACAACTCAATGGTTTGCATAGATTCGTGAAATTTATTTACATCTTTCTTTTAAATTGAAAAGATAACATAATTTCTTTTTTATGATAGACATGTTTTAAAGTTATAATCTTATTTCTAATGTGACATTTATTTGGGGGGAGGGAATTACCTTCCACATGCATACATACTTCACAGAGCTCATTAGTACACAGCATTTTGGATTATTCTACAATGTAGCTAAACCTTTTCCAGGTTCCTGGATTCTGAGTACAATGTCACTTAGAATTTTTATGTTATATCTATTGAAAGATATCTTTCAGACTTAGGTATTTTGTCATCTATCTCTCTTGTGCAAACGAACACATAAGTGAAATAAACTAGTTAAGTTATTTCTAAGGCAGTAACTGCCACCTGGCTGACAGCAATTTAAAACCGTGCTGATTTCAGAGATGTTGGAATAGAAAAGGTACAACAATAAATTACTGTGGATATATCCCTTTGCTTAACAGAACAATCTCCACTCTGTTGAAGCTTTTTGTAGGTTCTTTTCAGACCATCCCTCCCTTTCACCCTATCGATATCCACTATCCTTAATTTTGTGTTTTTCGTTTATACTTTTAGCAAAATATTTACCCCCAAACATATTGTTTGATCTTATTTTTGAACTGTTCTACAAATGGAACTATATCACATGCATTTTTCTAACTTGCTTATATTAGTTAACATTTTGTGAGATTCATCCATGCTAATGTGGATCATTGCTATTCACTTTTACTGCTGTATTATATATGTACTGTAGGCACAAACAATTTATCAGTTCTGTTTGATGAACATTTGGATTGTTTCCAGGGTTTTGTTATTACAAATTATTTTATTATAAACATCTTCCTAGTTGTCTCCAAGCAAGCATATGTGAGAGTTTCTCCACAGTGTATACCCAAGAGGAAGGAGAATCGTTAAGATTAGATGTATCGTGGCCAAGCCTTTCTTTAAAGAGCCAGATAGTAAATTTATTAGACTTTGCAGGCCATACAGTCTTTGTTGCAACTACACAAATCTGTTGTTTCAATGTGAAAGCAGCCACAGACAATATATAAATGAATGGCTGTGGCTACGTTCCAATAAAATTTTACAAAACCAGGCAGTTGGCAAGATTTAGCCCTTAGGCTGCCAATTCCTGATCTAGATGATAAACTTTACTCTTCTGATTGCCTACAAATGCTGCTGCATCCCCCCTTTCCTCTCCTGATTATCCCCTGAAGAGACATGGGTCTTGTCTTCAGTCTATAGACTAGACTGAACGTCCATATTCAAAGACCACTGAGGAGAAGAGAAAGAAGGGCATGGCGACATAGTGGTGGTGCTGCTGCAACTCTGTAACTTGCAGCCATATTCTTAGGGAAACCAAAGACAGGAAGGGGTTGAGACGAGGCAGGGCACTTGTGTTGACTCTGCTGGACGTGGGTGGGAGGTGAGGTGCTGTTTGACTGGAGGCTGGGGTCTCAGGGTTTAGCCCAGTTCACATCACAAAAGCTACTGTGAAGTCACTACTGGGCTACAGGACATAGAAATTCAAACAGAAGATAGCATTTCTTTTGGAGTTGTATGGTTTCTTTTTATTAAAGAAAGCTGGAATTGACTGTCTAGGGATACCTCTGCGGGGCTGGGTCTCCATTGCAGCTTCCTGCCTTGGCTCTTATTTAAATGGATTTGGTTTCAATGATGATCGTCTCCATTGTCTCAGATGTCACGGTACCAGAGATCCCCAGATCCCGGCCACCTGGAGCTTTCTCTACCTTGGTCTCTATGTTGCACTTCTCAATTGTCTTAGCCATGAAGTCAACCTCCCTGTCTTGTGGTGTGACCACAGTTTTTGAACCAGGAGTGACTCTGAGGCTCTTGAAAAAGCAGCCAATCCGACTGGATCTCTTACTTAAAGTACCTGAACTGGTGGCGGATCTGCTCTTGCCCACCTTGTGAGCTGTCCTCGACTCCTTCATGGTGGAGCTGTGGCTGGCACTCTTGTGAGAGCTGTGTCCTCTGCCCTTCACATGGCCCTGCCCTTTTTCTTTTTTGTCGTCTCGTGTGTGTCTATGGCCAGATAAGGACCTGTGGGAGGATGATTTCCGGGTTGACTTGCTCCCTCCTGTCCTGTGGTGACGAGAACTTTTCCCGGTGGAAGTTCTGTCCTTCTTCTCTCTCTTTTCTTTTTTTTCTTTCCGAGCTTCGGTTCTGGGCTGGGAGACCTTCTGGCTTCCATCCCGTTCACTCATATAGCCTTCACTCTGCAAGGTGGAGACGAGGGGCCCTGCTTTCGGGCCTTCAGCTTTTCTTGTGGCAGGACTTTTGGTCATCGCTGCACCTGCAAACACCAAGCTGCTCTCTGGGGAGAGACTGGCAGCCCCCGCCGTTATGGTGGAAGTACCTAACGAGGATGAGCTTGCAGCACCCGCCAAGACCACATTTATACTCTCAGAGGATATGTTGGCAGCACCTGCAATGGCCTTGCTGGATCCACTTTGTCCTGGACTCTTGGTGGCAGCTCCTGACAGGGCTGTGCTTACCTGGCCTGTGCCCGTACTCTTGATTCCTGCTATACCCAAAGCACCTGCTGCAGGGCTTGTTGCTGCCCCTGCTCCTGCCACACTTGCTGTAGGGCTTGCTGCTGTTCCTGCTACGGCCAGGCCTGTGGCTGCCCCCTTTGCTGCTGCTTCGGCAGTCCCTGGAGTTTTCATGCCTAAAGGTGAACCAGTATTTCCATGAGGGGCGTGATGAATTCCCTCTCCCCCAGAATAAGCAGAAGAAGTGGCTCTGGACACATTATGAGGCTTGTGAAGCCCCTTATCCTTATCCCCTTCTCCATGGAGCTCTGAGGTCTGTGCCGAGGGGAGGAGAAACAGGTGAGAGAGAGATGACAAAGTGAGACCAGAACTGTCTGCTCCTCTCTCATCCTAGAGCCAAGCAACTTCAGGGCTTCTAATGAGAAGAACCTTTGAAATCATCACATCTAATCTCCCTTAAGATGCAAGATCCTGTCTACAGCGCCCCTGTCAAACAGCCACTTGGTTGTGCATGAACAGTCCCCATGCTGGGGAAAGCACTGGTCCAATTCCCTATCCTCATACCCTTCTGTTTTACACATTTGTGCTTGTATTTCTGCAGGACAGATTCTTAGAAGTGAGATCGCTGGGTCGAGGGATCTACAAATTTTACATTTTGGTGGCTGCTAAATCAAATTTTGCGTGTGCAGACACACGCGGGTTGTGCTGATTTAATCAGCACATGAAAGTCACAGGGAGCTGGAACGAAGGCAGGACCTCCTAACTGTTAATGATGTTCCACAACCGATGAGACTGTCTGGGTTGGGGTAAGTGCTCATGAAAGGGCTGGACAATCAGGGTGCTGTAGAAGGGATTACAACCCTGCGTATGAGACCAAAGCAGCTGATACCTAAGGTCTCTCTGAAATTCAGCCTTGTGGGACAATTCGGACAAGAACTCCACGCATCCCTAGTGTGGTAAGTGCCATCGTGATGGCTCATTTGGCCCTGAGCCTCTTCAAAATTGGAATGCATTTCCCAGGTGAGCTTCAGAGAGCACCAAAGGCTTTGTAGGACCAGCTTGAGCTGTTCTCCCAAAGCACCCTGCCCTGCTGTCTTGAGTCTCTGCAGATGCTTACCACTATGCTTCTGTCATCCTCTATGGTTGTCGTGTCCCTGGTTTGGATGGTCGGAGTGCTACTGCTACTCCCCATTGGTGGTCTCAGGAGATAGACAAGTTTTTCCCAATAGCAAAAGAGATCTTCTCGTGCATCTGAAGAGGGACACAGCTGCAGATAAAAGGTACGGCCAGTGGCAAGCTTCAGGCGCAGCTGCTGTTTCTCACGATCGTGGATGGAGATCTTGACGAACTTCAAGGGAAGCAGCCTGGTGAGCTCTAGGGTCTTGGAGGGCTTGCGACCTCTCCCCCTGGTGGTCCGGGCGTGTCTGGCATGCTCTTCACATACTTTAGTTGGTCGGGCCAGCAGCATGACGTCAGGTAGTGGGAGGATGGGGCTGGTGGATGCTATGCCCACAGTCACCATTCGGACACGGTTGTGCACATCGATCACCTCTCCTTTTTTGCTGATCTGGATAAAGTCACTCTCAAACATCGGTGCGTACTTAAAAATATCATACTCTCCTCCCTTGTACAGTTGTCGTTGCAGGTCCCCCATGGAGGTATTGAACACGCCCATCGAACGGTAGCTGTGGGCCGTGTAGTAAGGTAACACACATTCGCTGCTCATGGTTCTCTTTATTTAAGACAGCTCCACCAGCCACAAGTCGAGTCCCCGAGAGAGAGAGGGAGCGAAGGCAACTGCCCATCTCCCTGCAGGGCTCTGCCTAAATCTCTTCACGCCACCACATTTACCCTTCACTGTCCTTTGTGACCTGTCACCATCACACACCCCTTTGTCTAGCTTCAAGCAGCCACCCCCTCGGGGCAGGGTCATCAGCCTCCCCTCAAACAAACCATCACCTCCGAGGTTAACCCTACTGGGGCATAGGTGTGGGTAGGCTAGATATTTTTTCTAATCAAAATATTGGGATGCATAATTGAGGAAACCATCCCGTTTTACAAATATCTGGGTTGTTTCCAGTTTTGTTGCTGTTGTTACAGATATCCCTGCAATGATTGTCTTCCTGCAATTGTGTTTTTGCTTTTGTTTAACTACAGCCTGGGGATAAAATTCTAGAAGTGGACTGGGTGTTTGCTAAATGGAAGGGTCCTGTCACTTGTTCTCCATGCCCCCAATGTGTAGTGCCATGCTGACAGGCACTCAGAAGTTGAAGAAATTGTTGAGTGAAATGGTCCAAAGGGCTTCTTCTCCCTATCAGAATCACAGTCCCATTTGTACAGTGGCTTCCAGGGAGTAGAGGATTTTCTCACCTATTTGCACATTTGAAGGAGGCTAATTTTTAAAAGCGTAATTTTATGGTGAGGAACTGAGGCTCGGGGTCAGAATGCAGAGCCGGCTTCCATCCCAGATCTTGGACCTCAGGTCAGGGCTTTTTCTGCCTCAAGCTGCATGGCTCATCGTTAGATTCTCACTGTGCACCAAATATAGAATTGTTCGCGGTTAGCAATATGCGTGGGGACTTACTGGGAACAACAGGAATTCATATGGTCTTGAATCACCATAGGATTTCCCACAGTGGTATGCCTACTGCAACACTCTTGATGTCTACCTGATAAACCACTGATGTTTTGTTTCTTTGAAAAGCTCTTCAGAGAAATTAGGGCAAAGACGTCTTTCTGGAGTTTTTTTCACTTTGCACAAGGTGATGAACCCAAATTCCCCCTCCCTCAGTTAGAAAACTACTTCTGAGACAAAATATATCCCCCAAACTCAGTGATGACTATGTGAAGGTCTTGAAATAAACTGCAACCCCCAAATGTTCTTTTTTATATCCCTGGTGTCTACTGCAGTACCTGGCACATTGCAGCTTTTCAAAATATGAACTTGCTTGTGCCTATTGAGATTCATCCTTTCATTTGTTTACTCAACAGAATGTATTGAGCAACTACTATTTTCCAAACCATCCAGAAAATAGAAATGCAAATATAAAAGTCTGTACCTCTGAAGCACTAAAATGCTTTTTATAAAGATGTTAAATGACTTCTCCGAAAAAAGAACAAAGTGGCTTTTATTCTATTGTAAGGACATAATCTCTCAAAGTTGACACTATTACATTTAAAAATAAGATGAGGTTTTTGTGTATTATACTCGACCATGTGTTCTTCTCAAAAGTCCATTTCTGATGAATGATTAGTAATGAAAGAAATTAACCATATTATTGAGAACTTACTATAAATCAGGTATGGTGCTACCCACTTTGCATTCTTTAAAAAATTTTAATGCTTACAACAGCCCTGTAAAGTGTAGGTGCAAGTACTGTCCCTGCTTTATAGAGGAGGAAATCAAGGCTTGGAGAAGTTCAGCAACTTCAAGGTCACAAGAAACCAAATGGTGAAACTGCACTAGGCTGGGTCACAAAAATAGAACACAAATATCCAAGTACTAGGCAGCATAAATTCATCCATTCGTTGAATTAATATTATTAAATGCCTACTTTGTTCCAGGCCCTGTTGTAGGTGCTAGGAATACAGCAATGGACAAAAACCAGTACCCTTGTTCTCGTAGAGCGTTTACCTAGACAATAAATGAGTAAAATATATGGTATGCCCAATGCTGATAAACACTATAGAGAAAGATAAAGTAGGCAGGTGGGATGGGAGCATATACAGGAGATGAAGAGTTAGAGGTGGTGGTCAAGGAAGGCTCAATGAGAAGCAACCTTTGAGCAAAGACCTAAAGGAGTTTGGGGAGGAAGCCCTGCAGTTGTCTGGGGGAGTAGCCTCTCAGTCCGAGGGAATAGCAAGGGCCAAGATCCATGCCTGGTGTGTTAGAGGAGTACCAAGGGGGCTGCGGTGACAAGAGTGGAGTGAGGGAGAGTGGTTGGAAATGAGTTAAGAGGTAGAGGCAGTGATGATAGGGAGCAGATCACGCTGGACAGACTTTGTAAGATATTATGAAGTCTTTGGCTTGTTCTAAATGCAAAATGATCTGACCTACGTATATAGAGGATCATTCTGGCCACCATGATGCAAAGGGATTGTAAAGGAACAGTGAGGACAGACATGGAGACTGAGTGGCTCCTGCAAGAGATGATGATGGGTAAGACTTGTGTGGTAGTGGTGAAAATAGTGAGAAGTAATCAGCTACTAGACATGGTCTGATTGAGGCAACTGTTATGTATATTGATGTTGAACAATTTTCAATAAATACTAGGAAGTGAAAAAGCAAGTTGCAAAATGGCATATATGGTGTGCCATATATTTTTGAATAAAACATTTTAAATGTGTGCTTATGTGTTAGTGTGTATATGTGTGTGAAAGAATGCACGAGAAACTGGCAACAGCAGAAACCTTGGGGCAACTTGTTGGCTAAGGGAAATGGTGGGACGGAGATTTACTTTCCAGGGCCTTCCTTTTTATAACTTTCAGATTTTGTTCCATTGCATATACTACTTACACAAAAATAAATAATACTTTAAGTTTATAGGGTTATAAAAATGTTAAGCTAGTAAATAGCTTCATTCAAATTTAACTTTCTCTGGCAGCAAATTTTAGAATTTGAGAACCAAAATACGGAATATTATTTAAAATTCATTTTCTGATTTTTCTTTAAGATCTTTCAAAAATTTATCCTTTCCTCTGAAAGTTTAAAAGTCTGATACATTCCTTATCAAAAAAAAAAAAGGATTTATTTATTTATTGTTCACTGTGTGCCCATGATTGCTAATAACATTCAGGTTATCAAAATATGTTTCAAAAATTGGTAAATATGACTCTCATACAAATATAGAATCAAAACACTCCAAAGGTTTAATTAACTCATCAAAGAGGGAACCAACAGGATGGTAAAGTTGGTTTAAAGGCAAAATAGATATATGCATTGATGTTGAAGAAAGTAAAATTATAATTTTTATTTTACTAAACAGAAATCATTTTCATCTCTTTTAAACAAAAATATATAAGTTATCATAGAACTTTATAGAGTCTGAAATTTTAATAATAGCCTTCTTGGGATACTGAAATGCTCTAAAATTATATAGTGGTAGTTACATAACTCTGTAAACATACTAAAAACCACTGAACTATATACTTTTAATGGATAAATTTTCTGACATGCAAAATGTATCTCGATAAAGCTGTTAAAAATAATAGACAACAATATTTCAGTCTTGATTTATGAATCCAATCCCGTTGTCTTATTTCCTTCTCTTAGATAATTAAATAATCTTTGAGCAGGCATGTTAAACGGTGCTTTGATATGACATTGAAAGGACATGTTGCCTGCTTTATAATTTTTTAATTTATGAGTTTGGGGTAATTTTTCCTAACAAGGAATGTAATGAAGCATGTAGAAGCCATGAATTTAACTTCAGAAAGCTTACAGTTCATTAGAATGCACTGACAAAAGAGAGAACAAAACAGGAGGGCAATTAAATACGTTATAGTGTAATACTAAATAAATTGAATGAATGGTGGATCTAATAACATTTATCACAGTATTTAAAACCAACAACAATTGTTTCATTAGAAGAAAAATTGACAAACCCACAATTCTGAGTATAGTTTTCTATGCATTTAAAATTTTAAAAGGGCCTAAGATTGAAGAGATGTGAAGAGTGAAAACACAAAACACTGTATAAAATATGTAGACATGCAAGGTTATAGATGGGTGAAGTTTACATATTTATATGGGAAGAGGTTTCACGTCAATCATGTTTGCTCCCCATTTATTATTTTGAAAAGCAAGGCAAGAAGACAACTATAAATAGCCTTTTCAATGAATATGTACCCGAGAGGGCATTGTGAGCTAGGCAGGATGTGAGGGTGGGGAGATTTCCATACTGTACACAATATGTATGTGCTGGGTAAATCCCCTGGCCTAAAATACAATCCACAGTACTTTTATGTTGATGCTGCTAAGCAGAGGTTGCGTGGGATGAGCTGCGGTTAACTTTGGGCACCTAGGACTTCAGGAAGCCAGCCTGATTTCTGCCTTACCTCTGGCTGTCAGAAAAGAGACCACAGTCACCTAGACTCTTCCCCTGAGGGCCAGTATGCAAATCAACTTGCCTCTGCCCTGGGTTTAAAATGAAAATGAGCTCCTATACAAAAAAAGAGCCAGACAGGCAATTTAAATAATCGTATTTCTGAATACACTGATCCATCTAGTGTCACTTCTCTTCCCCTCCTACTCTTTTTCTGCTCCCTTCTTGTTTCTGTCCTGCTCAGCCATATTTAGCTCCACTCAGAGCCAAAAATCTGCCCTGCTCATTACACTCATAACTGTTTCCCTCTCTCAGCTTCCAATTTTGCTGTATTTATATGCCATTTATTTCTTTGATATTAAACTGAAGAAGGTTGCAGTTAAATACACACACAAATAAAAAAACCCAGTTAACATTGAAGTTAAGAGTAAAGATTAAAACTTCTATACAGGTAGAGGGAAGTAAATGATCTAGAAACTGGGATGATTATTGCAATTAAAGATTAAATTTAACTAAAAAATATGGGAAGAACGTAAAGTAAATGTTAACATTGATTATCTCAGAAGAGTGAGGCTAGAAGTTATTATTTTTGTCTATTTGTTAATCTGCTTTTTCTAGCAGAATATATTTCATTTTCATGTATATATATTTTAAAAAATTAGCTTCAAGCTTCCTGGTCACCTCAGTTATCATTGTCTTCTGCTAATCAAACTAACAATTTCTGACAAAGGACTTTGTTTTATTTTAAATTGAAAATAAAAAATTCTCCCACAATATCATCTTTTCAAATTACATAAATTAGAAAGCGAAATATCTCTTTACCTTTCCAGTTCCATTTGCTGGAAGTTTGCAATATAAACTTGCTGATGTTGCCCTGTGCATACACATACACATTAATAAAAAATAAAAAATAGAATCGTGTCATATTTATTGGTCAGCACCTTTTCTGTCTTAACAATGTACCTTGTACTTATTTAGAGCGAAGCATTAGATATACATTATTCATTTTCATAAACTTGTAGTGTTCTACTGAATGGATATACCATAAATTATTTAACTAGTTTCTCACTGATATTCATATAATTTATTTCTGTTACAAACAACACTTATTCAACATTTTGTACATATATCTTTATGTGCTTATGCTATTTTTTTCTCTAGGATTGATAGCTCTAGAAGGAATAAGGATTTAAAAAAAAAATAATTTCAGAAGAGCCGATGTAATTACCAAATCTCTTGAGTCTCACTCTTAAATAGATACAAGTAAACCTGACCAAGCTTGGATGAGAACCATAAAGAAAACAAAGGGCTTCAAAGCCACATCCTAAGAGAACAGTTGAAAGATCTCTTTGGTCTGGACACAGTAGGGGTCTGGAATTATATGAGAAGCATCTTCACTTATTTAAATGGTTGTTCCCTGGACCAGAGAAGAGGATTGGAAATATAGGGCCTCAAATGATAAAGCAATGAAGATAGACTTTAGGTCAGTGTAAGGGAGAAATCGTTTATTGATGAGCCAGCAGCCATTCCTCTTCCTCTAGTGCAACACTCTGCTGCTATTCCTTTGGAAGACCACCTCCCCTTGTTCGCAGTCCGTGTGGTTTGGTAGGGCTGATCGTATCCCACCCCCAAATCCAGTAGAGTAGGCAGACCTAGAAATAGACAACAGAATATTCTCTCGCCTTGGCTGTGCTGATTGAGGTACATGTTAGCCTGTCAATCCAAGCCAAGGCAATAATTCACAGTTCTGAGACTTATGCCGGAACTATTATAAGGAAAAAGAATCCAGTTCCACTGGTAAAATGTCAGCCTATTTTGCTGCCGTGGAGGAAAGCCTGCCTAAGCACGAAGTCAACACAGAACTGAGAAGTGAAAAACAAAATTTCTGATGTCATCATATTAGGATCCAGATCCAATAGTGCCAGGATGAATTGCTTTTTTTTTTTTTTTTTTTTTTTTTTCAGAAAATTATGTTATAGAATGTTAAATGAGGCTTTTCAACTTAGTTTTTCAGTTGATGCCACAAAGGCATAAAATAATACAATTAAAGGAATCAAATACTTTCCTATCTTAAAATGGGGTGTTATATTATCTAAGCTTGATACAATAAGAAGCAACACAGTTTCTGTTAGTAGCAGTGTTCACCCACCTGGAGCCTTTAGAACACAAAGCCTTGAAAAGTCAAGAGAGGGATTTGGGTGTACTGTGCATTTCCTCTCACAATCTGCCCGGAGGAAAGGGCAGCTGGTTGGTGCTTGCATCCACTAGAAGCCTAGTGACAGGGCCTTTAAGGGACTACTCAGTGAGCTTGGCGTAAATCTCAGAATTTAAGAGACATAGGACTGGTGTCTAAATCCCGTTTGGAGAAACATAATGGTGAAGGCTTGTGGAAGAGCTGCATATTTGGTGTCAGAAGGAGAAGAGGCTGTACTTGGGGCAAGTGGTACATCCATCAATGGCAGGGCAAGGATGCCAAAGTCTTCAAATAGAGCCATGGGAAAGGAATAGTGGTGTGTGGCTCATTTTCAAAGAAAATACACCCAAGAGGATAACTGAGATGGGCAAAGGGATCCCGATGGAGTTGGGAGGAGCAGAGGAAACACTAGAAATGGACCAACAGAAGCCCAAGGGCTGAGGGTTGGGCTCATTAGCCAGTCAGAGTGGCATCTCTCGCATCAAGAACCCTCTGAAACTAATGACAACAACAAAACACACAACAAAAGTTTCCTATGAAAGGAAAAGTAGCAATTGTCTTTCTACCACATTCAGAGTTCATTAACCCCAGATTATGGTTTAGCCTCATTGAAAGCTGTACCTTTTTCCCTTCTTCCTTCATGAACCTGAGCCTGATGGGGTAGGTTAGGAGCCAGGCTAGTCTTTTGGGAAGGAGGAGGAGTTAGGATGTAGTGGAAAAGGCAACATGCTTAGAAGCCTGAAGCAGACTTATGCATACCTTGAGGAAAAAGCGTTAAATGGAATACGTTTAGAGTTTCGATTGTTATACTGAACTGGACAGGCCTTTTTTTTAAACTTTTCATCAGGGAAATTTTCAAACATATAGCAATGTAACAAGAATAGCATAAAGTACCCTCACCTATCCATCACCCAGCTTCAATTGTTTATTCATAGCCAAACCCTATCTATTTCTCCCTTTCCACTGGATTATAACAAGCAAATCTCAGATGTCTTGTTATTTTATAAATAATTATTTCAGTACATTTCTGTGCAAAACAAAGTCTCTTTTAAGATAACAAGTGTCATTACTGCACCTTTAAAAATTAATAATTGTTTAAGTATGATTAATTAATAATGATGATATATTAGTCCTCAAATATAAGTCAGTGTTCTGATTTCACAATTGTCTGATATTGTTTTTATACAATTAATTTGTTTGAATCTACATCCAAACAAAATCATTACATGCTTGACTTGTCGCTTAATGTCCCTTTTAGTCTATAGGTTCTCCCTCTGACTTATTTGTTGCAGACAAACAGGTCATTTGTCTCTAGTGTTTTATGTATTTTGGACTTGTCCAATTGCATCTCCATACAACTGTCATGTTCCTTTATCTTCTGTATCTCCATGCATTTGTCATGTTCCTCTCTCTCCTACATTTCCTGCAAACTTGGATATAGATCTAGAGGTTTGATGAGATTCGTGTTTAATTTTGGCAAGACTTCTGAGTCAGTGGTTTTGTGTGCTTCCTATTGCAGCACATCAGGAAACAGAATGTCTGGTGGTCTCTCCTTTTGTGATGTTAAAATTTATAATTTAAAATTTATATTACAGTGTTATCAGTCTAATATAAATTATAAATTTTCCTAGTGGCTTTCACATAATGATTTTAGTAGCCATTGATGATCATTGCCTAGGTCCATTATGTCATTAGAATTGCAGAGTGGTGATGTTTTATCACTCCATTTATTAGCTGTAATTCTTCTCTAAAGGACTTTTCCTCATTAAATATTTAATTACTAAACTAAAGCATAGTTTCTCAGGAGAAACAGAAATGTGTTTAATTCTCTTCCTTTGTTTTCCAGGTTTTAGAATAATAAATCAGTTTTTCAGCCTCTTCCAAAGGTGATGGATTAGTTGGGATTTTTCTTTTTTTAATTTTTTAAAATTAATTAATTAATTAATTTTTATGGTGACATTGGTTAACGAAATCCAATATTTCAGCTGTACACTTTAACAGTAAGGCATATATATATTTACACTGTGTGTTCACCTCTCATAGTTAGATTTTTTTCTGTCACCACATATTTGACCCCTTTACCCTGTCTACCTCCCCCTACCCCCTCCTCCCTCCCCTCTGGTAACCACTAGTCTATTGTCCATGTCCATGAGTCTCTGTTTGTTTGTCCTATTCATTTGTCACTTTTAGGTTTATATCCCACATATAAATGATATCATGTGATTTTCAACTTTTTTATCTGGCTTATTTTGCTTAGCATGATTATCTCAAGGTCCATCTATGTTGTCACAAATGGCAATGTTTCATCTCTTCTTATGGCTGAGTAGGAATTTTTCTTCAGGTATCTTATGAACTAATGATTTTAACATGTTGGCTGTTCTTCAGTTCATTGCAGTATTGCAGTTATTGTTCTTTTTGATGCCTTAATTGTTCCATCTTTGACAAATGGGAGCTTCTTTAACTTGGTTCCTGGAAATTGAACTTTTTAAAGCAAAGCGAAGGGATTATTTGTCTTTATGTAGGTTTTCCTGAAAGTGAGTCCTTAAGGTTACATTTACGTGAGGACAAAGTCAATCCCAGTGAGTGGATTTGAAGGTGCTATGAAAGAGAAAATAAAATTACTTATGCTTGCATTCCATGGAGACTTAGCAAATGAAAGGCTACTGTCACAATAGCTACTGTTGGTATTTTGCTTTCCCACATAAAAACACTTTGTGAAGTCTGTAAATCTTACAATCTGAACAAACTAGGTATAAATCTACTGTTCTCAAAGAAGTTTACAGTCCAGTTTGGAAGATAATGCTGTATTAGTTAAATTAGGTTTATTGTTTGTGACAACTTTGAAATTATAAGAACTTAGAGAATAGAATTTTATTTGTCTTTATGTTTAAAAAAAAAAGTGCCCCAAGCTGGTATGGAGGATCCAAGCCCACCAGGACCCCACGCTCTTTCTATCTTATGCTTCATTGTCCTCAATAGGTAATTTCTACTTCATGATATAAGAGCTGCTCTCCGACCATCACATTCACATTCTAGTCAACAGAAAAGAGGAAAAAGAGAATGAACAGGGTATGATGATTGCCATTAAAAACAGTTCTTGGAAGTTGTGCTCATTACTTCTGCTATGTTCCATTATCTAGAAACAGTTACATGACTGAAAAATGTAACCTTTATTCTGGCTGGACAGATGCCTGGATAATCTTCAAGGAGTCAGTTACCAAGGAAAAGGAGGAGAGTAAATAGATTGCAGAAAACAGCAATCTCTGTGTCAAGCCCATATTCCAAAGATAAAAAAATACTATCTCTTTTGGGTAGTTTATTTCCACACGTCTTCAAATTTCAGATGGAGGAAGGAGGATCATTTAAAATATCCTCTCCCCCACCATCCTGAATGCCTTGATTATGCTGGAGCATCCAATATATGAAACAAAATTAAGCTGTAGCCTAATAATTTACATTTAAAAATCAATTTTTGATAATTTCAATCCTTTATAGTAATAATGATTGTTTTGTTTCATTATTTATCCCTGTCCAATATATGCCATCTCTGCTTACACTGAGATTTCTTATTTACTTCACACTAGACGTAGGATTCACATACTATATTTCAACTATGTACTAATTCTAAGGCAAGATACACAGCACCCACAGTTCATAGAGTTTATGGGATTTGGTTCCCAAAAGAACCCTAACAAGGAGATGAGATCATCACTAAAGAGAAACAACTTAGTAAGCAAGAGAGCTGGGATTCTAATATAGTTTTGTCTGTCTTCAGAGCCCATGCATGCTTTGTTTATTATGCCATTTTGAAAGACGTACTTATTTTCTGCTTTTCCACTAAGTTTTAGAATAGAAAAGCAATCATCCATTTGTAGCATGGAGAGATTCCTGTGGGTTTTCATTTAAATTAAAAAAAATAAACTTCAATATATTTCTCTTAAGTGTTTTATGACCATTGTCTCTTTTAATTGTCCAACCCAGTTCAGTGATTATTCACTCAATACATTCTTCTTAAACATCCTTTTTTACGTGCGAGGCACTTTCTCTTCATACCCATTATGACAGTTACAATTGTAAATTTTGGAGGGCAATTTGTAGATTAATGTTTGTCTCTCCCACTAGTCTGGAAGCTCCATGATAGTCAAGACTATGTGGGGTTTTGCTCACCATTATATACTCATCAACCCCAACTGACCCTAAAATAGGGGGATTATTTTAGATCATCCGGCAAATCCAAGGTCATTTCAAGGGTCCTTAAGTATGGAAGAGCTTACAGTTGTATGAGATGAGAGGACGTGGCCCACTGTTGTTGGCTTCGAAGATGGAGGCAGAGGGCCAGCACCCAGAAACGTGGATGGTCTGAGAAGCTGTAAAGGGCAAGAACAGGGACTCTGTGTTAGAGATCCCCCAGAAAGGATCCCAATCCTGCTGACATTTTGATTTTAGTCCAGCGAGACCCATTTTGGACTTCTGAACTACAGAATGGTAAAATAACAAATTTCTGAGCCACTGA
Source organism: Eidolon dupreanum (assembly GCA_028627145.1). Lineage (NCBI taxonomy): Eukaryota > Metazoa > Chordata > Mammalia > Chiroptera > Pteropodidae > Eidolon > Eidolon dupreanum. The sequence continues at coordinate 13,112,517 of CM053515.1, read as the reverse complement.
GTTTATGATTACAGCAGCAACAGGAAACTAATACACAAACTATGCCCAATGGCTCCAGTGCCCATGTTCCTACTTCTTATACTACATGCCTTAACTATTGGATGGGCTAAACCAGAAACTTTAAAGATTAAACTCTAATTCTTCATATCATTTTGATTCCAATGTTTTTCAAATATCGTTTCTAAGCCCTCCAGCAAAGAGTATGTATATTTTCTACCTATGCCTCTTTTTTTGTGTGAATTTTGAAAGGATGTGGTTACAGCCTTTGACATCAGAGGAGAAGCTCAGCGATGTTGACTGAGCGTTGATAGAGAGATAACGTTGGAGGCAAATTGCCTTATAACAACTCTCTCAAGATCAACTGCCTCCTCATTGCATTCCTTGTCCCGAAGCTATCTCCTCTGGTTGTGCTGAGGGGTGATGCCCAAGGCGCATCACTTTTCAAGAATTGGATCATGAACAACTTTATCCTTCTGGAAGAACAACTCATCAAAAAATCCCAACAAAAGAGAAGAACTTCTCCCTCGAACTTTAAAGTCCGCTTCTTTGTTTTAACCAAAACCAGCCTGGCGTACTTTGAGGACCGTCATGGGGTATGTAAGCACTTCGTTTTGTCTTTTATTAAAAAGAGTATTTGCTATTTAGACTTGGGCTGAATCATGAAGATACAGATGGAATAAATTAAAGACACAAGGGACACAGATATGCCTGTCAAAAAAACCTAAAAAGCACAATAAGAGAAGTTAGAAGAGAATGTGGAGAAAATTCAAGAGATGGGATGGTCATAGTAGGTGATTTCAGTTTTAAAAGTTCTACAAGAGTAAATTTAATTTTAACATTTTCTCCTGCAAGTTTAGGTTTAATTTTTAAATTATAATATTTCGTGTGGCAAATGTTATGATTGGATAGAATTTGCACTTCTTTTGAAATATACTAAACTTTATGGGCATAGATTAATAAAATATTAGCATTCATGGGTACTTGAGTAATGATCTAACCTCATTTCCTTAATTTATAATGAATGAAACTGGTAACTGAAATAGTTAGGTGATAGGTTCAGTGTCAACATTTTTATGTTTCCAATTCTATTTGTCTCAATAGTCACCGCTTGCCTGATATCTTGAAATAATATTCCTTGAGCATTGAATTGTCCAAAATGTGCAAGGTGCAATGGTAAACCTCTTTATCCCTTGGAAAAGTTTCCAGGAGACTAAGGTTATTTTGCACAAAGTGTTATGCAGTATAGACCATTGGTTCTTACCCAGAAGATTACAGCTGCTTGGCTAACTTAATCTTTTTATATATCTAAAGACATTCTTAGATTCCCTAACATCAATAATAATAATAATAATAATAATAATAATGACATGAATAATAACAATGTAGTTTGGCATAAAAATAGCACTGGATGAGGGGTCTGGAGACCAAACTCAGCTTTCCTCTAAGTGAGCGAGCATGGGCAAACGTCTCTACCTCCTGTGTCAGGCTCTTTCTTTATAAAATGAAAGGACTGGAAATGCCACCTACAAATATCGCTTTCTTCTTTAAAAACGCTTTGTTTCTGTTTAACCCTTCTCAGCAATTTTTCAAGCATGTTTGATTTGTTACTCTACCATTGTGTTGTTTTTCCATCACTAGGGAAGTAATGCAAGGGGTTTCCACCTATGTTTTACTGAAGGGGAAACAACATTAGGTGCTCGGTGTTCACTTAGGATCAAAGGTGCTCAGATCCCTGACTTGAATTTGGGTTGTTTTGAGAGCCAGTCTTTGAAGTGTTCAGTGAAATGGAGTCCTGAGTGAGGCCAGGCTGTTATGGAGCCTGTGGACGCCTGGCTGAAGTTTCAAGTGAAATAACACTGCCTCTTCGTTAGAAGTGAAAACACGTACTCACTTTCAGCAGATGCTTAGAATAATAATTGACAATCAGTTAGAAAGCATATGAAATTATTGATGGGTGAGGCCCCTTTGATAGGTACTCAGTAAGTGTTTGCTGACTAAATTAATAGAGGGCCAACAGTCAAGTTTTAAACTGGGAGGATTCATTATTTGGAGATGAAAAACCACATGGCATTGGTAAATATTTTTCTTATTGTGAGTGCGATATTAGAAGTTCTTGTTCATGTTGGAAGAGAAGTTACTTGCCTTTAAATTTTTTTTTTCAAAGCCCATTTTACAGTTGTTGCCAATTTATTTTTCTGACTCAACACAACACCATCTCATTTACTTAGCATTGATTATTTTTGAGCAGCATGGCGATTTGTGAACTATTTAGTTGTGAATTTAGGACAATATTACTCACAAATAATCATACAACCAAACGGTCCTGATTCAAAATTGTCTTGGTTATAATTTGCATGAGGACTATGTTGTAAAATCACTTTGCTTCTTCATTTGAGCATAATGAAAAATTCCAGGACAATTAATTCATTCTAGGGAACCCTGAGCTACAGTTTCTAACATTTCCATGTGGGATGTAGCAGATACATGATGCACAAACATCGAATTTCTTATTTTCTAATGCCTGTTGCTTATATTCATAAATAACATTTTTAAAAACATTTATTTAAATCTTATAAAAATTTATTGGTTAGAAATTTACCTTGAATCACTGAGAAACTTAAGATATGTGAGCTATTAATGCTCATGCTCTATGTATGTTCCATTATTTAAGGCCATTGATTTGCACACAAGAGTATTATTTATCACCTATTAATAGGAATATCATTATACTTGTGGGAAGAAAACTTTTTATTTTTAGATTAAAGCCTCAGTCTTCCTATCTGTAAAAGGGGTGTGATAATAATATTCACTTCATGGGAAGCTAGTAAAGATTAATGGAGAGAATGTATTTAGATGAAACTGTTTGAAATCACCATTTGGTAGATCAAAAAAGATCAGATATTGACAATATCATGTAGTTCAACTTAATATATAAAGTGCTTAACATAAATCCTGTCACCTACTAAGCACCTGTTCAAAATTAGTTGTTATTTATATCATCATAATATCTCTGAAGGAGCCAGCAGAGTGGAATAACATATTTATTTCTAAGTGAAGAGAAACATCAAAGGAGTCTTCGAAGTCAGGTTAATATCAAGGTTCTGGATTCCTTCTATTCTGTGGCTAAACACAAGTTTGAGGGGAGAGATATACATGCATCATGAGATGTGTGATGCTGGCTACCATTGCCCCTCTCAGGGTTTCAACTTCTTTTTCTCTTTTCTCATTTGTAAAATTACGTTTCTTGGAGCTCTAAAATTCTGTAGATTTAAGACATCTTATGAAAAATAATCCTTCTACCTATTCAGGACCAAATTCTGTAGTTCTGCAATTTAAGTCTATTTTCTAACTTTAAATAGCCATGCCTGTTGTCATCGTAATACTGATTGAGACTTTTACTTTAACATGTATTTAGTTCTGGTGTGAGATGCCTGATTCCCCTGTTGAGATGTGCAAGAGTTTGCAGCAGGGCTAGGAAGCTCCTTCATCCTGCTAGGAGCAGCCAGTGGATCAGAAAGAAGCACAGAGTTGGCAGATGGAGGCTCACCTGGGACCGCTACCACTCCTTGCACTCATTCCACCCTGGCCCCCTGCCACTCCATTCTCCCCACAGTAGCCAGCAGGAGCTTCTCACATGGTAACAGTGATCATGTCCTGATGCCCTTCATCAGAGATTGACTTGTCCCCTTTTCCCTGAAACTGGACATCGTAGTCTATTACATGATCTCCTCTGTCTCAGCTCATGTACCTTTTTCTTCTATCTTTCTTCATCTTTAAGATTTCCACTTTAAATGTCATTTTCTTGGGGATATCTTCCTTGATTTCCTTAGACTAGGTCATCTCCTCTTGTTAGTCTCTGCCATAGCAATATATACCCTTTCTTCAGAGTACATGCCAAAGTTATAATTACCCATTTATTAGTATAATTATTGCATGAATGTCATCCCCCACCCCAACCTCCATTAGACTATAAGCTTTATGAGGGCTGGCACCCAATTTGCTAAAGCTGGCATCACCAATATCTAGGACAGTGCCTGACACATACCATTTACTTATTAATTATTTGTGGAAGGAAGAAAAAGAGGGTGGGAGGGAAGAAATGAAGGAGGAAGAACAAGAGATATAGATATAGTTGGAGAGGTTAGAGTTATACAAATGAATCCCTAATAGAACAAGCCTCAATGACAAAAGAGTAGAGAACAGAGCAAGTAATATAGGACTTCAAACAGGAAATTCCTTGCTGTAGGAACTCCCTGGAGACAGTAGTTTATAGCCTAGCTTTGAACAAAGAGGAAGATTCAAGTGGTTGGAATTTTAAGAGATGGTCAGAGAAACACATGTAGAAACCAGGAGATGGACCTTGCTCATCACTGTATCACCAACACAAGATTCAGGGGTGGTCAGTAAATATTTGGTGAGTGAATTTAAATATAGGACTCTCCCTCTCCCCCAAAGCTTGCTTTTATTTATTTGTTTGTTCATTCATTTGTTTTACCTAATACTTTATCAAGGAAATGTTTCTATTGTGGTATATTTAGATTCATTCATTTGTTTAGAAAACATTTATTGAGCATCTACTATATAACAGGTTCTGTGCTACATGCTAGGAAAGAGTGGTAAGTAACAGAAACAAGGTGTCTACCCTCAAAAACATACATGCTGGTGAAGGAAACTGACATAAGCAAGTATATAAATACACGGGGCAGGTATAGACTATGGTATGTTTTATAGAAAGACTGAGTAGTAGCTGGGGCTGAGTTGGAAAGAAGGGTGATCAGAGAAGTGATTTATATCTGATGTCTGTGGGGATAGCAGAGTATACAAGGGGCAAGAGTGGAAGCCAGGAAGCCAGTAGAGGCTACTGCAGTGGTCTAGATTGATGAATTCTGGTCTATTGTGTGGTATGCTATGAGCAACTCTGAGTTGCCCTTCAGTTATTTTGTTTTAATTTTCTTATATCATCCCTTTCCTGGGGATTCTTGGTCCAGAATCATTCTACTTCATGTTTCAGTGGAAAAATGCCTGATGTCTAACCTGCCTCATGACCAACACTGAGTTCAGGCAGTGTATAGCAGCAAGGACCAAAAACAAATTAGAATCAGGTTAAATCCAGTTTGATCGACTTCAAAAGATAGAGCAACAAGCCTTCATATCCCCATACCATTAAAAAAAATGAATGGAACTACATACAAAATGTTCTCCATTACTCTTTTGTCTGAAGACGTCAATTTAAGTTCCTCATGAGAATTATCTTTTCTCTCACGCAGACATAACTTACATGCAGTTATAATCACAGTGCATGAATATTCGTATTCTCCTTTTTCCATATATTCTTTTGCATATACACTTTCCTACATCTACATGGAATCATTTTCTCACATATATGATTTTTTTAAAATGATCAAGTTGGTTCATTTCAGATATATGCTTATCTGTTTTATGTGTCTGAACAAATTAACAAATTTATCTCTCATCTACTGTTTGACATTTTTGTCTGTTTCTGGGTATCGTGAAAACACTGGAAAATAATAGTATATCAAACACAGGACTGTCTCTTTGTAAATATCAGCCCCACGAGATAGAGTACCATGTGTGAGATAACAATGTCATAGGATAAGAACGCTTTGTAGCCTCTCTCACGTGTTGCTACTTCCTCTTCCAAAGAGATCGATGTGATACACAGGGCCACCACAAGCTACCAGAACCATGAGAGAAGATTATGTTTCTAAGAAAGAGCTAATAAGAACAAAAACATCCCATCGCTGTGGTGATTTTCAAGTACACTATTTTTGTAGGTTTTGAATGTTATGGTGAGAGGGAAAATATGTAATATTTTATACCTGGGGAAGATGTTTTGATTTAAAGTCAATCATATTATATATGTAGATGAACCCACCAACTGTACAGTAAGATTTAAGGGGTAAAAAGCCTCCTACTCTGTAAAACATCATCTCCCTAGTTGATCATCTTAGGGGATCTGAAAGGTTCACATGAATGAACTCTTTCATTTGCTTCTTAATAAACCCAACAAGTGTCTTTATTAAGAAGTAAATAAAATCCAGGAGGGTATCCTATAAGCCATTTTATTGCTCCATAGAGGTCAGCTTTAATTTTAGATAGAGCTTAAAGGACTGAAAGCCTCAGACAGACTGTAATTCTGTAATTCTAGAAAAGTAGGATGAGGTGAGGAAACAACAACATGGTAGTTTAATAGAATGGAGACCTGGCACTAATTAACCTGGGTGACCTTGGGCAGTTCCATATTCTATCTGAGATTTTGTATCTTGTCCATAATATCAAGGGATGAGACTAGATCAGTAGTTTTCAAACTTTCTAAAGTATGGAACCCTTTTCTAGCACAAAATTATACATGACATCCTCATTTCAATATATGAAACAGATATAAGTGGAGGAGCTCTGGTTGAAGCGAGAACATGGAGGCTGCCCAGAACCTTATGCTCTTGGCCTCCTCCTTGATCTGCAATGATCACCAAGCTTCCTTCCAATCTCTGACTTGTCTACCCAGGATGTAAATCGAATAATAGAAATGAAAAGGCAAGAGGCAATTTAGAAAGCCATTTCACCTTGAAGCCTCATCACTAACATAAAAAGTCGGATTGAATGGTCTCTAAAGTGGCGCTCAAAAAATTAGAAGCTGTGATCACATCTGTTGAATGATCATATGATATGAATTCATAAATAGACATGGAGATTAGCTAAACATGGGTGCCTTTCCATGAAGTAACACATCTAAGAGATGATTAATAATTGTGTGGCTGATAAGACAAGCATATTGTCAATATCCAAGATACACCCTAGAAAAGAGGGCAGACATTTCAAATGTAACCAACATAAAATTTAAAATAACAAGGGTCAATATTTAATGAGTACTTGCTGAGTTTCAGGGCACTGTCTTAAGTGCTTTGCATGTATCATATAAATATTCACAATAACCACACGCAGCAGGCCCCATTGTTATCTTCATTTTATCGATGAGAAAGCAGAGGCTTAGAGAAGCTAAGTATCTCTTTTTGGTCACACACCCAGGACAAATATTAAAGTTGGGTTAAATGTTCTTCAATGGATCTTTTCAGATCTAAGTTTGTTTGAATCTGAGAAGTCTTGTAATAGAAGTTGTGACAGCTTCTATTGTGATGAGGGAGAGTTGGGGCAAAGATCCCTTGGTGAGTTTTCAGCACTGCCTAATAGAGGTCCTGAGTGGGTGGTCCAGTTAGCCCAGCAAGCTTACTCGAATGACAGCGCATCATCAACAGCAGTAACCAGCAATCTCCACCAGGTGAGGACTAAACACATTCCTATGAATTTTCTCATTTAATCCTCACAATTCTTACAAAAAGATACAAGTCAAATTCTATGTCAGAGAGGAAGCAAGTGAGAAGTCACACAATTTGCCCAAAGTCAAAACAGTGGTGACAAGTGTAAAAGCAACAGCTTGCTTTGGGATTAGTAATTTTCTGTACCTTGACCCTACATTCTGAAAGCTCTCTGTGTCCTTTACTGATAGCTGTCTGGTTGCCCCATTAGAATTTTCTTCTGTGAGAATTCTCTGAAAAACTTTCCACTGTAAGTGTGTGAATTTGCCAGTCTCTTGTGATTATGCAGAATGTGATTCTGTCCACTTGGACTTTATGGGTGACAAAAATGAGCCCCTGAACTTGTAAACTTGAGGCTCTGTTCCTGAAGTGACCTCTGCTAAGAAAAAGTACTGTATAAGCCTTAGCTCTGTTTAGTTTACCAGACTAGCTTATCATAATAATAACAACTAGCCCTCACTGGGCACTCCTGAGAAGTACATCCTGGGAATGCTATACTCAGAGTGGTGATATGAGAAGATTACCATGTCGGGGGTGCCAGCCAGGACTAGGGGTCTAGAAAGTGGGATTGAGGGCATTAACACCAAATCTTGCCCTTTCTCACAATTTATGCTGTGACCAATTTCATGTACAAGGATCTGATTAAGTACTTTCCAAATTGGGTTACCACTAGGCACCTACAAGATGGTACGTGGATATATCTGGTTTTGACAAGTTCACGTTCTTTTGAACATGGCCAAATTATTCTCCATAGAAGTCGTACCAATAAATACTTCCCAGGGCCATATGTGAGATATTTTCTCAAAACCTCCCAACACCAAGTCTGACAGTTTTTTAAAAAAAGATGTCGCAGTATGTCACAGTATAATTTATTTGTATTTCTATTACTATAGTGAGTTTGAGCATCCTTTCATATCCCTTTTGCCCATTTTTCTATAATATTGTTAGTATTTTCCTTAATAATTTGTATGAGCTCTTTAGCTATTAGATAAACCCTTTATGCAGACTAGTTTTAACTTACCTTCTCATTGTCAAGAGATTTTTTATCCACTGTCCAATCATTCTGAGAATCTTACTCAAATTATTTACATTAAGAGTTTTGTTTAGGTCCACAAATAACACTTTCTGCTGCACATTTGGTCTGACCTGCTGTTCCTCAATCAATCAATGAATAAATATTAATTGAACATCACCTCTGTGCAAGGAGTTATTTCCTGAAATACAATGAAACTGGTATGAATTTACATACTTTGGCTACTGACTGTCCAGTGCTCGAAAAGTAGATACAAAAATATACTCTTTCAAGCTCATTAAAAATCTCATATCAATATTCTGGAAATAAGGAGGGCTTTGAAAGACCTTTCACAAACCAGAGACACTGAGAGACAAAATACGCTTTATACTGGTACATAGCACTTAGTTCATAAGTCCTTTCCTCTCTGCCCACTTTTGTAAACAAATATGCTTTCTAAAAGCTAGGATCGCTAATATCTTTATTAATATAAATGAGGCTTGGAAATTATTCCTAAATTATTGCTTCAATTCTAAGATAAATATACCCACATAAAAACACAGAGTTGCTTTATTAGAATCTATGAAGAAAAATAGCTATTACTCAAGAAGAACATGAGATGACCTGTCATGAACTTGAACTTCCATGGATTCAAAAGAGCAGGTGACAGGTGCTGCCTGGCTGCTGCTTACTGCGAATGGGGTCATGAGGTTACAAGTGCAAAGAGCTGCATCATTCTGCACACCCAGCATTTGATATGTACCCCTTACCCTTCTCCTCTAGTCATCTGCCAAATCTGTATTACACTGTAGTGTTTTAAAAATTTCTGACTGCTTTAAATATTAGTTTCATTTTCCTGCTTAGTAAATTTGCATGCTCACTGTAAAAACTTCAGATATAGACATATATCACTTACATTGCAAAAGTCTGCCATATTGCCACCTAGAAGGGAGAGCCAGGGTTAGCAGTGTTCCTTCTTGTACTATTTCTTTGAGTTTTGCATAAACTAATATATATTTTATTATCTTTTCCCAAAAATGAGATGATACTTCATCTATTACTCTAAACCTGCTTTTTACATTTATATATATATTTCTGTCCTTCCATGGAGAACAACTTTCTCTTTGATGGTGGCTACAGAATAGACACGAGATGGATGAATCATTAACTAATTTAACCATTTGTCTTCGATGATGTTCAAATTTCTCTAGTTTTTTTTTTTACTGTAATAAATAATGCCACTATGAACATCATTTTTTCTACATCTTTATATATTTGAACAAATGTTTCTGTAGGATAAATCCTACAAGGGAAATGTATTTATATATTTTAGTTAACGGTTTTAAAATACAGTAAAAGAAATGCATGTTCATGGTAAAATAATGAAACAGTATAGGAGGATATGAGGCGAAAAGTAAAGCTCTCTTTCTACTTCCTAATCGCAGGACCACTCCCATGAGCATCTGCTCTTAGTAGTTTCTTGAGAGAAAATGCATTCATAATTTTAACAGATGCCTAAAATTTCATGGCCTTCTGGAAACTGTATGAGAGTACCCTTTTCTCTTTCTTTCTTTTTCTTTCTTTCTTTCTTTCTTTCTTTCTTTCTTTCTTTCTTTCTTTCTTTCTTTCTTTCTTTCTTCTCGCTCGCTCGCTCGCTCGCTTTCTTTCTTTCTTTCTTTCTTTCTTTCTTTTTTGTAAAATCCTCATTTTTTCCTTCTGGGTAGTCAGGGTGCTGCTACTGACAAGATGGCAGACTTTAAAGAAAGCTAGAGTGCTTTCCTCACAGCACAATCAGCCCCATTGTGAACCACAGTGTGAAAAGCTGAGGTCGGGAAAGCCAGTTGACTCTGGTTTCACTCTGACTCAAAGGTCTTGGGGAAAAGAGGAAAGAAAAGAAGGCAAGTGTGGGATGGGTCATAATTTCCTGGCTTTAAGTTGGTCCAGGAGCCTCAAAATCAGCCACCTTAGTTCCAGATCTTCCCTAAACTTCCAAGTTGAGTGGTGGTAGGTTCAGGTGAAGGTAGGTTGGGGAGGGGAGGAACCAGCAACAGCTAATTACAAGTTGCATGCCTGTTTTAGATGATGCTACTTTTTCCACGGAGAAAGTAATGATCATATCTTTATTGGGTATAAAGCAACATGTTAGGTCTCTTCCTGTAGTGCAGGTCATATAATAACCCTGAGCTGCTGCTCTCAGTGTCCCTGTTGCTCCTGAAGAAATAAAAGAACTAAGAAGAGCTAAGAGAACTAAGTTTAGAACTGAGACAACTTGCTCAGTGTTACCTGTCATCACAAGCATACAAACCATGGATTTTCCTCTTTCCAAATCTCCACCTTTCTCCCCTGTGGCACAAGGGTTCGTTTTGTCATAAAAGACAGCAGGCTGAGTAACTTAGGAGACTGGGAGGGAATTCATGAATTGCCTCTAGCCTGTTTTGCAGAAGGGATGAAATTAGAATCCAGGCAGACCCCTTAAAACCATTGTTAGAACTGATATTCTGTATTCTGCCAGGGGTGAGGAAAACAACCCCCTAATCAATCACTTAAGTTTCATTTCACACATCGGTTTTAATTTCAATTGTGTCATTGTGTGACTTCAGATTGGAACAATGGCTCTACTACCTCCTAAAGAGGCAATGAGGAAAAATTTGAAATCCTTTGTTAAAATCATCATCAGAAAGATTTTCTAGTCTAAAAGAAATGCTGATAAAGGCAACATGTGGCTCCATTTATAGTGCGACCCAGGGAAAGTTATTCCCCTTGGTGGTTCCTTTTGAAAGATATTCTCTCAGCTGATGCCTGAAATTCCATTATCAAAGTTTCCTCTTGGTTTGAGTCCTCTAATACATACTATCCTAATCCAAACTCCTCTGAAACAAGCTAAGCATTAAACTATCAGTCAGTTAGGCCTTTGGTGAATCACTGAGGAAGGTTTTGACCTAAAGTCCTCGAATTTAGCTAACATCCTTGAATTTACGAAGTGAGAGCTCATGTGACACAGTTGGGAAGACCAGGAACCTTTTCGTGGTTTTGTTCTAATTTTACAAATACTTGGCAAAATAAACAAATGACTCGGGAATGTCAAAATCACCAATACCATTGCTTAAAAATTAATGTTATCTTCCCAAATGGTGGTTCCAGGTTACATATTTGCCTGAAAGAAAATCCCCAAAGAAAATGTGGGCACATAAAGACAGGAGAACCAGGTCTTGTTTTATGGGCAGCATTTGGAGAAGGAAAGGAAAGAAATATTGGAGTGATGGGTTTATCATCTGAATGGTTTTATTTTGCTAGTAGGCTTAAGTCACCCTTTTAAGTCCTCTAAATTAACCCGTGATTCGGGAACTATTATTATTCCCACTGTAAAAAAATGGGGGGGGGCAACTGAGAAGTTGAGACACTTGCCTCAGGTTGCACAGCTGCCTGACCTAAAAGCTCCATTTCTGTCCCACTCTCCCTCATCAGAGCAGAGAGCTCAAATTCCGCTGCTTTCCGGAAGGGTGGACGTGTCCTCTTTCATTCTCTCTGATCTCTCTGCTGGACTAGCCAAGCAGTCAAAGAGCCAACATCGTGGAGCGAAGAGGAACTAGACAAAATGTCCCCATTTGAAATCCAGCATAAGTATTGCATGACCAAGTGCGGCAGAAACAAATCTCTATTGGGCCATGGCTTGAAGAAATCGGTCACACAATTGACTGTTCAGTATTGGGTTTAGAGAATGAAAGTTTCCTGTGGAAAGTTGAGAAAAGTGCTAAGCCATGAAGTGTAGTCATTAAAGCGCTCAGGCTCTGGAGTTATAGAGTTGAACTTGTGTGCTGCTCTTCTATTATTAAGAGACTCATCCCCTCTGAACCTTAACTTCCTCACCTGTAAAATGGGGTCGTGATTAAATAAGATGGTACGTTGAATGCCTGAAGCACAGGAAATGCTCAAAAACATTATTGTCTTTTATATTTTTCCTGCATCTCTTCTTGAAAGTCACGACACAAAATTCTATTTCATACAATATAGTAACATAGAGAAAAAGGAGATATAAAAGTCTCTTGCACAAGCTTGCCTTTGTACAAACATGTGGGTATCAGTTTCCTGCTGGATTTTGTTGGACACATGTCAGATGTCCTGGGTGAAGCTTTGAAAGGTTGAATGCAGCTTTGAACATGGCCAAGAGACAAGGCCACAGGAAATCTTGTGACTTTTACCCCAAGTGATGTAGCTGAAATAACAAAGAAGAATGAGGGCATGTTTTACTTGGTGTCTCTCTTTCTTTGGTGGCTTTTGTTTTATTTCCTTGGAAGGTTTTACCCTGGCATTTTTCAGAAATAGTGCAGTTGTTTGAGATGATTACAGGCAATCACCATTTCCCAGAGAAAAAACTATGTTTAGCTAGCTGACCAGCTGCTCCTCAGAGTCTGGCTGGGGAGAGGCACAGCTGGTCTGTTGTTTACCAGTATCAAATCTTACTAAGAGAGAAGAATGGGCTGAAGGCCTTTGGAGAGACTGACGAAGCAGGATGGATTGTGAAGAGGGAACCAGAGAACTCATTTGGGAATGAGAATGAGTTTTGACTGTGGAACATGAAATCCAACCAACAGAAGAACAAACTTGATGGCAGGCTCACCTGACAGACAGTTAAGGCACAAATGTCTTTTTAAATCCATGTTTGAGCTCAGCAAATATTAACAAATCAAGGAGATCATCTGAGTTTAGAGGAGAAGTCTTCCTTGGAGATCTTGAAGCCATATTATCCAGTAAGACAGCCATCAGCCATGTGTGGCTACTGAGCACTCAAAATGTGGCAAGTTCAAATTGAGACGTGTTGTAAAATACACGATTTCAGACTTAGAATAAAAAAGTAATTACTTTTTTTATGGTGATTACATGTGGAAATGATAATACTTTAGATATACGTATTGGGTTAAACAAAATATATTCTTAAAATTAATTTTACTTGTTCTGTTTTGCTTTTTGTAGTGTGGCTACTAGAATATTTTACATACATATTTGGCTGACATTATGTTTCTATTGGATAACCCTACTTTAGAATTTCGTATAGAATTATTATCCCTATTCACGACTCCAGTTTCTATTTACCTCCATTTTATACCCAGATTCTGTTGATTGCAGGCCATTGACAATCAACACTTATCCAGAACTTTTCTACCCCAGAGCTTCTGTTCTTGCTGTTCACTCTACCTAGGATGCTCATTCATCCTGACCTTCTCATGTCTGGCTCCTTTTTCAACTTTCTAATCTCAAATGCCCTCTTTCCAGAGAGGCCTGCTCTGACCACAAGTAGATCACACCAACCTCTTCTGTTTTCTTTATGGCACTGGTTTATATAGCCTGCCTTCCCAACTTGACCGTGTGTTCCATGAAAAAGTCGACTGCATTCACCTTTCTATTTCCTGCCCTCAGAGCAGTGCCCAGCTAGCTCATAGCTGGCCCCGCAATAAGTATTTCCTGAATCGCTAAATGCATTAGTCTTAAATCTGATTGATACTCTTTAAACTGTGTTCCAACTTGTCACCCTTCATTCATATCATCCTGACTGAGCACTTTCTGTGGGCCAGCCACTGTGCTACATCTTGGGGTAGGGTAACAGATGTCTTGGTCTTTACTCTCCGGGAGCACAGGACTTAGTAGGTTTCAAGGACAAAACTGCAAATGGTGTTGCCGTATTACCGCCATAAGCTTTTGTTGCATTTCACTGTGTGTACTACTAAGGAAATAACCCAACACAGGTCTGAAAACAAGATAACCTCAAAGCTTAGACTCCCTGTTTACCCGGAGCTGCAGATGGTTGTCGAAAAGGCTGCTTCCCTATACTCTTCTGCAGATTAACCATTCCAAAGACTATGATTATGGGCAGGATCTAGCTGTGGAAGGCTCTAAATGAGAAGGTAGTTTGAGTCCAAAGGGCACATGTCTCAATGGTTTTTAAGGGAAGTCTGACCTGTTCATACATCGCTAGATTACAAAGTGGTCATGGACCACTATGTGGAGCAGATGCTCGGTTTCGTTTGTATTGTGTATATTCTACAAATGTGTGTGGGAAAGACAAAGGCATTCCAATGGTTAACCTTGACTGTGTCAGGGTTATGGAGAAGGACAGATAATATGACGCTATAAATGTCTTCTTCCTGTACCTCATATTGGTTTTGTTGTTGTTGTTGGTGTTACAGTAACCATAGACAAATTTTGTACTTTCAAACATAGTCATTTTTATAAAGAAAATTTAAAAAGAAAGCTTCCCTGTATTTGATAGAGGCTACTTCTCACATCTTGACTCTTTTTCATCTCAGTTCTGTGCCTCAGCTACTAAAGCAGACGAGCAACCAGGCTGGGTATCAAAAAAAAAGAAAAAACAGACATCGAATTCTGAAGAATTCGATGGTGTCATGGTTCCCTGAATACTCACCTAGCACACTCGTATATCACAACTCTCTTGCTATAGGACTTCCTTAACCTCCTTAATTGGGGGGGAGGGTAAACTTTATTGAGGGCATCCATTATAAGCCAGGTAATTTGCTTACATATTTTCATTTTATTTTCAAATCAACTTTTAAAGGTAGGTCTTACTATCTTTGCTTATCAGATGTGGAAATTGAAGTTCAAGGAGGTTAGATGAATTGCCCAAGGTCATAGAGCTGGTTAGAGGCAGAGCCCAACTTTGAATTTAGCCCTTTTCAAACTTTCATCCAATTCACCATCATTTGCTACCTTTTTATAAAGGATAAGATATAATGAAATGTTTTGCAACTGGTTCCACAGCTGAATTAAACTCTATTCTCAATGGAAGCCTAATTCTAGGCACCTGTGAAAGACTTCCGATCTCTAAAAGTTTTCCCTAACTGGCCTTCCACAGAGCCTGATAGCCCACTAATGGAATTAGTCCCATTGGGGAAAAATGATTCAAAGAGCATGTTCTCCTAGGAGTCTGCTCAGAGTGTCCCTCTCAGGCACTGGGAGCAAAAAAGTGGCTTCTGGATATTGGAGTGGAGGGGGTGGGATGGATTTACAAAACTAATGGATTTTATCTAGCAATGGATCTCCGCAAGCAACCTAGTTAAAAATACTGTCTCCTCTCTTTTTAAATGGGATGGGCTATTTCTTCCTACAGAAAAAGCGCACGTTGAAGGGCTCCATTGAACTCTCCCGAATCAAATGTGTGGAGATTGTGAAAAGTGACATTAGCATCCCTTGCCACTACAAATACCCATTTCAGGTAAGTCCATCATGCCTAAGGGGACTAGCTCCTCTTTCCTTGTATGATGGTTGAAATCCTCAGTCATTGTAATAGAAGGCAGATAGGGATGGCTCTGATCTAGGGTTAGAACTTACACCAAGACCAGAAGAAAGCTGCTGTGTTCTTTCAATCAATTACACATTCACTCATTCATTCAATAAAGATTAAGCACAAAATCTTGAAAAAGTTGTTGTTCCTCATTCCCTTTTCCCTCATGTCTTCCCGACCTCAAAGAAAGTCCTAATTACTCTGCTCCTATGAGAAGGCAGAAAACTTCTAAGGGCCCCAAGCTGAATGTTCTTTAAGTGCAGTTTACTCATGACTTGGGGCAAACTGATCGCAATCTTTAGTTTGAAATTGCTTGGAGATTTTGCGGTAAAAAGAATCAGATTTTACAATTTGAGAACTTTCTGGACTTGTTTCTGTCTAACCCAGTGGCCACCAGCCAGCCACATGTGGATGTTTAAATTTAAATGTGAATTAATTTAAATTAAATGATATTAAAAATTCAGCTCCTGAGTCACACTAAACTACACTGAATGAATAAACATTTCATGTGTTTGATAGCCACATGTGACTAGTAGCTGCTGTATCAGACAGCACAGATAATAGAACACTTCCTTCACTACAGAAAGTTCTATTGGACAGAGCTGGTGGAGGGTATCTTTAGTCTTTAGGCCATGACATTGTCTAAATCTTATTACCACTCTTGGCATTTGTGACTCTAAGGTAGTGGCTGTCTCCTTGCACAACATAGGGTATCGTTCTCGTCTGCCAGTCTGAGGGGTAAATATTCTATTTTTAATGTGGCATAGAAAAAGATTTTTTTTCCTACTAGAAAGATGACTTCCATGAGATGGAATTTTTAGGCCTGAAAGTAAAAGGAATAACGTATTTTCCTGTATTAAAATTCTAATTACATATGAGTGCATGAAAAATTACACATGAGTGCATGAAATTCAAAGATCTGCAGTCTAGTTAATAGCATTGGACCAGTGTCAGTTTTCTGGTTTTAAAAATGTACAGTGGTTATATAAAATATTTTCACCGGGTAAAATGTACACAGGAACTCTACTATTTTTGGAACTTCTTGGGTGTCTTAACATTATTTCAAAACAATAAGTTTTTAAAATCCCAATTATACATTTATCATCTAATATCTTACTCTTTTATATGCCAGAAAGATTTTCTTTAACTACTAAAGAATTAATATGAGAAATAAACTTACTGTCAAGAGAACTCTTTCTCCAGCTATTTTAATTTAATGACATCTTAGAGATCCCACACTCGGCCCAGTAAGCCAGACTGGCCTGCTTTTCGTCATCCATCTCTGAGTGTGCTGCTCACCTTGAACTTTGTGTGTGTCTTTAGGTTGTGCATGACAACTACCTCCTGTACGTGTTTGCTCCAGACCGCGAAAGCAGGCAGCGCTGGGTGCTGGCTCTTAAAGAAGGTAATTAACCTCCTGTGTGACTGAGTCCCTGAAACCACTTGATCTTCCACTTGCCTTGGGCTCCACAGCGGAATAAAAGGCAGCTGATAGTCAAACATTTCTCCCTTTTGGTGTTGGTGGAAGATCCCAACTTTTCAACCTAGGTCCAAGAGGCAACAAGGAGTACAGGGGAGGATCAGTCAAACCCAGCCCATCACCTGTTTTTGTAAGGCTCCAAGCTAGGGATGATTTTTATATTTTTAAATGATTCCATTTTAGAGAGTTATATAAGTACCTACGTAGTATATTGATTTTGCCTGTTGTTGAGCAATACCTTAAATATTTACTATCTGCCCCTTTAAGTAAAAGTTTGCTGACTCCTGATGTGGTATGAAGAATAAGATAACTCCAGCCTAGACCCTTGAGTTAGAAGATCTGAGTTTGAATCCTGACTCTTCCACTAATAGCTATTTGGGTTCAGGCAACTTCCTCAACAGCTCTGTGCTTCAGTTTCCTCATCTACTTTTAAAAAAGGAAAGAAGAGGGAATACTAATGATAGTACCTACCTTCAGAACTGCTGTGAGTAAAGCCCTTGGAATGAGCCTGGGTCATAGTCAACACTCAGTAAACATTAGGTAGCTTAAAACGTTTTCCGATCATCAGTAAAGGTATTTCTTAAGGTTAGCCTTCCTGACAGCACAATTTGAGACAGCACAGAGTTCAGGTGCATGGGATGTGGAGCCAGGCTGCCAAGGTGAAAATCCCAGCTCTGCCAATTATTAGTGTGTAGCTTTGAGCAAGTTCCTTGACTTTTCTGTGTCTCCATTCCCTCAGCTATAAATTCTGACTAATAACAGTCATAGGGTTATTGTGTGGATGAAACGAGTTATGACGTATCAGACATTTAGGACAATACCCCAAAAAAGCACTCAATCAGTATTACTATTATTATTGTTATTTAGCCTGAAGCTCTGGATTTGCAGGAGAATTGGGTTCAAATATTAATGTCTCTAAGTAGTTATGGGGACTAAGGGTAAGCAAGCCATTTGGAACCACAGGAGCCACATTGCCTCTATCTGAAAAATAAGAATAAAAATGCAAATTTTATCTTCTTCCAAGGTTGTTGTGAGTCTCAAATGGGATGTAAACAAGCAAGTGCTGGGTAAACTGAAAAAAACTCTCAAGTTTAACAGTCACGGGGCAAAGAACAAACACTAAAGTAAAAAGTAATCAAAAGAGCTCCACCTATGTCCACACTGTCCGTTCTGCCTCTTTGAAGGGGTTTCACTCATAGGAAGTTAAAGCTAGAAGAAACATTAAAGATAATATGTCTAGGTCTCTGGTTTTTATACTTCTTTTTTTCTTTTTTTCAGCAGGAGAGTCTCTTTTTTTCTTTTCCTGCCATAATCTCACTTTGAAACCACAGATCTAGAAGGGATAGAAGCAAAGTTGCTGTGGTCGAAGGTGGGAGAGATGGAGAGGGGAATCTCACCTACTTAGTTTTTCCATTACCCTTAAGGCACTTTTGTGGGGCCCACTAACCCCCTCTAGCAATCTCATTGCGCAGTGGGGAAACCAGGGCTCAGGTGAGGGTTTTGTCCAACTTAAGGACACACAACTAACTTGAGTCAAAGCCAGACATGAGCCTGAATCTGCTGATACCTAAATCCAACACACACCCCACCATGAATGTGTGTACTTAGGGAAAGAGGCCATTTTTCTGACTATTCTGAGTACTAGTCACTCCAGCTCACATAGCTGGGTCCAATCTCAAGGAGCTAGAAGTTTGGTGGCCTAGATAGATTGATCTGAAAATAATTCCTCTCCTGGTGCCAACCCTTTTCAGAAACGAGGAATAATAACAGTTTGGTGCCCATGTATCATCCTAATTTCTGGATGGATGGGAGATGGAGGTGCTGTGCTCAGCTGGAGAAGCTTGCCATTGGCTGTGCCCACTACGATCCCACAAAGAATGGTAAGACACTGAGAATCCCCTTTCTTCTTTGTAAAATGACCTTTCTACTAGTAGAAAGTAAATGCTCTCTGCTTCTCATCATCAGGTATGTCAGAGATTGAATGTAAAATTCTACATTTTCAGAATTTTCAGAGGGGAATCATCTGCCTCTACTACCCGCCTGTTGATTTTTTATTTTGTCTCAAAACTTATGTCTTTATACCTTCTTGCTACTCAAAACATGGTCCTTGGACTAACAGCATCGACATCATGTGGGAGCCAGTTAGAAATGCAAATTCTCTGGCCCCATTCCAGGTCTACCGGATTAGAATTTGTATTTTAACAAGATCCCCAGAAGATCTGAGTGCACAGTAATGTGTTGAGAAGCACTGCTATAACCTCCAAGCTAGGAAATTTGAATGGCATGGTCCACTTAAATCTTAAGTTGTAGGGACAGCCTTAAGAGGTATATAATATTTATTTTTTACAGAGTCACCACAGCACACATGTGTTTAATCACACAAATTCAACTCTATACACTCAGTAGGGTGGGGGGAGAAAGTAAAACCAAAACAACTGCTTATTTTGCAATGTGGCTTTTTTTCACCTCCTCTTCTGACTTGCCATTGAACTGCATGATTTCAGAGAAAAGGAGACTGCAGCCTGAAAATGAAAAACATTGTTTCTTGAACTTTGAGCTCAAAAGCCCAGGTCCTGGGGATTGGAGTACAACTCTATTTCACCTTATGTGATAACTTTGGAACCTGAAAAACCAACGAAGTGCAGTTCCACTCTGATGCACTTTTATGTGCATTATCCTCCCATTCATCGCAAGCATCTGGGTTAAATGGTGTGATGTTAAAGAAAGAGAAGGCTTGAGCAGTTCAGCGCGCTCAGGGTCACACAGCTAGGACATGTTCTGCAAAGCCACTCTTGAATAGGAATGATGGATCACGTGGGTTGTTTTGCTTCCATTCCCCTCTCCATTCAACCTCTCTTACCCTAGTTACCTTTTCTCATCTGTCAGTTTCTTTTTTGCCCTAAAACCTAGAACCTCAGATTGACTACTCAAGGCAGATGTGCTAAATGTAACACATGGCTGGATTTTCCATGGCTTCCTGAGTCATAGCCCCTATGAC
Source organism: Eidolon dupreanum (assembly GCA_028627145.1). Lineage (NCBI taxonomy): Eukaryota > Metazoa > Chordata > Mammalia > Chiroptera > Pteropodidae > Eidolon > Eidolon dupreanum. The sequence continues at coordinate 13,092,399 of CM053515.1, read as the reverse complement.
TACTTTAAAAACTACTACTTCTCACTCTCCACCTAGGAGGAGAAAGTTCAAGGTTACCAGTCCCTTGGCCCAGAAAATAATATTTACTTAGTTTTAGAAGTCAGCAATCCTCCACATTAACCCCGTTGACCATAACCCCGAAGGTACATAATGAAAAGGAAATGGAAGGTTTTATGTGGGGAGAATCCGCCACAATGACAGGATGGCATCGGCTGACCTCAGTGAGTGACAATCCCTTCCGAAGTCAGAAATCTGGTCTCCAAATTCCTGCCAGCACCTTGCTGTGGGCCCTTGAATGAGTGAGTCACTTGGCCATCACGCATCCTAATATCTCAAATACCTCTAAAATATTAGGGAATGTTTTTGGGACCCTAACATGAAATATTCACTAAGCCCCCTTCCAGTTTTGAAATTCTTTGAATTTGCATTTCCATTTTGCTGCCTTCACCACGCGTGGCCCAGCGCTTCCCCTTCAGGGCACGCAGTATTTCCCTCCACCGAGTGTAGATACATGACTGAGGCGTGAGGAGTGTCTGAATGACTCACTAGGACAATGCCTGGAGAGAGCTGGTCACGCCGAGCTCCTCCCCACGTGAAGCCAGGGCCTAACCACTGTGCTGTCAATGCCAGTGGTCCTGCCTTTGTGTGGACACCTGCAGCCATCTCCCCATCTGGCTACATCCTCATTCTACTCTTTTTGACTTGGTTTAAATAACCTCATGCACCACCACTGACAGGACTGAGGGCAGAGGTTGTGAGAAGCACACTGCACACCACACGCAGCACATGATCACTGGCTCTGGGCGAAGCCTCCTAGGGTTCTGGTGTGGGGCACACGTACAGTGCTGGGTCTAAGAGCTCAGAGCAAAACACCCTGGGGGTGAGTCCCCGCGCCATCCCTTCCTTGCTGTGTGACTTCATATATGTTACTCAACCTCTCTGAGGCTCTAAGCCAGTTTCCTCTTCTGTAAAATGGGGACAGTGATAATAAGTAGCCACTTTATGGGGTTGCAGAAAGCTCTTAGCATGGCTGGCACTTACTGAGCTCTCAATAAATGACGATTGTGTCTACTAGTCTTTCTTATTTGTGGACAAAGAATATGAAGCTGAGTTATAACAGTGTGTAGGTACATGTCTGGGAAGCAGCAGAGATGGTTAAGTAAAAGTGGACCTTGCTATGCCCAACCCACAGAAACTTCCATCTACATAACCAGAACTGGCCCTGATCTCACCACACACCAACCTCACACAGAGGGAGAGGAAGGAAGGCCAGAGGAAGAAGAAAGTGACACCAGTCACAGAACGTTCAGGGCCCGAAGGGGCCAAGGCCACACAGCTGGCATGTGGTGGAGCTGGGGTTAGAAGGCCCACCTCCTGGCTCCAAGTTGAGTGCTGAATAGCAACCATGCTTCCTATTATGTTGGTTTTCCTTGTCTGTTAATTGCATACCCAATACCCCACCCTGCCCTTGCCCAAAGAGTTAGCACGGGGCTGGGCACCTGTGTCAATGTGAGAACCTCCGATTACCGTACCCCTGAAATGAGCTGTCCAACTTCCAGTCAACCTCGTACAGAAATAAGAAGCTCACCACCTATTTATTCAGCCCAGTCCCTTCTTCACTCTGTTAAAGCAGTCTTTGAATTGAGCGATGCCCATACACTGCCTCCTATATGACATCTACTCCCAGACACACAAGTCCATCGAATCCAAGCCTGACCATTCCAGTGCCTCAAAGGAGAAATATAGAGAGACAGAGATGAAAAAATGAAAAGAAAAAGAAAAACAGAGAGAAAGAAGAAAGAAGAAAGGAGAGAAGGAATAAAGACAGGAGAGATAAAGAGAAGGAGACATGAGACTTGGAGACACAAAGAGAGAAATGGGGGTGGGTGTGCCATTCGGGGGAGGTGTTAAGGTAACTAAAAGTGACTCCAGCCTCTCAAAAGGCAGCACAGTGACTTCCCCCTCGCCCGCCCCCTCCTCAAGCCCACAACAGCATCAGGAAGCCAGTGAGTCACTGTTCCCCTGAGTCACCCATTCCCACTCCTGAGCTTAGAAGGTGGCAGGTGCCTTTGTGGAAGTCTCTATGCCTACAGGGAAGGACACAGGCCTAGCCCTTGTGTCCGCAAACTTTGGATTAGACTTTGCCCGAGAACACAGAAAAAGAGGCTCAGAATATTGGCTTCTGGAAATTCCTGGTGTCTCCTAGAAAATGAAATGGGGAACCAACAGGTTGAAAGATACAGCAGAGATGCCAACAAGGCTGATATTCATTTGTTCTGTGTCTCACTATCTCCTTCTGGCCCCTTTTCTTCTGCTGAAAAGCCCCCTGACTGCTCACCTCCTGTTGGGGACGTTCAGTTTCAGGTTCATTTTCTTTTGCTGTTTTTCTCATTTCAGCATCAAAGAAGCCTCTTCCTCCTACTCCTGAAGACAACAGGGTGAGTGAGCACTCAACTCTGGGTGCTGGTGGGTCCACAGTGCTGTAGGCTGCTTGTCTGGCCTGTTTCCACTTGCATTTTTCCTGTCTGCCCAGATTCCTCATGCCCTGGGCAAATGCAACAGACTGTCATGATTCGGCTGAACTCAAATCCTGGGTTTCGGGGGCCTGACCTGCCTCATGGGTCTGTTCATGTAGAAGGACCACTCGGCTGCTAAATCTTCAACTCACTTTATTCACTCGACAAACACTTCCGGGTATCACACTGTGCATCCAGCCACCTGACGGCTTAGGAGTATCATAACAGCTCACATCTATGTAAAATGGCATGTTTCACCTCGACATACTGGCACTTTGCAAGCATACATTTGACGATACTTTATATTTTTCAAAGCACTTTCACACTTTTACTGTTTCACGTCTCCTTGGACTTTGCCATTTGGCTTCTCAGACTGCTTGGAGGAGCAGCATCCATGCTGGGTCAGCGCTCTGATCAGAGGGCCTTTGCAATCTAGTTTCGACCGCATATCTAAATCCATTGCAACATTTCTCACCTTGAGCCACTTGAATTCATTTCTCCCTTCCTTTTCATGCTCTGTCCCCTGATGGGTGGTGGCATCTTACATTGGCACCTTGAGAAGCTCTATTTCTCATCCAGCCTGAGCGAATAGGCCTGGTGCTCTGCGTGAGAGTGACTGTGGAACAGAGCTGGTCCTCCGGAGGGTTGAGGTGGCTGTTTTTGATCTGGATGAAGAATAATCATGATCAGAGTAATTGACAATCCCAGGCCTCTAAGCCTGTGGTGCAAACAAGGTCATGTTCCACATCAAAGCCCCAATATCAGCTTCTCTTGGCGCCCCTGCTCACACACAAACTCAGCCCTTCCTTCAAGGTCCCTCCCCATCAACCCAGAGGGGTTCCTGAGGGGCGACTTGAGAACATGTCTGCCTGTGTTCTTTCTCCTTGGCTTCCTGCTAAGGCACCCTATCCCTGCCACTGCTGTGTGGGTTCTCTGGGGGGGTCCATCTCAGCCTGGTAGAGCTCTCTTCAGCTGGGGCCAGGTGAGCTCTTAGGACCAAGGTCTTTCTGAGACTTGCAGCCACTCATCCACTCATGCTTCAACTTACATCCTGGGCGCCCAAGCAGACTCTCAGTTTCTCCAAATGCCGTCTCTTCATTTTCTCACACTAATCTAGTGGTTCTTAACCCAATACTCCCTTTTTATGCCAAATATTTTGCAAAGCCCCTTTTGTTAACCTGAAAAAAAAATTCATAGATAATATAACTTACATAAGCACATACATTTAAAAGAATCAATATATGCTCTAATTGTAACATTTTAAAAGGAAAGAAAACTAATTTACACAAAATAACATGTGTTTCTGCATACATATACTGAAGCATGACTATCCTGGAAGACATAATGAAATAGTCCATTGTTTGTACCTGTGAGTCAAATTCCAGTGAATTAGGTCGTTCAAATGCAACTGATACAGGAATGTTGTACTTGTAACTGTGTTACCATCTGTGATATAATTTTCCAAAACGGAGAACAACTCTTGGTAAAGTTCTGAATTAAACATAGTCTTCCCTCAGCCATGTGCAATATGGCTGCATTCCTAGGAAACTGAATACTTTGTACAGGGTAGAGGTATTACTGTATATTTTATTATCAGCAGGTTTCTCGCCACCAGAATGTCTAACAGGACATTCAAAAGTTATACAGGATGTGGGATACTGCAGAGAGTTTTGCATTCTCGGCCCTCTTCCATTAAATGCTAGTAGCACACCTCAATCTCTGTGACATTCAAAACACCCCCACAGGTGTCTAAAACTCCCCCCGTGGAAAGATAGCAGTATGGTTTGAGAACCTTGCTCTGGGGGATTAACCAGTTAGTTGGGCCTCTAATGAGAGGAGCACCATGTTATATCCCTCCTTTATCTTCAAATACCCTAGAACACAACTCCTTCTTCCATTAGCTCTTGGGACAAAAGCCTTGGACCCATCAACTCCTGTTCATAAGAAACCAATATACCACGTCACACGCTCCAGAAATATCTAGTCTTTAAATTCTAATCTGGGCTCAGCTGGGTTGACGTACACAGCAGTACGACAAGTCTTTTTTTTTTTTTTTAGCTTTAGTATTTTTATGCTATCAAATGCTTCAATGTACTCAGAGAACTTTTGACTTTTGACAACAAATCTCATTCTAGACAGCAATCTCAATCTCTTTCCATATTTACTCTCTCACAAAATCTACCAACCCATACCAGGCGTGGCCATCCTGAACTCTTGTGATTGTTTGCCTTACAGTCTCTTTTTCATGTCCTCAATATTTTGTCTTAAGAACGATACCAAGACATAGGCAAAAGAGCCCGCAAGAGGAAGAAGGAAGCCCATGTGCTGTAGCAGAAGGAGCATTAAGACTAATTCAAACGTTAAACTTGGCCACATCCATTGCCCCAGTTGGGCCTCAGTTTCTCCATTCAAAACAAAAGAGTGGATTAAATGATCTCTCAGAGGCATTCCTGCTCCAATAGCCTATGATTCAGATAAACCCATAAATCAAATCAGAAAAGCATGGACTACATGATTTGGTGTTGACTGTATCACCTTTGATAAGAATGTGATGCTTCTGGAAAAGAGGCTGCAAAATGTGACATGATGTAACTAGAGAAATCAGAAAACTTTCATGAAAAACATGTGGCTGCTTGGAATTCACTGGGGTCAGAAATTACCAAATAGAACAGGAGGGGTGTTGAATTTTAGGTATTGAACATCTCTGTGTGATATTCAACACCGTAATCCTAACTCATAAAGAAAGTCAACTAGAGGAAGGCAAATGGTCTCAGCAAATACCTCCAATGGTCTGTGGGACCTGGCGTTTGATCTGACAAAGATCCAGGAGCAAGTTACAGCTCAGCGCCTTGCTGACCTTGCTCTACAGTTCAGCTCCTTTCTACATCTTTGCTTGATTTTGTTGTCTCCCTTCTCTAGCGATCACTTCATGAGCATGAAGAAAGCCTGGTCATTGCCTTGTATGACTACCAAACGAATGACCCCCAGGAGCTGACGCTACAGCGCAATGAGGAGTACTACCTGCTGGACAGTTCTGAGATTCACTGGTGGAGAGTTCAAGACAGGAATGGGTAAGGTGACTTTGTGGTTGCTGTCCAGCATTTGGGGTGAAGTGGGGACAAAGGAAATGCTGGGGGCTTTGTCCTGCCTCTTAGCATGACCACTGCACTGAGTTAGGAGAGGAGAGCCGAGGCAGAAGGAAAAGGAAGGAAGAAGTAATTGAGGGGTGTCTTTCTGCTCCTCAGAAGTAGCTGGGAAGCAGCCACTAGCTATCATTGCTTCCTGCACCCCATCAAGCTTTCCCAGACCCTAAACTCATCTAAAAACCTCTTAGGTTTTTCCATTGACTTCCACAGTTTAGGAGATAGGCAATTTGTTCCACAAAGAAGCACTATTGCTCTTGAGTGTTTAAGTAAGACTGAAGGTACATCCTATTGTGAAGGGCTTATTTTTGGTGGGAGGAAGAGCTGTGTAGAGATGATGCAAATTAGTGGTCACATTAAGAAGCATCGGGAAGAAGATACCTAACTAAAGATTTAGCTCCACCAACAATCTTTGAACTAGCCATCCAGATAATTCATGGAGAAAATAAGGTTGCACAAATGCCGATTGCCCACAATGGGACCTTGGAATAAAAAAAAATTTATGAGCCCTTCTCTGATCTGAAGCACAGCAAAATTATTATTAACCTTCAGAATGCTTTGGGATGTGTATGACTTAGATACTGGTGCTTTGTTTAAAGGCATCAGATTCACACTGCTTTATAAGGCTTTATTTTTATTTTTATTTTTTAATGTATCAGAGTTATTTACCACACCTTGGAATGTTCTCTAAAATATGATTTCAATGACCACATAAATCCAATCCAATACAAAAAATGAACCATAATTTAGCAAATTCTCTTGTTGGGCTCTTAAGTTATTTCCAATATTTTGCAAATATTAACAACACTTTAATGAACAGTCTTATATTAATATTAAGAGTTTAAACATTTTAAAATATGAGGTTATTATTAGTTTAAAAATATAAAAAAGAGAAAAAAAATGCTCCATCATTGCAACATCTTATCAATATTTTATTTTAAAAAAGTAAGTCAAAAGAAATATACATAAAAAATAAGTCACTCTTCATTTGTTTCCATATTAATTCCCAAAGTAATCATTATTAATATTTTCTTATGTAACCTAGACAAACAAAAATTAAATATATATAAATGCAGTCTTTTAAAAATTTTCACTAAAGCAATCCATTCTGCTTTTCACCTTGCTTTTAACCTTTAATGATATATGTTGGAGATCTTCTCATATTAGCAGCTATAAATCTACCTTACTTTAAAAATAATTGCTTAGTTTTAAAACGTACACATGTATTATTTTGCTCCTTCTAACATTATTTAAGTATTTAAATAATCTTTTACGATGAGACATTTAGTTTTCAAGTTATTTGTTTTCTTTGTTATTTTAAATAAGGCTGCACTGAGGATCTTGTATTGCTCATTGGCAATCTTTTGAAAAAATATATTTTTAAAAATATATTATTTGAAATTATATTTTTATTTACAAAATATATCTCTCACATTTCTAACTATGGAATTGTTGAGTCAGAATATGTGACATCTTAATTTTGATGGATAAGTCTCTCAAAAAGGTTGTCAGATTTACATTCTCACCAACAGCATAAGTGAGTGTCAACACTAAATATCATTAAACACACACACACACACACACACACACACACACACACACACACACACACGGCAATCTGATCAGTAAAAAAAAAAAAGAGGAGTTACAAATTTCCTTAAGGCTTTACTTTTTACATGCACCAAAACTTACATTTTCAAGGCATCTTCTCTTTAAAAAGCCTCATTAACTCCGCTGTAGGGTGAATGAGGGAGGGGTATAAAATATAACCAGATCAAGATCTGTGGTCTGAGAGGCAGTATCACTTGCTTGCTGAGAATAGAGCCCAAAGCCCCTCATTCAAAACCTCCCTCTCTATTTGACTCGTGGAGGCAAACAAGGATGGGCTGGCTCATCACCTTCTCTCTGCCTATTATGGGGAGACCTTATCAGAAACAGGTTCAAGATAGCCTGATTCTACAAACATCAGAGACACTTACTCAGAAATTCATCCCTTCAATCAACTGACATTTATTTAGCACACATATTGTGCCAGGAAATTTCTTCTCCTGGGTCTCACTTCTCCAAATGAGAGTTTACCCTTTGTTCAGGGGCCTGTGGAAAGACTCAACCATGCACTTCAAAGGGCTTTGAAGAGGACACCCCAGAGGCCAACCAGCACATGGGAATTTCCCAGTTTGCTTTGTAATAGTGCAGTATAGTGGAAAGTACACAGGATGGCGAGACAGAAGAGTTGGGTGTTAGTGTCAGCTGCTCTTGATGTTTATGGCTTTGGAAAAGTCACTCAACCTCTGTGAATCCATTTCCTTATCTGTAAAATGCAGATGATAATATCAGTTTTGTCTCTCTCAGAATTTCGAGAAAATCAGTGAGCTGATGAAAGTGAAAGGGCTTTGTAAATTCTATATCCACATGCGAGTGAAGAGGATTATCATCATTTGTGCAGATAACTCAGCTTGGGCACATGAAAACACAGTTATTCTATTTGAAAGCAAAAATAATATTTTACATATTAATATAATTGTAAACATACAGTGTGGCAAAAATATTTAATTAAGGAGAATTCTAGGGAGAGATATAAATGAAATAGCAAATTTCAGAACAAGTTGACTCCCATGAGTTGGCATTGACTGCCCTAGGCACTGTGTTAGGGTGATTCTGAGCCTGGATGCCCAGTTCTCCAAAGAAAGCATAGCAATGTCATCCATGGGCACAAGAAGTGAGATAATCATCCTGTATTTGACATCCTAGTTTTGATTTTGTCACTCCTCAGAACAATTTCATGAAATAGATTACACATTCCTCATTAAATATAATCACTAAATTAAAAAAAAATAGCCTTATTACACAATAATTAAAAAATTTAACAGAGTAAAGAGCAAGAAACTGCCAGGCATCTTTTGATCAAGTGGCAGAGTCTGCGGGATTTATATGTGTAACCTAGTTTAGGTTTCTCATTTTATTGGTACAGAGCCAGAGGCCCGGAGAGTGAAGGGACACTGTTCTCATGTATTAAATGTGACAATAAGTGTGAAAGTGCTTTGAAAAAAGCTACACACAAATGTAAATGTGCTTATTCCTGCTCAAAAGAGACTCCTACCCACAAATCCAGCATGATGTTATCCTTTTTTCTTATTAAAAAATATTAGGGAGGCCTTGAATTAAAACTTACAATGCTGACTGGCAGCATCTTTCGGTACCTGTGGCTGGAAAGTAATTTTTTATATTTTAATTATTTTGGTTTCCTGACTATAAAATAATAATGCTAAAGTGGAAAAAAATACTGGTTATCACACACACGAAAACGTTTCCTTACAGAAAATAGAGAGTGCACATTAACCTTTTTTTCCAGTAGAGGAAATTTCACAATGAGGAGAGTGTAAGGCAGAGCTTTTTAAGTAAAATAGCCACATCTTATTTATTATGGTTCCTGCTTTAGTAATGAAATCTATTGCTTTTAACAGATAGCAGGTTGTAGTCATTTTTACCAACTCTTTTATTCTAAAATGTCTTCTTTTAAATGTCTTCTCCCGAATGCCAAATAATGTGAGATTCTCCCATCTTTAAGTGACTTTTAGTGGATTAAATTTATAAACTAGAGATGTGAAAATTGGTCCTATATTAGTCTAAACCCTGATTTCCCTTTTAACAGGCATGAAGGATATGTACCAAGCAGTTATCTGGTGGAAAAGTCTCCAAATAACCTGGAAACATATGAGTAAGATATTTTATTTACTTTCCAAAAATATGGTACTAAGGAGTCCTCTTTAGATTAGGAGTAAATAATTAGTGATTATAAAAGTACCAGGTGTTTTTCTTCTTGACCTACTTTCTTCTCCCCACACTGTAATCCCTAAATAAACAGTAGAGGAACACTTTAAATAAAAGAAGGGGGAGGGTATGTGTATTTACCTGCCCTTTGATTAAAGGGGTACTCCTCAGATGCCTGTGCAGATTGTAAAAGGAAAAAATTCTTCTGGGAATCCTGGGACTATCTGTCTGGCTGGAGAAGGCAAAAAGTCCCTATGAACACTGGATCAAATGCAAACTGATTAAAAACAGAGTTTAATCCTTCCAATTCCAAAATAGCAAATAGGTATTAAATCTCTGCTTAGCTTCTGTTGTTTGTTTATTTTAAGCTGTCATGTAGAAGACGAGTTCACATGAATATAATTTTAGTGGAACTACTTAATGTTTAATAAAATTCGGTTGCAGTGTACAGAGAACTCACCACATCCACATATTTCCTAGCTCAGCTGCTAAAAGGCCCAGAAGCAATAGCACCATGGTTGCAATGTGCACACTCAGTGTCTAAAGAACACTTCTCACTAACAAGAACCATTACCAATTGATCAGAACTTTTACATGAGCCAAAGGTGTTTAATACTTGGTGTTCCTTCCTCCCCCAGACTTCTTTCCTCCTGGGTTTATTAATGTTCACAACTAAGTGCTAACTGATGATGGTTCTATCTCCTCTTACCTAATAAGTAGCCAGGGAGGCCAGGATGTGGCTCAAGTGTTAACAACAACATCCCAAAACTTCATCCCTAAAAATCACTCATATTCTTCTTTACCACCCTTTAGGTGTTTTTTTTTAATCACCAAATTATAAATATAATATAATCACCTTGCAGAAGACCTAGAAAACCACTTTTAAAGAGGAAAGTACTACAATTATTTAAAAAGAATATTTGCTACGCTTTCAAATTCGCATTAAATTTTTATAGCTGCCCTAGTACCGTCCTACTTATAACCACCCACTGACTTATGAAATGGAGCAGAAGATAAATGTTTTCCAAAATTTCATTACAGAAAATTTCCAGCCTGTGCAAAAGAGAAGAATATAAGGAACCCAAAACCCAGCTTCAACAATTATCAATATTTTACCGGTTACGCGAGCCTTTGCTTTTGAGTTTAAAAGCATTGGTAGAAACAGAAAATGACCAAATCATTTTCTGGCATTAATTATGTTTTATATGTAAATTATAAACATTTTCAAAATGTCATTGACGTATGACCTTTTCCCGCTTTCAGGTGGTACAATAAGAGTATCAGCAGAGACAAAGCTGAGAAACTTCTTTTGGACACAGTAAGTCTCCTTAACTTGCCTTTTGACTTAAAATAAAATGAATTGTACTGGGTTTTTTTTCCAACCATACTGTGGTTTAAGCCAAAGCAGTGAGTCTATACATTGGATTTTCAGTGGTTTTATTGTCTGGTAAAAATATTCTGGGGATTTATAGGACAAGCAGAGAAACCTGGGGAGGGCTGAAGGCCTTGGTATTGACAAGCAACCGTGGCTACAGGTGTGGTGGTCTTTCCAGTTGTGATGGCTGACCCCAGCGAGCCACGGGGCTGTCTTCCTTGCCTGCTTCTCTGGCTAGATCAGGGGTGGCTATGACTCAGATTCTTCCTGGTTGAACTGTGGGTGCTGAGGAAACACACTACTCGTTTTAACGTATTTTTCATGTAACAGTTCTCGAAAGCCATGCAACGTGAGTATCTGCAGCAAGACTGCTTCTCACCCAGGGCCACTGGGATTAAAGGAGAGAGGGGCGAGGAGAGAGAGAACAAGGTGCAGCGGGAAGAGTACCGGGTCCTGGTCCCCGCTCTGTCACCAGCTCAGTGTGAGACTTTAGGGACATCTCTTCTTTTGTCTGGACCTCAGTTTCTCAAAGAGTTTAAACAAATGCAGTTTTATTATTTTTAATCGTACATCGGTAAATGAAGTGTTGCCTGTGGCACACTTAAAATAGCCTGTATTAATGACTAGCTAAAGATGATTCCTATTTTATTTCTTTGGAGACACTCAAATACATTCTGCTTGCTGGGGCAGGTAAAATATCCTCCTCACTAATACTCTGAACTGCTTTACCAGATCCTCTCTGCCTCCTTAGGTAATATAAGGGCAAACTTTAGTGGGTCCTTTGTATGGTATTTGAAACAACAGCTGAGTTGTTTTATGGGTGTATTTAATGTCTCCTTATCTAACAAATATAGGACTATGAAGACATGGATTGACTCATTTTTATTAACCAATAATAGATTTATTTTATTTTTATTAACTAATCTCCCAAGGTATTGCCCCATATTTCTCCAGTAGAATAGAAACCCTTTATCATGTTCCTGCTAGATCTAGGAACCCAAAACTGTACCTATGACAAAGTAGTTGCTCAATAAATATTTGTCGAATGAAATGAATACATCAAACGCTGAATCAATGTTTTTCAATTAAGAACTATGCTAAATGAGAACCTGGCTGATCGTGAGCATTACTGAGGGAGCTTTTTAAAAATACAAGTTTCAGTACTCGAGCCCTCACCAATCAGAACCTCTAGAGGTGGCATCCAAGTGATCCCAGGACTTACCTAAGTTTGAGAACCACAAAAAAGCATCTCCTATGGTGTCCTATCAGTTCTTCAGACAACACCTCCTCTAAGAAGCCTCTCATGCTTTCCCTCTCCCCAGCGAGGGGATGTGGTTCTCCCTATCTTTGAACGCTTATAGTACAATGCCATTACCTCTCCAGCAACACTATTCTCACTCTGACTTGAATCTCAGCAGGTTCTTTTCTGTCTTAACTCATTTAGGTAAAGGGTAAATTCCTCGCACACAGGTACTCCATACCTTTCAGCGTCATACTCATTGGGTGACCTGAATTTCAGGAGGAGCCTTTTCTAACACATTGATTTATCATATTTCCATGATTCTAAGTTAAAGAGGCAATATTGACCTAATGATGGGTTTGTTTCAAGAGATGAAAAGTAACATCTCCAGAATAGAGTGGCTATGGGTCAGATACTCTTAAAGTATAATGAAGTGTGACAAGGCTATGAATTATTAGTTTATCTTTTTTGTAAGAACCTACCCTGTGTGTTGAGATTATCTTCTGTAAGATCATCTTTAAATCACATAAACGGAAAGGTACTCCTAACACAGTCGACATGTCTCAAATGAAGGCAGACAGTGGAGTTAATACTTCCAACAGAAGGTGTCCCATAGCAGGTGACGATAAAGGCAGTGACAGCACTATGGTTCCGCTATCATATTCAGGCATTTTAATTCTCCCGGTAATCTTAGAAAGGTCATTTGACAGTAGAGAACACTGAAGCTCACACATTTAATCAGGAAATATCTGGAATTCACAGAATTATAGACAATTAAGGTGAGAATTCCCTTTTTAGAACATCTGGTTCTTCCTTTTGGTGTTAGAGGTGACTAAAGTGGGGCCAAATTCAGAGCATGAATCAATGGCACAGTTTGGACTAAAGTAGGGGGTCCTTCTCACACACACACACACACACACACACACTCACACACACACTCACACACACTCACACACACACACACTCACACACTCTCTCACACACTCTCACACACACACACACATACACTCACACACACTCACACACACACACTCACACACACACACACTCACTCACACACACACACAGTTAACAAGGGAATGTAGGAGTTAAGTTATATTCTTCCATACCTATATTTTCCGTCCATATATTTTACCTCCTTGACACATTTTTTTTTCTATTATTACCTGTTTGTTTTCCTAGATAAAGTAGTAACAGGTAAATTGAGAACGTAATAATGTCCCATGAGAGCAGGTCCCTCCCACTACAGCTGCACTGTACAAGTCAGCGCCCCATTGCATGGTGGCGATGTGAGCAAAGACCCTTCAGGCTCGAGTGTTCTTGGTGGTTGTGACTTCCTCTGAGCCCCTTGCAGGAAGTCGGTGGTAAGGCACATGCTGGATGCTTCATTTTCCTCAGAACCCTAGGCTGCCTCAACCCCAAATCGGTTTCCTGTCATCATCACTGAATGTCACCCAGAGCAACTACAATGGAGGAAGAGCTCTATGCCTCCCCTGTCAGCTGAGCTGGCTGCAAGCCTTATCTCTCCTTTTTCTCTTATCTTCAGATTAGTTGCTCTTGGTAACAGTTGGGCCCTATTCAAATTACGTATTTTTTTTCCCAAGAAATAATGGCTTTTTTGGAAAGAATAACAACAATAACAAGACATTCTTAATTAGGTAGAAGAGACATTCACACTCCGCTCTTCACAGGATAGTTGGTAAACTTCTGGGGTTTTTTTTTCTTCTTCATTTTTTTTTTTTGGTCTACATTTCTTCCCCTTTAGAATAAGTTACAAGTCTACCTCTGTTGAAGTTTTGTTTCTTCCTGCCTTGAGTTTAACCCATCACATTTCAATGAGACAAGAGCAAATGCTTCACTATTTGGCAAAAGGGGAGCGATTTCAAAGACAATTTATGCTACATGTAATACATTGATGAATATCACAAACATGATGTTGAGATAAAGAAGCCAGACACAAATTCCTTGTTCACAGTAGCCCAAAATTGTGAACAACCCAATGTGCAGCCACTAATGAATGGATTACCAAAATGTGGTGTAGCCATGCAATGGAATCTCATTAACCACAAAAAAGAATGAAGTACTGACGCATACTACAAGTTGGATGAACCTTGAAAACAATATGCTAAGATAAGAAGCCAATCACAAAAGACCATATATTATATGACTTCATTTATATGCAATGTCTAGAATAGGCAAATCTATAGAGACAGAAAGCATATTAGTATAGCAGCGGCACAAATGAGACTAGGGTATCTTTTCAAAGTGACAGAAATGCTGTAAAATGAGACTGTGGTGATGGTTGTACAACTTTGTAATTTACTAAAAATCATTAAATTGCATACTTAAAATGAGAGAATTTCATGTTACATAAACTATGCCTCAAAAGCTATTTTTAAAAATTTAATGAAATAATCTTGGATCTTTGATGTCACAAAAATCACTTTTACTTCAGAAAACTACTGACCCCTAAGAGGGGAAAATATAATTTTTGGAAAATCCAGTTTTTTTAAAGAATGATTCGTAAGCAGCATTAAAAGGGTTTTTCACAAATTGTTGGATAAACAGTTGACATCATATCTGAGAAAAGGGAAATAAGAATTTGGTTAGTTCTCTTCTGCCCTCATCATGCCCAAGATTCTGCACAGAGCACATTCTAGAGAATGTGGGAGGCTAATGGCAGGCACAAGAGTACACTATTGTTCCAGAAAGATTTATAACTCATTTTCTTGAATTTAAAGAATAAAATTCATGAATCACAAAATTATTAAAGTGAATTCTGTGTGTACAAAGACAGAATCCTAGGACTGTTGCAGGACACCTTAGAAAAAGATAATGTAGTAGCTTTCTGCCTTTTCCTGGACTCTTCCCCATTTTCAGGCGGCAGCTAGGGCTGGCCAAGCTTGCTGTGTTGGGAAAGGGTTGCCACCACTGAACAGAGGTCTCAACTTAAAATTTCTTTCAAATTCTTTTTAAACCAGTTTGATGGAGATAAAATTGACACTTAACATTGTACAAGTTTGTACAAGTTTGTACAATGTCATTGTACAACATAATGATTCGATATATGTATATATTGCAAACTGATTACCAGGATAAGTTTATTAAACACCCATCCCCAGACATAGTTACAATGTTTTTCTTATAATGGGAACTTTTAAGATATACTCTCTTAGCAACTTTCATATATACATCATAGTATCATTAACTATAGTCAACATGCTGTACACTACATCCCAGGACTTACCTTACGACTGGAAGTTTGTACATTTTGACCACCTTTACACAATTCCCCCACCTTCCACACGCCTCAAATTTCAAAATAGACTCTTAGAACTCCCAGCAGAGATAAGAACAATTTGGGGAGTTTCACAAAGTTTATGTAGTAAACTATAGGTTTGACAAGAATGCACAACGATTTAAGGGCTAAATGTCCCCCACCCGCCATATACACAGGCTGCAGGTTTAGGGCCAACTTAGAGAAGCAGATTGTTTTCCATGCAAGGAGGAGCTTTCTAACTATTAGTGATGTTGTGAGAGGCAGAGATTATTTGTCAGGACTGTTAGAAGTAAAAGCTGCATTTTCAGCAGAGTCAGCAGAGACCAAATTTGGATGTCTGCAAGAATCACATGGTGAATTTATAAAAATTTCAGGTACCAAGATCTCGTCCTGGAGATTCTTAGTGCATAGGTATGAGGTGGAGCATGGTCAGCTGTTTGCTCTTGATGGTTTTTTTTTTTTAGCACTTTAGATTGTTCAGGTAATTGTGATAATCAATGAAGTTTGGGACACAGAGGTTTAGGGACTTAGGCCAGCTCAGTGTTTCCCAACCAGGGATAGTTTTGTCTTCCAGGGAACACTTGACAATGTCTGACATCCAGTCATTAGAGGCCAAGGATGCTTCCGAGCATCCGGTAAAGCCCAGAATAGCCCCCTACAATGCAGAGTTGTGGGCCCAAAATGTCAGTGTGCTGAAGTTGGGATTACCCTGGCCTACTTTTTATATGGTTCTTTCTAACCCTGAGATTCTAGGATTCAAACAATTAGCAAGGCCATCTGTATTATTTTTATGTGTAGACAACCCACCTTTGGGAGAGGGGGATGAGGGGACTTGTGTTGTTCTAAATTGTATATACCTTGTTCCATGTACTGCAAGTGTATGCCCACCACATGAGGTACCTGTCACTCTTTGGCCTTCACTTAAGGCCCTCACTATGTCTAAGTTAAAGGTATCATAATAATAGATTTTGCAAATATTCCCAGCACAGATTTACAGCGAGGTGGGAAGAGAGCATTAGACATGAAGTTTTCAGAACAGTGCTAAGATTTTAAAGTCCCCAGCAGGAATGAATAAACTGTTATATCCATTTGCATGTACTGATTTCATCAGTGCTAGTAAAATTGTCAGGAGGAATAAAGGGAATATTTTGGGGACTTTCCCTCTCTCTACTCTCCTCGTGCCACCAGTGGCTTCATGTTCTTTCTCCTTTTGCCTGACAGCAGAATCAGCACTTTGGAAAGGGCCTAAAAATATATATTCTCATTAAGAAATTAATGAAGCTTCCAGGACAGAAAGCTTTGTGTTCTTGTGGGGGAATGGAGACGTGGCTTCTAACATGTGCTGAATGGAGGCATCACGGAGTAGTAGAAAGATCATGGCTTTGCTCACATGTCACGTTCAAGGTTCAAGTCTCAGGTCTGCCACTTACTGGTTGTAGGTCACAAGAAAGTCACTTAAGCTCTCTGACACTGAATGTCCTCACCAGGACACTGACGATAGTAACATCTAGATGACAGTGTGTGGTGAGGATTGGGTAATATCTGGTATGTGATAAGCTCCAAGAGGGCAGAATTTGTGTCTGTTTTTCCTCATTCACTGCTTATTTCATCACTAGAAGAGTCTCTGACCCTTGGTAAGAGTTCAAGAGATATCTGTTGATTGAATATATGAAATAGTAACCATTATTGCTATAAGTCTACTCTAAGACTAGTGGGCCTATAGTATTTCCTTCACTCGCAGGCAAGTGGAGCTGGTTGCGTGAGCCTGGTCTTGTGGGATCACTAACCTTCCACTCTTTCTAACCATTTCAGGGCAAAGAAGGAGCCTTCATGGTACGAGATTCCAGGACTCCAGGAACGTACACCGTGTCTGTCTTCACCAAGGCCATCGTGAGGTATGGTGCTAAGCAGGCGGGCGAGGAGGGTGGTGCACACAGCAACATCAGGCAGTGCAAGAGGCAGAGGGGTCCCTGGGAATCACCATTCTGTTTGCCCTGGCCCCTCTGAGAAAAAAAAAAAATGCCAGAGAGATTAAGGACATAACTGAAGTCACTTAGCTGGACAGTGACGCGGCCAGGACTGAATGCCAGGTTCTCTTCCCAGTTAGCATCCCTGAATGCAGAGCTCTGAAGAAATAAAATATCTGGCCTTGTATCGGGTGAGTTTGTAATTAATTACATAGAATAATAAAAAGACCCTTCTGACTAAAAATGAGAAGATATGAATTCCAGTTCTGGCTTTGCTAATAAAGCTACCGACCATTTGCTGAGTCACAACATGCCAGAGCTTTACAGACCACGTCTAATCCTAATAAGCCCCAAAGCAGGTCTTACTCTGCTCCTTTCACACAGAAGAAACTGAGACTTGAAGAGCTTCTGGCACATCCCTGAAGCAAGGCAGCTAGAGCGTCAAGCCCCACGCCCGCTCCGGCCCGCGGGCAGGACTCTCCCCACGCGTCTGCCCCCCTCTCCCCCGCTGTTTCCTTCTCTGTAAAATGTCCAAGAGCCTCTCCAGGTCTCCAGTTCTCTGCTAATTAGAAACTTCGTAAGAACTAAGCAGTTTGGCAATGCCCAAAGTCCAGGAAGGATTAAGAGAAGAGAGAAAAAGTAATTATTAAGGGATCCCCAGAGAGTACTTGTTGGAGGACGAAGGATGTGAGCAAGAGCAGGGCTGGACCGTGTTGAAGAGGAAGGGTTCTGTCCTGGGGTGGGAAAAAACACAGTGCCCGTGACAGAGGCGCTGTGCCTCTGCCCTGCACAGGGGACAGTGGCCAGAGTGACCCGCAACTCCATAAGGTAGCATGGAGGAGTCAGAAATAAAGCTGTTTTGGGGTTCCCCAAGTCCAGCCCCGAGTTCGGTGATTCACTAGGAAGACACACGGGACTCAGCATATAGCTGTACTCCAGGCTGAGATGTATTACAGTGAATGGATACGGAGCAAAACCAGCAAGGGGAAAAGGCGCATGGACAAAATGCAGAGGAAAGCAAACGCAAGCTTCCAAGAGGCCTCTGCCAGTGGAGTCACATGGGACATGCTTAATTCCTCCTGGAACAAGTTGTGACAATAGGGGTGAGGTGGCATCTGTCTACCAGGGAAGCTCTTGAGAGACTATGCTCAAGGTTTTCATCAGGGGCTGGCCACGTAGGCAGCCTCTGCCTAGCACATAGCAAAATTACAGACTCCCAGAAGAAAAGCAGGCGTTGAGCATAAACCACATTGTTTATACAAACAATCTGAGCACAGGGAGCCACCCTTATTGGTTAGAAAATGGTGAGAACCCTCCCCAAATCTCTGGGATGGCAGCCAAGGGCCAACCTTGAAGCAGTCCTTTCTAAGGACAGCAGTCAGGGCTGCTGTGTTAACTCTTTGCAGGGAAAACTCAAATAAGTATGAAGAGGCCCGAGACACTTCCTTAACATACACTGATAATTAGTTAAATCCATAGAGCAGGGCAGGCAAACATGTAGCACATATGAGACTATTCCCCATTTTGTGGTTTTAGAAGAAACATCACAGCACTGACTCTAATTGGGTCCAGATATAGCCTCAGAGCCCTTAATACAACACCCAGGGCCAACCTGTCAAGACTGACACAGGTGGAAATATATCTGCCGTCCTCACGAGAGGGTAAAAAACAAAGCTAATATGAATCTGATACCAGATTGACATTTTTGTGTCTAAACATTGCTTCTCAATAATCACTGCATTTATGTTTCATTTGTTTAAGTGAGAACAACCCCTGTATAAAGCACTATCACATCAAAGAAACGAATGACAATCCCAAGCGATACTATGTGGCTGAAAAGTATGTGTTTGATTCCATCCCTCTCCTCATCAATTATCACCAACACAACGGAGGAGGTGAGTTCTATGGGACAAGATGGGGAGCCTTACACAGGAACTCAGAGAAAAGTAACAAACGCCCACCTGGTTTCTTCATGTCAGACAAGCTGACCTTAAATAATAACTAAATAGACAAACAGAAAAGGACGCCAAATAATTGATTACATTAAATGTTTTCCACTAGCAATTTCACTGTTGAAAATGAGGGATTTCACCACCTACCCACCGGAGATTATGACTTCTCAGAGAGGGTGTAATCTCAGTGACAGGGCTGTGAGATTTGTTTTGCAGAATAAAAGCAGCTTTTTCATTGGTTTATATTTTTTTCTCTGGTGATTTAACTTGGACGGTTGCTACAGTAAAGTTCTAACGATAGCCTTTTGCTTTTGAATCAACCCAGGCCTGGTCACTCGACTCCGCTATCCGGTTTGTTCCTGGAGGCAAAAGGCCCCGGTCACAGCAGGGCTGAGATACGGTGAGCAGTGCATTCAGGAATGTTATAAATTTGCACTAAAACTCATGTCTCTAAAGGTCTGGGGCAAATCTGAGTAGACTTTTCATGAAACTCTTCCTCAGAGTTAAAATGACCATTAGAACAGGTACACTGTGTATCTGGAGGTAGATGGTGTGTACAAATGAACAGTTACAGTGTATGTGAGTAAGAGAGGTATATCTAGGCCAAATCAATGTCCACTGGTTTTAGTTAAGAGTTCATCAATAAAGTGTTTATTGAGCACTTACTTTGTACAAAGCACTCTACTAAACGCTGTTAGCACTACATTCCCACTTATCCTCTAGAACTTCTGTATGATCTAGTTTGTTGGATATGGGTCCATTGCAAGAGCTGTAAGCCGGCAACATCCAGAAGTGTTTGTTTGCATAACACAGTGCTAACTTTTTTTAAAGTGCTTTTAGGCAAGGCATGCATCTCTTGTGCCACAGGCCCTATTCCTTCTTGTCCTATGAAACTATAATCACCCACTTGTAATTATTTGCCTGGAACCCAAAGGCAATGGGTTTGCATTTCCAGGTTCAAACTGTGCCTATTGAGAAGGCTGTGTGATTTTTATTTGGTGTCTCCCAGACTGGTGGTTCTCAAATTTCAGTGTGCATCAAAGTCATCCAGGATGTTTATTAACAGTGTCGACTCCTGGACTCACTCCAACACTTACCAAAACTATCCCTGCTGGTGGGGTCCTGGCAGTTGCATTTTAAATGAGTGCCCTAGGTGATTTTGACACAAGTGGTCAGAGGGTAGTATTTTACTTGCCATGAGCTCACATCCCTAACTAGGACCATGTCTGGCACACAGTGCATACTCAGAAAAATAAAGTAACTCTCATAACTGGAATCCTAGCATGTCTATGCTGGGTGGGAACTCAGAGATTATCTTATGAACCCACTCATTTTGTCAATGTGAAGATGGAGATCGAGAGCCCTTTTATTTGTTTATTGAACATTTATCGAGAGCTGCCATGTGCCAGACACTGTGCTGGCTGATACCTCTGTACCTGTCCTCGTGGGCTCCACCTCCATACACTAACCCTGCTAAGCTAGCAGAGTGCCGTGTACACAGTGGGAGCTCTTGATGGGTAAAGGAATGAGTGAATGGTCTGCTCGTATGAAATTTGCTCTGTATGAAAAATGACAACAAAAAATTTTCAATCAGATAAAGAAAACGGTTGGGACCTTACAAGAACTTTTTCGTTTACTTTCTTTAATATCTTGATTAATGTCACCCTCCTTCTTCTTTCCATGTACTCTCCCCCGCATACATTTTTCATGGTTTTAAATGCATATCATTTGGAAAAAAGATAATAATTTTATCTCTCTATGATAGTTCTAAATCTAGGGCTTATCCCATATGCCATCTTTGGGTTATATTAACACTAGGCTAATCTTCTATGTAGGACATACGATCTCCTGGTATCCTTCTATCTTGTATCTCCTGCTTATCAACTCTGGAAAACCCTCTCTCTCACCTCCAGGGAAATGGGTGATTGATCCCTCGGAGCTCACTATTGTGCAGGAGATTGGCAGCGGGCAATTCGGGTTGGTGCATCTTGGCTACTGGCTCAACAAGGACAAGGTGGCCATCAAAACCATTCAGGAAGGAGCTATGTCAGAAGAGGACTTCATAGAGGAGGCTGAAGTCATGATGTGAGTGCCCAGAACAAGGGTATGCAATGACGCCTCGGGGAGGGTATCCTGTGCTGTGCTCTTTAATACTACTCTAATGCCAAGTCATGCCACATCCCTCCTCTAATCCAGCAATGGCTCCCTGTGGCGTGGAGAATAAAATCGTACTCCTCACACGGTCTATGAACCTGTCACGGTTCGGCCCTGTCCGCTCCCCAATCTCACGTCTTACCCATCTCTCCTCGGGTTCACGACATGCCAGATACACTGGCCTCCACTCGTCCTCACCCACACCAGCTGACTCCCTGCCATCCTTTAGGTCTCAGCTAAAATGACAGATTTTATCTATGGGAGGGATGCATTTTGGGGAGACTGAGTTTGGACCATCTCACCCCTTGCCTTCTTCCTCCAGGAAACTCTCTCACCCCAAACTGGTCCAGCTGTATGGGGTGTGCCTGGAGCAGGCTCCCATCTGCCTGGTGTTTGAGTTCATGGAGCACGGCTGCCTGTCGGATTACCTGCGCAGCCAGCGGGGGCTGTTTGCAGCAGAGACCCTGCTGGGCATGTGCCTGGACGTGTGTGAGGGCATGGCCTACCTGGAAGAGGCGTGTGTCATCCACAGAGACCTGGTAGGTAGGAGGGCACAGGACAGTCACCTGCAGGTCCAGGATGCAGGGGCTACTGAAGTGTGGAGCTACTGAGACTGGGAATGCATTAGTCAAGAACTGGCCACCGTCCATCTCCCTCTCCCTCCCAGCTTCTTCCTTCCTCCACGCACTTTGGGATGTCCTAGTGGGAAAGTGTTCCAGGAGGACTCAGATCACAGCTCCACCTCTAACTTTTACTCTCTCAGATTTAGTTTACGCTTTCCCTAAATGGAAGTAACAGCCTCTTCTTCTTCACCTCTCTGTGCTTCTGTTTCCTCCTGGGAAAATGAGAGAAGTAGACAAGCAGTTTTCCTCAAAATATTATCCAAGCATTTACCAGAATCACACTGGGGAGATCCTACTAAAACCATCCTCGGAATCTCTGGGCTTTAGGACTCCCAAATATTCATTTTAACATATCCCCTATAGGTTTGTAGGCACATTAAAATTTGAGACCTGCTGGAGTCTTTTATTACTAGGGGCTTTTCTAATAAAACATTCTATAATACTAATTAGGGACCAGGTACTATCCCTATCGAAAAATAGTAAGATGATTAGCAACCTCAAAACAGTCTTATTTTAGTCAAATGGGCAATAGTTTTTTCCTATCATCCCTAATGTTAACATTTTTTTTTTTAAATCACATCAGGTTGCATTAGAGCATATCATTGGTTAGACAACACCATAGATTTCTCCTCTAATTAGGGTCCTGGGAATGAATAAAAGACGAAACTTACTCATCCTGATAAAGGATCTTACACATTCAGCTTTCTAGCTAGGTTCCATCTGGTGCTTGTGGAGTTTAATTAATGTTTGTAAAGCTCCTCAATGCCCTCGTACAACAGCATATGGAAAAGCAAAGGACAGTGATTATAGGCGACACCTTAATTACTGATTACAGTTTCATTCTCCTTTCTGTTGGCCTATCTCCTCTCCAGGCTGCCCGAAATTGTTTAGTGGGAGAAAACCAAGTCATCAAGGTGTCTGACTTTGGGATGACAAGGTAAGAAGGGGTGTGGTGCTGGTACAGTCTCAAGAATGGAGCTCAGTCCCCCAGAACATTTGGACATTCTCTCTCCGCTCTCTCCTCAGGTTCGTCCTTGATGATCAGTACACCAGTTCCACAGGCACCAAATTCCCAGTGAAGTGGGCATCCCCAGAAGTCTTCTCTTTCAGTCGCTATAGCAGCAAGTCGGATGTGTGGTCATTTGGTGAGTGTCGTTCTGGCCCCACACCCTCACGATCTGGGACTGTGGGCCATCTGCAGGGCCAACTCTATGTGCCCTGATCTCTAGAGGGTGAGGAAGTCCCAATGGTGGTGTGTGTGTAATAACAGCTCTTAAAAGTATGAAGGGTTCCTCATTACTGTTTTTGTTCTCGGAGACCTTTGAAATGGCAGTGTGTAAAAATGAGAGTGGAAACTCAGGATTCTGGTGACAACTGCTGTGAGACCAAACGTTAGAGTTGTCGGGAGATTAGAATATGAGTTTCTTGAGGCCAGGGACCATATTTTGTCCAATATTGTATTCCAACACTTCACCTTCAATAAGTATTTACTCATTTGTTCAACAGCAATTTATTGAGCATCTGCTATATGCCAAGGGCTATTCTAGGTGCTCACAATACAGCGGTGGATAGGGTAGGAAAGACTCCTGTTCTTTTGGAGCTAAATTTTAGGGGAGACAGATAACAATTATATAAACAAGCTAATAGATATGTCTATAAGATAAGTCAGGTAGTGATCAGTAAGTGCTATGAATAAAACAAAACAGTAATGGGATAGTAACTGGGATGGAGGGAGGGTCTGTTTTAAATAGTATGATCTAGGAAAGCCTCACTGAGGAGGTGACTCTTGAGCAGAGACCTGAATGATGAGAGAACACTGTCCATATTTGAAGATCCAGGGAACAGCAGCCCTGACAGAGGAACCAGCATGTGCAAAATCTTGGTGTGTCCAAAGAGAAGGGGGACACTGTCTTATTGGGAGAGCAGTAGGCAATGAAGTAGAAAGGCCACAGTAAGGAATTAGACATTCTAATAAATGCAAGTGGGCATGAATGAAAGGCCAAATGAATGATGTTGTTGTGGCAGGAAGTACTAAATAGACTTGCTGAATTTGTCACAGCATCCGAAGATCACCTCTCTGATTTAGATTGTAAGAAGAATCATGCTTTGGACAGGAACAGGTTGGAGTTTGACTTTGCCATTCTCTATGAAGGGAAGGTTTGCCAAGTGTGTTGACTAGTAGTAGAAACTAGGGAGAAGATGACTAATTAAGTCTCTTAGGAGAAGAACTAGTTTTAAAGTCTTTTCTAATGTTTTCCAATATCCCTCCCTTTCCAACACCCAAGCAGTTTGTTTACTTTGAGTCCTCCTGAATGGTTCCTTAAAACAGTCCCCCTATTCAACAGGCCTGGGTATGACTTTGTTAGCCAAATTTAAGTTTCAGAATGAACTTGGAAGAAATAAAGCTGCACTAGAACGACCTCAGAAGATTCTCTTTCCCCCAGTGCATATAAATAGGAAGGGTAGGGTTGACACGTGGCCAGTCTCTAAAGGTGTTACAGCTGGTCACATTGCACCAAGCCAGGGGACCCATAAAGAGATGTTTGCTGCTGTGACCACTTTGGCACATTTGCCTACAAATTCTAAATAGGGTTTTTTTCTGCCATAGATTGTCAAGCTGGGAATTTTCTGCTGCATGTTATAATTAGACAGTTGAACTAATGTCCATTCCTGCCTAGGATATGTCATCTAGAGTGTCCAAAGATGAGACTGACTGATGGAAGCAGAGTAGAAAGAGAGAGAAAACTGAGGTGGCAATCCTAAGAAACAGAATCCAGATGAACCGAGAGCTTGATGCCTTCCTCAAGGCCACTGAACTCTGTCATGTAATTTGAGGTTTTGCCCTAATTAGTTGTGCTATTTTAAGAGACTCAAGTAATCTCTTTGGGCCTTACTTAGTCCATTACAAGGCTGTTGTGGAAGCAATTGTTTTCAAACAAGCTTTGAGCAGCAGAGACTCCCATTTTCCAAAGAAATCTCACTAGAAATCCTGGCATCTTGAGGGTGCTAACCAGTCTCATTTAGTTAGATTCTGAATTTCTAAAACTCCTGAGGCACCTCCGAGGATCTGATCCAGTAGTCTGGGCTTGGGGCCCAAGACCTACCATTTGAACAAACTTCTGAGGTGATATTTATTTAGACGTTTTGGAGATCATACTTTGCAAAATTCTGCCCTGAGGTTCTCTGGAATATGCTTGGAAAACCACTGGGTTAGATAATCTTCAAATTCTCTTCCCACTCTGACATCCTATAACTGCATTAGCACACAATAAGGCTAGCTGTGACATTAAGAGATTAAATCAGAGGTCAAAACTGGGAAACCTAAAGATGTGTTTTGCTTGGTCTACACAGTATTTTTAAATCCAATTGAGTTTGTATTTTAAAACTCTCCGTTTGTGACTTCTTTTTCAAAATGAGAAGATGTGGCAATCCCGAGCCCTTGTTGCCATGTGCCCTGCGTTGGCTGGAGCTAAATCACAGCTCTCTCCTTAAGACAGAACTTTTTATCTCCAGTTTTCACAGTCCTCACTAGTCCCTGTTATGAGATACCTCATCCCCTCCACTCATTTACATCATCTGTAGATGTTTGACTTTATGTCCCTGCAAGTTTTAGTGGTAGCATTCAGATCATTGAAGGGTTACATATAACAAAGCGCTGAGCTTGAACATTCTCCACCACTAGAGAAGTTGGGAAATCTCTGTTTTTTAGAAATAGTACTGGCCTAATACACCTAATACATCTTCATGCCAGAGATTCCTAGACGTAGGTTTGTTTGTTTGCTATTTGTGAACTTCATCATTAGCTGTGCTGTACTCACCATTGCTCATAGGTGTGCTCATGTGGGAAGTCTTCAGCGAAGGCAAAATCCCATATGAAAACCGAAGCAACTCAGAGGTGGTGGAAGACATCACTACCGGATTTCGGTTATACAAACCCCGGCTGGCCTCCTCACACATCTACCAGATCATGAATCATTGCTGGAAAGAGGTCAGTAAAGAAGAGGTCATTATAATCTACAACTTCACGGTCTTCCCCCTTCCCTAGAAAAAGGAACCTTTTTAAAGGATGAGGCAGAAGCGATGAATAAAATAGAATAGCAAGAAGGTGACCTCGAGCATCTATTAACCAGAGATGTTCTCCACCCCTAAAAGAGCTGGCAGTGACCTTAAACATCATTTGATTTACTACACGATGTTGAAGCCATCAACATATTGTCAGAGGGAAAGGGGCGGGCAGTGAAGCCTGTGTTAATACATCAATTTCTGAGAAAATCATAAAACCATTGAATGTACTTCAAGGGATCAGAAGTTCACTTGTGCTGTGAAAATAGTAAAATGACTCAAAAAGTTCATTTTATTCATTCAGCAATTAGAATGAGATGCCAATTACGCTGCACCCTCCCCGATGTCTCAGTTATCCCCATGCTTGGGCTGCAGGCTATGCCTTGTGCCGCAGCAACATGCGTCTTAGATGTCTTTTGGTGAGTTAGGAAATTCTGAATTTAAACCACAGTTGAATGTTGCTGAAATAGGGAGTTAATACAAATTCAGATCATCGAAGAGTAACAAGGTAGAACTGGAGAAGCATCGAATTCTTCAGTTTTATCTCAGCTTTGCCATTTCTTAATCATTAATCTTGGACAATTCTCTATCTACACCTCCTCTTTCTTACTGGTAAGAGAAATAAATAATGTTTAATTTGTAAGTTCATAAATCTTAAGTTCATAGATCATTCATAATCAAAAACAAAGAAATAAACAATAAAGACGTAAACGAAGGCACTTAATCTAGTCCGCTTTACAAGAATTTAATACTATAATAATTCTGATGGCTGACATTTATTTAGCACTTCTTTCTTTTTCACTTTTATTGATTTTTTTAAATTAATAGACCTTATTGTTTATAAGTTTTAGGTTTACAGACAAATTGAGCAAGTAGTACAGAGTTCCCATATACCTTCCTCCTCTATTAATAACATTTTGCATTAGTGTGGAACATTCATTGCCATTAATCAACCACAATTGATACCTTAATATTTACTGAAGTCCAGAGTTTATGTTAGGGTTTATTCTTTGTGTTGTACAGTTCTGAGATTTGACAAATATATGATATCATATTTCTATCATTATAGTATCATACAGAATAGTTTCACTGCCCTAAAATCCACTGTTCTTCACCTATATAGCCTTTCCTCTCTGCTCCCTGAATCCTTAGCAACTATTGACCTCTTTATTGTCCAAGTTTTGCCTTTTCTAGAATGTCATATAGTTAAAATTATATGGTATGTAACCTTTTCAGATTAGATTCTTTCACTTAACAATATGCATTTAAGATTCCTCCATATGTTTTCGTGGCTTGATAGTTAATTTCTTTTTATCACTAAATAGTATGGCATGGTCTGGATGTTCCAAGCCATCAGAGGCTACGGCTATTGATTTCTTCTTTGCATTGGAACTGGCTAGGACACACAAATACAAAGAACTCAGAATCTTTTCTTCCCTCTCTAGAAACCAGAAGACCGGCCACCTTTCTCCAGAATCTTGAGTCAACTGGGTGAAATCGCAGAATCGGGACTTTAGCAGAGACTCAGCTGCAGATCCTCAGTGGGGGCAAGAAGTCCTCCCTCCAGAGAGCATTAAAAGCTGCCACCAGCCCAGGACTCCCCAGAGGACACTGGCCTGTGGTGCCAGGCCCTGAGCTGCCACCGAGGCAGCACCCTGACAGAAGCTGGCCCTGGGCCACAGGCAGGAGGCTCAGCCAATGAACTGGGAGTGAGGCCAGAGCAGCGGCGATGTCTCTACCCTCCCTCCAGCCTCTTATCTTGTGCGGTGCACAAACCTCAATCTGACAGCTTTCAGGCAACATTTCTTGCACTTCTTAGAGAAAGAGAGAGATGGGGTAGGCCCCTGGATTATTATTTTTATTATTATTTTAAACATGGATATAAAATTCATAGTCAAAGGACTTTTTGTGTCACCTGACAACACAGAATCCCAGGATATGGGGCAAGAGGAACAAGGAGCACGACTCTTTTTCAAGGAGAACTGTGAGTTAAGGACAAAAAGAGTAAGCTCTGCCATGATGCTGTCAGCCGCAGCTTCCTGCCACAGAGGATGATGGAACAGCTGCTCACATCAGAGGCTGGATATTCTGAGAAGCAGCTTTATGAGGTTTTACTCAGAGTACACTGCCACTTCTCTCCTTTAAGGGAGCACAATGCACTCAGGTGAATAATTTTGATTCCACAGTTGGAGAGTTGGGTATCTGGTGTCAGGGCAGAAAGAGGGCTTCTGATGG
>CM053515.1:12959414-13063581 GCA_028627145.1 Eidolon dupreanum | reverse complement strand
AACTCATGGGACACCACTTTGCAAGTAGCAAAACAATTCTTGCCTGAGAGCTGCAATCTTCTCACTGCTGACAGTGCACCTGGGGTTGGACGTGAAGGAGATCTGAAGGCAGCAGACAGACGGCTATGAACTTCACTGGCAATGTATAAGCTGACTTTACCTTAGACTATTCATTTGACCCATTTTTACTGAACTCCTGTTAGGTACTAGTCTCTGAGGATGCAATGGGGAGCAAGACAGACTCATCCTTTCTCTCTTAGATTTTATGCTCTAAGAGTGGGATGCAGGCAAGTAGGTCAACAATTACACAAGTGGTGTAATAGAGGAAGTCCAGAGGGCTATAGGTGGCTAACTCTAGCCTAGGGATCTTGGAGGAAGTAACATCTATGTGGGTATCAGAAAGGCGAATAGAAGTTAGGCAGTAAATTGGGAGAAAGGGTGGAAGAAGAAAAGAAAGGAAGACAGATTATTTCAAGCAAAAAAGTCCAGCTTGTGCAAAGGCCAAATGCAGCAGAGAACACAGCAAGTTTGGGAAGCTAAAAAGATCACTGTTAGCTGACGTATATCAAGCTTGTTCATAGGAGAGGTAGACACTAGGTCATGAAGACCCTCGCAGGCCACGGTAAGAGGTTCAGGCTCCATCCTGAGAGCGTAGGAAGCTGGTGAAGTGCTTTAGGCATGGCAAGGGCACGTCCTTTGTTTTAACTCAGGCCATTGTCCATAGTCAGATGGTCTTTGGAGAGTATCCGACCTACTTCACTGCACAGAAGGGGAAACGCGGAGGGAAAGTGACTTGCCTAAGAATACTTAATTGCAAAAGGCAAGCTTCTCGATGTCTAACACAGCAGTTTCAACAAGACCACATTGTTCCCCTTATAAGCAAATAGAACTCAGGGGTCAGAGAATAATTTTTGCCTAAGATATAAGCAAATATATATGTAATAGTCTTTTTTTTTTTTTAAAGCAACTTCTTCCTAAAAAGTGCAAAGACAGGGAAGGAACCACAGAGAGAAATGTGTTCCAGAAATCTACATCTCAAACAATATTCTCTTTAGAATGAAAGTCCATTCTCTGTTACGTATTTTTAATCACTAAAACTCAAAATCCCAAGGATCACAGTAAAAAATTAAAAAAAAAATTTTTTTTTAAAGGAAGAAACCTTAGTTCTATTTTTAAAGCTATCCTCCACAAACACCCCCACAACTTTCTCACATGGCATTAGGGACAGAAATGTGAGTGTGTATGTCATCCTTTCTAAAATAGCAATTTAAATTAGAATGAGTGATGTAACATCAAAACATGGAGGATCATGATTTCGAAGTGCTTGGGCAATAGTGTAAGATCAGTAAGGGCAAAGACTGCCACAGCCCTTAGCTTAGACTTGAGTAATATGGCCCCTCTCTAAATAACCACTGATAGGAAGACCTGAGTGATTAAATATAAATTTGCGGGGCCTAGGCAAACAATTGTGAATGGTTCCCTTGTAACAGGACTTTCTCTCTTAAATCTATATATACCTTAAATCATCTCAAATGCTTTCAAATTATTTACTCTGTGTGGTAGGCATGGCTCCTTATAACTATGGTGGCTTCTCAGGAACAGAGCAGTTCAAGGCTAGGATTTGGTGTGGCTTGATTTCAGCCTAGCCTGAAGGCCCACCAGGCTGCATGCCTTCAAGGAGAACCGTGTCATTAGGAGAGCCTTAAATGGCAGATTAAGCCTTGAAGAGAAAGGTGCCTGTCCTCTCAATTCCTTCCTGGGCTTTGCCAAGAATTACTTCCTGTCACCATATATTTCCCTTTTTGTTCCTTAGGTAATTCTTCCTGAATGTAGTTGAGGAAAGTCCCTGCTTAAGAGATGGCAGCTTCAGAGATTGGCTTTAAGGAAGGGGAGTGTCAGAAGTTATTCTGGAGCAGGGGAGAAACAGACTCAGTTGATAGATGGGACCAGACGCAGTTGGTAGAAGGCCCCTCACCAAACCCCAGGGTTTCTTCCTATCACTTCATCCTGTTCCTTTCCTTCACAGAACTTCTCTCGGCTGCGATTGGACATTTACTAGGTCAATTTATGTGTGCCCTGTCTGTCCTGGTAGATGATAAGCTCCAAAAGGGCAGGGATCCTGTCTTTTGTAGACCAGTGCATACCCAGCTTGACTCAGTACTTGGAACAAAATTGGTGTTCGGTAAATGTTAGGTAGATAAACGAGCACTTGGAAATAATGTGAAATCAATGAGATCCGAATAGAGTCCAAAGCTTCCATCCTCCCACAGCTGCAGGTGGGGTTCCCAGGCATGCCGGGCCTGGGGACAAGTCCTTTTTCTCCCTTCTGCATCTCCGGAGCAGGGCAGCTGACTGTGCTGAGGCGGGAGCCCGAGGTGCAGGTCTGGGATGCGCTGACCGCGTAGAGGAGCCCACTCAGAGACCCTCGCCATAGCCATTTCCTGCTCTTTGTGTGACAGCCGCGGTGGCGAAGGGGCCAGGCACCGGGGGCGGAGGAGGAGCCGCGGCGGGAGGAGAGGCGGGGCCGAAGGCGGGGCCGGGCGCGGCGGCCGGCGGAGCCGAGCCCGGCAGAGCATCCTGCGCCCCAGCGCAGGGCCCCGTGGTATCCTCGGGCGGCTCCCCTGGACCTGCCGCAGACCCAGGTAAGCGGCGCTCGCAGCCTTGGGGCCGGCTCGAGGACCACGATGCTGCTGGAGACGGTGATGTGGTCGTGAGGATGCGCGAGGGGCCGGCGCCCCTTCTCCCGGCCTGCGGGGGGCGCTCGGCGCGGCGCCCCGGCTGGCGCGGCCTGAGGGCCCCTGGAAGCCTCGCAGGCGGGGCCCCAGGCCTCGCGCGGCCCCCTTCCCTCTCCGGTCCACCCGGGACCCCTCGGCGCGGACCCCCTGCGGGCAGGCGCCGGCACAAGGAGGGGCTCTGGCGCGGCGGCAGCGGCAGCAGCAGCAGGTGCGCGGCCTGGGCCGGAGCCGCGGGCCGGAGGGGAAGCAGCGCTGATCCCGAGTACCCGAGACACCTGCAGCGGCCGCGAGCCCGGCGGCGGCGACATCCCCGCGCACAGGTACGGCAGAGCGCCAGCTGCCGCCTCTGCTGCCTCTGCCGCCGCGGCTACCGTCACCTCCCCCAGAGCTAGCAAGAGCCTCCTGGGCCCGCCTGGCAGCCGCCTCGGGCACCCCGCGCCCTGCGGTGAACCTGAGATGGGTGGGGCGAGGGGCGAAGCGGCAGCGTTTGGGTGTGGGGGCTTTAATGAGAGAGGAGGCTCGTCTGCCCGGCTTTGAAGCCTTCTGGCCTACGCCAGCAGCGCCTTCTCCGGGCTGGCGGGGGGCGGGGGAGGAGGGGGAAGGGGGTGAGTGGGCCGACTCCTGGAGAAAAGGTTGGCTTTCTTGAGCTCTGAAGAATCAGGAAGGTGCATGCCAGTCTGTGTGGCTTCAGCTTTTCGGGACAGCCCTCCCCCTGGATGAGTACACACCTTCTACGTGAAAAGCAAGAGAAGGGGGTGCTCTCTTCAGAAGGTGTGGGGGCGGGAAGCATGTTCTAATTGAGTGTATGGTTCTCTGTACGGAGAGCCCAGCAGGGAAGGACACGGGCTGTCCAGGTGTCCTCCCCAGCTTAGGGATTCTGACTTTGATTTCTGCTTGCCTAGTTTTCCCGAACAGTAGAAACACTCACTAAGGGCTGATGACCATCGGCTCCCCTCCCAGCCAGGCCAGGAAGGGGGCAAGGATCTTTTCCTGCCAGATCCTGGATGCTTGTGCCCTCATGGAATGAGCAGGGAGATTGGGGCAGTTCTGCCGGCATGAAGGGCAAATCAGGAGAGTCCAGTTCCCACACGCCCCTTGTCCACCTCCTGCCTGTGTCTCCTTTAGGGCAGGGGATCTTACCTTCCTCTTGGGCACAGGCCCTGTTGGAAGATTCCAGCAACCCTGAAGATCACAGATGTTTGGAAGGCAAAAATCTATGTCCGCATCCTTGGACAGGATTGTTAAGGCTTTAAGGTTGTTTCCTCCAGCATCAGCCTTCTCTGTGACCCTCCCTGAGGCCTCCCACCCCCACCTCCACCTCCCTGTGCTTCTAGTTCTCCTTGTTTGCAAGAAAGGAGCCAGGACCATGCTTATCCTCCACAGCTAAATTCAGAAGAATTTACCATTCTGTGCAGAGCAGGTGGCTTAATGTCTTTTGACCAGAAGGGAGACGGTGGCTGAGAGGCATTTTAATGGGAAACAAAGCTTTAGGTCAAATACTTGTTATCTCTAATGGTGGAATTTTAGACAGTGGTCTGAAAGCCAAAGTGGGGAGCAATTTCGGAGAACAGCTCCCTGCAATGACAATATCTAGCAGCTGTCAGCTCTGTTTGCTGCAAGAGCAGCTTTGGCCCTGAGGGTGAAAACTATCCCGGTCAGGAGTTGCTGCCACTAGAAAGCATTTGTTGAGCACCCAGTGTCCACTTGGGGGAGGTGAAACTTTCCTATAGAGAGTTACTCATGGCCACCGGCTGCCATCTGCCAAGACAGTTACTAGGCCACAAGAAGAGTGTGTTTTTACTTACAAAGCCAGTGCCTTTGGCTAGTTGTGTACACTGAGCCTCTGGCTGGGGGCATTAGCTCTCTGCTCACTAAGCTTCTTTATTATATTTCCTGGCCGGTTCTGACTGGTTCTGTAGGCACCCAAGCCTCCCTTGTTCAGTCCCTGCTGGAAATGGAAAAGGAAAAGCTTGCTTTAGGCATTAGGCCAAGAGTGGGGTATAAAATCCAGTAGAATTGAAGGGTTTTCCTCAAATCAAATCGGGCTGGCCAAGAGAAGGAAGTAGACATGAATTTAAAAACTGGGAAAGGTCCCAGGAGAATACTACGCGTCCCCTCTGGTAAATCGTGTCCTCTGAGGGTGTTCAGTGGGCCTCTGCTACCATGTGACCAACGAGCTGAATTAGGTGATGACTAGGCAACAAGCTAATTAACAATGGGAACAGCGCTCCTGGAGAACAGTGCAGAGCTCCGTCTCCACAGGTGGGGATTGGCCCACACTCTCAAAGGGATTTCTTTTGGCTGCTGTTGGCCCCGGGGTTTCACCAAGAGCTTCACACAAAATGGCCTTTTATAGCCTCCATGTGGCCACTATAACAATGAGTCTATTTCTTTACTGGCAAGTATTAATTATTCTCTTGTGGTTGATGAAACCAGACATCAGTCACCTCATTGCAGCCTTTGTAAAAGGCCTTTGGTCTTGTTCTAAGGACCAAAGCCACATCTAGGGTCCAGAGGATGGGCTCTGCATTAGTGGTAGAGATGGGGCAATAGGGTGGAGCATGCTGCTGCCTACTGAGTGGTGAGGTACAGGCCAGCCAGCAGTGGTGGAGAAGGAGCTGGTACTTCATTGGATGCTCTTATTAAATGAGGGATGCATGATAGTGCTAAGTAGAGTGTTCAGCACATAGTACTATCTTATATTGTTAAATGTGTTAATTACATAATTATTAAAGATGTGGTTCAAGTATGTAGTTAACCCACAGCTCTTGCCAACTCCTCTACCTCCAGAGCCTTCCTGGATTTTGCTTTTCCCAGGGGAGTTTGTCTCTGTCACCAGGAAACCCAGCCCCAGGTTTGCCTGCAAAAGACAGCCAAAGGAAAGAATGATAAGACCTGGTGTCAGTAAGGCTTCAGGTAGGAAGTGCTCTCGAGTAGCACACTGAAGGTGGGTATAACTTGAGTAGGCAAAGAGAAGGGGGAGGGAATACTCTGAGCAGAAGCCTAGAGATAGTTCTCACATTTCAACACACAGAGGTCAGGAAGGACCTCTTTCTCTGTATGCATTCAGCATTTTGCAACCAACCAAGAATGTTGAGGGCATGCTTTGCTTCCCAGGCAGACAGAGCAGGACAATGGGCTTAGGACCAGGACTATCCCTGACTTGCTTTGTCCTTTTAAATCAGCCACTACCTTTCTGACTTTAAAAATTGGGCAATGGAAAGCAGCCTGCTCAGCTTGTTACTTACCTGTCACCACAGGAGTACACGGATGAGATAATGTCTATAAATCCCAGTCTAAGAAGAAAAGGCCATGGAAAGAGAGAAGAGAAGAAGTTTCCTGAATGTGCAGTTCTTTTGAATGGCTGCCCTCCATTCCTAAATGAACAATTTATTAATTATATATTGTGTGTCAATTTCAGAAGACACATCTTTGGCCTCTCTGTACCATCACACCAATGGGAAACTGAAAGGCACTTTGTGACTCACAGGTTCTTGCAAGGCCCCTGGATGGCCTTGTCTGTACTTCAGATTTCAGGCACTGGTGTAGGATGCCTCCAAGGTTCAGAGCGTTTGAATATTGGCTTCCTAGACGTGACCATTATGCTGAGGGTGTGTGTGATGTGCCTAAAAGGATGGCCATTCAGGCCATACTCCTTGGATCCTGGCAAAAGAGGAGAAAACAAATTGGGTATAAATTCTTAAAAGAAATTATTTTGAGAAGATGGAACTTGGGTTCAAGCAGAATTTCTTGCAGGGATTATTCTGGCTGAGTGTCATTTTGATAGACTTACTGCAACTCAGAAACAATGCCAGAAGAGAGGAAAGTTAACATGGCCTTCTGGAGAAATGCCTGGGAAAGACCCAGAGATGACTCCATCAATAGGCCTTTTGATTTTGTTTGCATCATCATTAGGTCATCTTAGAGCAGTGGTTCTCAGACTCCGTTCTCTTTGTGGAATGGAGGGGTGGTTAGTATGCCCGTGTTGTACGGCCTCTCTGCTAAATGAGGCAGTAGATGAGGTCCTGTCCAGAAAGTAAAGGTGGTGGACTGGTTAGGAAAGTTCATGTTTGGAACAGCTGTCTCTGTGGGTGGAATAAGAAATCAGTTGGGGATGAATGAGAGGATTGTCTAAACTTCACTGAAGGTCCAGCTGAGATCAAAGACAATCTACAGGGCTGACCCTCATAGGAGACACTCAGTAACTCAGTGTTAAGTGAAAGGATACCTGGATGATTTTCAATTTGTGCTTTTAAAATGTGATGCCTTAAGACCGATTTTGGCGAGGTAAGATTTCAAAACTAGGGGTCAGTCATCAACCTCCAAATTTGCTATACCTTTTAAAAGAAAAGAGGTTTTGCTTTTTATGGTTTGAGGTAGAAACCTTCTGACAGAATTTTCTAAAGAGGTCTCTTCAGATTCTTATAGTATAGGACTTAGATATGGTATCTTAGAGGGCCATGATGTTTTTTAAATTTTTTATTATTATTTTTGACCAGAAGACATGAATTTTGGCCTTTGGCTCATGTATTCAACAAATCGTTCATGAACTGTTAATTAAGCGAATTGTTCATGAACTGTTAATGCCTAGTATGTCCCCAGCTCTGTGCTAGTTGCTATGGGTCAGACCCCCCCAAAAAGATGACTATCCCTGTCATTTTCAGTGATCCCAAGACTTAGTAAAATATAGAGCAGTTTATAACACACCAGGAAGTTATGGACTCTAGACTGTGAGTGCTGTAGAAATCTAGAAAAATGAATTTTGTGATGGAGTTCAGCTGGTCATACCTTGATGGAGGAGGCCTATCTTGAATTAGGCCTTGGTGATGGCCAAGGGTAGTATTTGAGGACAGGAGGGGAGAGGACAGCCCACTAGGGAGTAGAGAGAGTTTGAGCAAAGGCACAAAGCAAGGATGTATCTGTGCATTTGGCACCCTAAATAGGCTGGCCACAGTGGATAGTCTATGGCAGAAAATGTGGTCTTTAAGGATGCTCTTTGGATGACGTGTCCCATAATAGTCAGAATCGTTTGCTTTCAAGTTGGAAAGTCCCTGAGAGAGACTCCAGTCCAGTGATTCCTAACTGGTTGCTTTTGGTTTTGCTTTTTTTTAAAAAAAAATTTAGTACATATGATGGACGGTGTTGATGTGCTCAGCAAGTCATACCTGCAGCCAGTCCCCTCCTCAGCTCTAGCCCATTTTCTCCCACTCAAGGAGAGAGATGAACATGCAAACAGCGATGCGGTGGGAGGACTCCGCGTCCTCCCTCTCACATAATACAAAGCACCTCGTTTGCAAACCTCACTGCTTAAACCGTTATTAGTACAAGTTGCCACAACAGCCTTCACCATGGTGGTTTTGACATCATGTTTGGGAACCACGACCAGGCTGACCTCCACATTTTACAGGCAGGGAACTTGCCCTGAATGAAGTCTGATTTCCAGACCTAGGTCAGCCTTCAGAGACACACTCGAGTGCAGTTTCACATCAATGAAGCTGAGGTCTG
The DNA here is from genome assembly GCA_028627145.1 of Eidolon dupreanum. Taxonomy (NCBI): domain Eukaryota; kingdom Metazoa; phylum Chordata; class Mammalia; order Chiroptera; family Pteropodidae; genus Eidolon; species Eidolon dupreanum. The sequence goes on along the minus strand of CM053515.1, from coordinate 13,055,341 downwards.
TGTGCTCCGATCCGGTGGCTGAACGTGAAGTCTCGCCCTTTGTTTCCACAGCAGGTGCAGTGGGTTCCCTTTCTGAGTTTTAGCAGGTGCCTCTGAGAGGGAGCTCCTCTCCCCAGATACAAGTCCTGTTGGCGCCTCTCATGTGGCCACCTGTCACGGGCCTCAGTGGGAGTAAAACAGCAAGCGGCCTTCAGTAGCATGACCTCCCCACTCCAGAGGCTGATATCTGCCTGGTTGGGTGATCAACAGAAAGGCTGCCTCAACCTGACAACACAGGAAGCAGCTGAGTAGAATGGCAGAGGTGCTGGCAAGCCCTGTGGCCCCATGAGAGGAGCAGAGGCCTTCTGCAGAGGCCCAAGTCCAGGCTGACCTGACCTCAGCTCCCCTGTGTGGAGAGAAGGTGCAGGTAATAGGCCTCTGATCGCAAAAGACCTACAGGTAGGGGCTTACATAGCAAAGGCTGCCTAGAGACAGTGCTGGGGGCCGACCTGACGTCTGAACTACTAAGGAGGCCTTGGATGGTCATCTTTTAAAGTAAATTTAAAAATTTTGATCAAAGCAACACATGCACATGCTTAAAAAAAGCAAATAGTATTGAAAGACTCACAATGAAAAACAGCCATCCAGTGCCCCCACCCCCAGCGCCTATAGCTTCTAATTGGCCGTTTTTCCCAGGAGTTGCCTCCAAATCTCTAAATGAATGATATGCCTGTGCTGCTGTTTCTTGATTTATCTATTCTCCAAGTTGTCTGTTTACTTCCTGCTGTGATGGATAAAGATTTCACTTTCTTACACCATTCCCCGCTCTCCCCTGCCCCATCTCCCAATATAGAAGAGCTCTCTTTTAACCAAAATCGTGTTTAAAGTGTCTACAATATTAAGGTGTATAAATGATGATCACAAGAGAGCCAAGTAATGTCCTTTACATTCTTTGATTATATTTCCTTTTTTATATGGTTTTTTCTTTTATCACAGAATTAGAATTCTCCCCGCCTCCCTCAGCTCTGTCAAATCTGTTACTGTGTCTGGTCCCCTTGTTTTCCCAGGAAGTTGCGAGGTTAGCCCCAGCTCTGCCCCTAACTAGCCAGGTGACCATGCACACGTCCTCATCTCGGGGCCTCAGTGTCCTTATAGGAGGAGGAGAGCTCAGGCAGGAGCAGGAGAGCCAGAGACCCATCTTGTTCTCCTTCTAAACCTCAGTGCCCATCACCTCACCTCAGAGGTTTTCATTGTCAGAGGAGTCTCCTGGGTGGGGCACAGAAACAGGCAGGGGAGGTGCCTGGTTTGGGCCCTGTCCCACTGGTTAAGCGTAAGTGTGTCTGTTGCTCTCTTTTTCTCTCCTGCTGCCCCCTGTTGATTTTTATGTAGTTTCTGCTCATGGGGGCAGCATCACATTCCCCCAAACCCCCCAAGCTCCTGCTCCTGTTCTCTTTGTACCACCCCTGCTTATATAACACCCAGTTTCCCAGAAGTCGTCATATAAATGCTAACATATTTTGGTAATGGCTTCATTGAGATACAGTTCACATAGTATACAATTCACCCATTTAAAGCATACACATCAGTAATTTTTAGTATATTCACAGAGTTGAACAACCAACATCATGATCGATTTTATGACATTTTTGTCATGCCAGAAGAAGCCCCGTGCCCTTCAGCAGGGCCACCTATTTACCCCAACCCCTACCCCCCAGCCCAGACAACCACTAATCTGCTTTATGTCTCTATAGATTTGCCTATACAGGATATTTCCTAAAAAGACATATATACTTCTTTCACTTAGCATAATATTTGTTCATATTGTAGTATACATCCATACTTCATTCCTTTTCGTGGTTAAGTAATATTCCATTGTATGGATATACCATATTTTATTTATCCATCTATTCATCAGTTGATGGACATTTGAGTTATTTCCACTTTGGGGCTATTACAGATAATGCTGCTATGAATATTCATGTACAAGTTTTGGTATAGATAATATATTTTTATTTCTCTTGGGAATATACCTAGGAGTGGAATTGCTGGGTCATATAGTAATTCTGTGTTTAAAAATTCGAGGAACTGCCAGACTGTTTACCAAAGTTACTGCACCATTTTACATTCTGACCAGCAGCTTCTGGGGGTTCCAATTTCACGTCCTCACCAATACTTACTATGATGTGTCTTCTTCCTGATCTGTGAGAGAAAGCATTCAGTCTTTCACCATTAAGTGTGACATCAGCTGTGGGGTTTTATTGTAACTGCCCTTTTTATTGGTTGAGGAAGTTCCCTTCTGTTCCTAATCTCTTGAATGTTTTTATCCTGAAAGAGTGTGAGATTTTGTCAAATGCTTTTTTTGCATGAAGTGAGATGATCTCTTGGGGGCTTGTCCTTTATTCCATTTAATTGATTTTGGGATGTTAATATTAAACCAGTCTTACATTTCTTGGATAAATCTTTCTTGGTTGTGGTGTATAATCCTTTTTATATGTTGTTGGATTTGGTTTTGTTGGAGAACTAACTTTTATTGAGCACTTGCTACCTACTAAGCTCTTTGCAAGGATTAACTCATTTAATTTTCAGAGCTTTTGAGACAGGAACTATTATTATTCTTCATATCAAAGATTAGAAAAGTGAGGCTCAGAAACATTGTGTCATCTTCTCAAGGACATACAGCCTGGTAGTAGAAGAGTCAGAATTCTAATCATAATTTACCACCACACTAAGCCACCTCTCATGAACATATTAATGGTGGATACGAGATGATTTTTAACTGATACACAGCTAAAAATCATCTCATGTTTTCATTATTTTTGTTTTTTTTAAATAGTTTTGTTTACTTGGTTCTCTGTTAGTGATGGTGATATATAAAGCTTCCTTCTATAATATATTTATAAAGTAAAAACCAAAAGTCTGTTTAGAAAAACTATTAAGTAAATAATTGTACAGGCAGTTTAGGGATGTGATTGCGTAGTCCATGTTGGTTTAATTTATCTGTGTTATTAATAATGAAGGGGGAGGAATGGGAAAACAAGAAATGTAGATGTGGCTAGCTTCAGGTCCTCTCATTTCTATGTTAGCGGGTTCAGGTGCGTTGATACATTCTTTCACCCAGTACTTCCTCAGTGCCTAATCTATCCTTGGCACTCTGCTAAGGTCTCTGAAGGTTTCAGGGATGGGTAAGATAAGGTCCCTGACCTCAAGGAGCTTGTACATGCATGCGCTGTCCTATACGAAGGGCATATACATTTATTTCATGGGCAAACTCAGATTGATTGCTAATGGCCACCTGGAGTTCTGTGTTTCACGAGAAGGACCTTGAGGCTGACTGTGGACTCATTGAGGAATAAGTTAATAATCAGCAGCATTTGCCCTGGTGTGGGAGGAAGAAGCAGCAGTACTCAAAGCCCTTCTGAGGCAGAAGGTGTCAGAAGAGAGGTCCTGCTGATCCACCTACGAGTGGAATTGCTGGGTCTAGTGGTAACTCTTTTTTAAAACCTGAGGAACTGCCCAACTGTTTTCCAAAGTGGCTACACTGTTTTGCATTCCTACCAGCAATGTATGAGGGCTCCAATTTCACATCCTCACCAACGCTGCTAATAAGGCCAGAGAGTGCCAAGGAGCAATCATGTCACAGAGGGGAGGGACCTTGAAGGGTGAGTGAAATCAGGACACACAGGGAGAGAGGAAAGAGATTTCATTTCATAGATAACTCTTTTCAAAATACGGAAGCTTTTTACTTTAAGTGCTCGACTCTTAAATATTTGAACCATTTTGGTGGAATTCTTTCTAAAATGTAACAACTCCATGTTGATGGAGTTCTTTCTAAAATGTTCTTTCTAAAATGCTATTTCTACTCCCCCACTTTTAAAAACCTGGCATCTTGGACATAGCAGTGCCTTTCTTGATGTCTTGGGTTCATTGGTCATCTACTTGTTGATCATATAATCGAGTTCATTTTAGATATAAATGTGTGCTTAGCACTGTGCTAGGAGCTGGCTGTGAATTAGACACAGTTCCTGCCCTCGAAGAGTTGATTGTTTAGGTCAGGAGAGAAAACATGGTAAATTGTATAATAAAGTGTTACAGATGCTATGAAAGAAGGAACACACTGGATTCAGTGAGGACCAGGGGAGAAGGTGGGTTCGGAAAGGGAGGGGGAGTCCGAGCGGCTTCTCGGGAGGTAGGCTTCTCCGGGAGGTAGGCATGCCCTCAGGCCTCTCCCGGCTCCAGAGTCATCCTGGCAGTGTACCACGTTCTTTGAGTTCTGTCGTGAACCATGATATTGGTGAGACTTTCTACAGGCTGTTGTCACTCCGTGGCTCAGGCTCCTGTTTGGTTTCTACAGGCTGTTGTCACTCCATGGCTCAGGCTGTTGTCACTCCGTGGCTCAGGCTGTTGTCACTCCGTGGCTCAGGCTCCTGTTTGGTTTCTCTCACCATCTTGTATAGCCCTGTCTCCTCTCCACACGCCACCGTGAGGCTTGCTGCTTTACTTTACAGATTGGTACAGGTAATACTCGACAGGTAGCTCAAACTGGCTCCTGTGGGGTTTGGTTTGGAGTCACAAGGTCTGAGCATGGGGTCAGTGGGGTGTTCTAGCCTGCTCAGAATAAGCCCCATGGTCCATTGGGGTACACTCTATGGAGGTCTTGTAAGAGGCACACAAATGGCTATGACCCTACTTGGCCCCCACACATGTGAAGATGTTCTGACATGTTAAAGGGTCTCAGCTGCAGGGGATCCCTGTGACCTCTGGAGCCATATCCTATCACAGCAAACTGGAGTTCCCACATAATCTCCAGACACACCCTGCTTACACCCATGATGGAAAAGCTGGCTACACTTCTTGGCATTTTTCCTCACTCAGTCAAATGCTACTTTTAAAAAAGTTTTTAAGGGGGGGCTATCTAAGCCTCCTTTTGAAAATATTTATATATTTGTTGACCTACTTAACTTACATAATATTTTATTGTATATTTAAATTTTATTTTAGTTGCTTTCCAGCTAGAGAGATTTACAAACATGGAAAATATTTCCTGACCTCTTGATAGCTCATAAAACCGAAAGGTGACAGTTACTTAATCTTTCTAGCTTGGCAGTCTTGTTCTTCTGGAGGAAAGACAAGGCAGCCAAACGGGAGCAGAAAAAAAAAAAAGTAAAGTGCTTGCTACCTTTAAAAATGGTACAAAAGTAGGTGTGGTCTAGAAGAAAGGGCATAGGACTGGGATTAAGATATCTCCTTTACACAGGAGCTCAGCAACTAGCTGACCACGTGGCCTTGAATGGAAGTTTTCACTTCTCAGTAACACCGTGCCCTCCTTAGAGAGACAGCAAAAATAACACTACCTGTCCTCGAACCTGCAGGGTAGTTGTGATTCAGGAAGTCAGCATGAAAGCTCTGTAAAGTTGAGATATTCATGTAATTATAATATTGCCTTCCTTTTTGGTAGAAGAATTGTTGCAATGTGGTTTAATCCATCCATTCACTCTCTTAAAAAGAGGCCACCCAACTGGCTAACATTTCCTGAGTGCTTACCCTGTGCCTGCTCCTGGGCTAAGCGGTCCATGGGCCATACTGCTGTGTGATTCTCAGAATAAATCTCTGAGGGAGGGACTATTATGATCGCCCCTTTACAGGTAAAGAAACTGGGACTCAGAGAGGTTAAGTGATATGCTTACGGTTATACAGCTCGTGAGTGGCAGGTGATGGATTTGAGTCCCATGGCTCAAGCTTAACTACTATACTTAGTTTAGTATTCCACTTCAGTAAAAATACCTTATTTTCTTCACTTTCCTTCCAGAACATCGAACAGAAAATGACAGTGCGGATCTTTGGCTTACAGAGTGGTAGGGTTTAGAGTGTGGGTAGTCAGAACCTGCATTCCCAAACCAGATTCCCCTAGCACCCAGACATTTGTGGGGCCCACCTCCTCCTGCTCAGGATCTATCAGTCATCTCAGCCAGGGGAAAGGGGTGCCCTAAAGCCCTTCTCAGAAGCAAATTGCCTGTAAGCCCAGTGTTACTACTTGTCCTGGTGACACCAGGCCACTGAGCTTGAGTTCGTTATGAAGACAGTGAATTTAAATATGGCATGGATAACCCACACTGAGAGATGGCAGCTGTGTCTGGCAAATGATGCTCCCAGAAGACTGTTAATTTTAAAATATTTCTCTTCCAAAATGACAAAATGGGCATGTGTTCATAGACTGAATATAAAGAATTCTTTTCATTCGGAAGGTTGTATAACAGGCAGGACACTTGGACCAGAGAATAACTTATTTTCATGTATACCTCTGTTAAAATTTCCAGTACATTTTTTTCTTTCTGATTGATGTGGAGTTGGCAGTGACTTCCGGCATTTGGGTTAAAAATGTCTGATTTCCTTCTCCCTTAGGCAATAAGTGATCTACAGGTAAACACAGAAATTCATTAGAGAAGCTATATTTACTAGGAAATAAAGATTCCTAACTTACTGGCTTTGTAGGCTGTTCACTTATTGATTCTCTTCAAGAGAAGTACAGGGGTATTACTGTGTTATAGGGGGAAACCTTAGAGTTATTCTGGTAAGTGACTATTTTGATGTCTGCAAAGCCCAGAAGAAACCCAGGTTATAGGAGAAAGAAGGGAAAGATCATGACAAGTAGGAGTCAGGGAAGATGGGGAAGTGAAAATAGATTAGAATTGGGAGTGTATCACTGAGCTGGGGTAGGAGGTATGGAAAATGTAAACATATATAAAATTGGATAGAAAAAATATGATAAATCCCTGTATGAGCATCTCACAGCATGAACGATTATTACCTGATGGCCAATTTTGTTCCATCTAGTACTCACTCTTCCCTACCTAGTATTATTGGAAAGCAAACCCCTGTATCATTTTATCCATATTTTAGTAGGTATTTCTAGAAGGTAAGGGCTCTTTTAAAACATAACCTCAATACATAATCACATCTAAAAAATAATAATACTTTTTCCTTAATTTTACCAAATATCCAGGCAGTATTAAACATTCCAATTTTCTTGTAAATGTTATAATTTTCTTTTTATGTGGGTTTGTTTGAAATAGGACCCAAATAAGGTCAACATTGCAATACTCTGTTAAGTCTCTTATAATCTGTAGCTTTCTTTCTTTTTTTTTTTTTACTTGCAGTTTATTTGTTGAGGGCACCGAGTCATTTGTCTAGGAGAGTTTCCCATAGATTTTACTGATTTCTTCACTGTAGCATATTTTAATGTGTTCTGCCTGCTGTATTTCCTGTCAATTGAGATCAAAGCCTTGATTAGATTCAAATTTTTTGTTGGGGGTCCAGCATTCTTCATAAGGTGACGGTGTGTTCATCTGATAGAAAAATGTCTGATGGAAAAAGTCTGATTCTTTCCTTTAGTGATATTAGCAGCAGTTGATGGTCCGTGCCTACATCCATTTGTTTATCAGGGATTTAAAAATAGGAATATTTTAATTCTGTCACTATGTATTGGGGTGGTGGGGGAGAAAGAACTTTATGGTAAGAAGCATCTCTCTCTTCTGCAGTTTGGTTTTCCAGTTGGTGTAGTTTGTATACAAGACAGGTTAAGTGTTTTCTTCTTTTATTTATTGATTTTCAACATATAAGTTGGTTCACAGGCATCTTCCAATAGTAAGAAAGTAATATGCCAAGTGGTGCTCACATTGACACATGTGTGGCCAGTGGAAACTGTCTCAAGTTGGATCTGGGTCCCTTTGATACAGTCCTGGTAGTTATTGATAGATTTCTGCTTCTAGGCCTTTTATAGGACAAACGTAGAATCCAACCATAGCTCTGTGACTTACCAGCACTTGACCTTGTGAAATTACTTAAATTCTGAGCTTCTGTTTGCTCATCTGTAAAATAGGAATAATCATAGTACCTACCATTACAGGTTGAAGCAGAATTAAAGTAGTCAGGTGTTTGGCATCACATAGAATAAGGGCTAAAAGATGTTTATTATTATTATCATTATAATTATTATTGTCATCATTATTATTTGAATTAATGAAGAGAGTTATTAGGGCTTTGGAGCTTGTAGATTATTATGCTCTAGAAAATCATTAACCCCTCCTGCAAAATGGGCTTAATATTAATGTAAGAAAGAAGGCAGTCTTTTCTGTGAGTTGACAAATAGTTTTGCTGTAGAACTGAATGCCACACTTAGAAGGCAGGAGAGAGAAGAGGAAGAAGCATAGGTGTGGGGAGGGCCTGAAACCACCCAGTGAGGCCAGGTGCCTGCAGAGGGCAGAAGGGGAAGTGTCTTTTGAGCTCCCTGTGCCCTCATTGGATGTGGCCTTGGCTGTTACCATGGTGCATGACTGGGAGGTGTGTTGACAACTCAGTGACGTGGTGACATGTGAATTATTGTTAGCTGCTCAGCCCCATCTGCCTTCCCAACTGTAGGCCTAATGGGGACACTAGTTTAGGGGCAGCAAGCCGTTGAGTACACTCCAGCTGTTTGAGCTGGCAGCCCCCGGACCTAGTTCTCATGGGGGTTGTCTTCTACTCCCCTGTGCTCTGACACCACATTTCCTAGTGAGTGGGGCAAATCCTCTGACACTCTACTCCAGCCCTTAAGTATGCCTCACACTTCCCTGTGCTTGGGGGGTAGGGGAGCGAGGGTTGCTCTGCTGGCTCCATGAGCCTTCTCTCTGTTTCCTTATTCAAATGTACCAAAGGGTTAGCTAATTATTATTATTAACCTCATAAAACTCAGTTTTTAGAATTTTGTCCACTTGGTCTACTGTTTGTCTGTTTTGGTTTGCTTCAGTTTTTGCTTCATTTATTTCTGCTTTTGTAATTATCAGTCCCTATATTCTCATATTTGGGGGTTGATTTGTATTCTTTCTTTAGATTTTGAGTGGAAAATTCCATTCACTTAGTTCTACTTTCTTATTTTCTACTAAATCCATTTAAAATATTTATTCATGCTGTCTTTCAGTTCTAAGTACTTTATCATTTCTATTTCTCTTTGGCTATGAATAACCTTGAAGTCTGTTTTTATAAACTTTCATAGGTATGGGGTTTGAGAGGGGGCTAATTACATTATTGAGTTCTGATTTTATTGCACCATAATCAGTGACTGTGACTTCTGGGGGGATTTGGCCTAAATCATGATTAGTTTTTATCGACATTTCACATATGCTTGAAAAAACTGAGTATTGCAAAAAACATTTGCTGAGTTGGGTAACTATGCTGTTCAGATCCTCTTCAGCCTTACTGCCTGGCAAAGTTCCCCCAGAAGCCTCTGCTCCCCGCCGGGGTCCCAGACACAAAAATGTCCATTCAGGGCTGATTCACTTGGTGTGGCTCACAACACACACCCCAGCCAAGAAGATGATGGCTCTTCCTTTTTTGCAAAGGAGATTACTTTTGCTGGGGTCTGAATTCTTTCAGTCCCTGCTTAATTAGCTTGTAAAACGTAGGCTCTGGTTTCAAGTGGATAATCTTGGCTATTGCAGTCATAGGTATTTGTGCCGTGCAATAATTTAAGAGTGGAACTGATAAATATTCTCATGAAGAACAAAAATCAGGGGCTGGCCCTGGCTTGTGTTGTAGCATCCGGCATTACTTGAGGTCCTTTGCCCTTGTTCACTCTGGTTGTGTGGGTGTCCCATAACTTCTCTGAGCCTTGTTTCTTCGTCAGCTCTGTGGGTGTGATACCATCTATCATACTGATCACAGAGGGTTGTGGTGAGGCTCAGCTGAGATAATAGACGGAAAAAGTACTTTGTAAACTGTAAAGAGATCCTCAAATATCAAGTGCAAGTGGAGGGTACCTTGTGAAAGAGTAGCAAGTGTTGTCTCAATGTGTGTTAACATCCTGTATTCTCTGAAAGGAGCCTGGACAGAGTGAGAGTGAGAGAAATATTTGAGGCCTCTGATATTCTTCATTGTCCTTCCCTTCCCTTCCCCTCAGCTCACAGTCCAGAAACTGCAGCCATGACCACCCACGTCACCCTGGAAGATGCACTGTCCAACGTGGACCTGTTGGAGGAGCTGCCCCTCCCTGACCAGCAGCCATGCATCGAGCCTCCACCTTCCTCCATCATGTACCAGGTGAATTTTCCCAGGGCACCCGGGCCCTTAAGAATGCTGGGGATCCCCTAAGAGGGTTTGGCCTGAAGGCAGAGGAAAGGGGGAGACCTGCGTCTGGAAGGTGAAAGGTCATGAGCTGATGGAGTCCTTGGCTCACTGGTGGAGCAGAGTGTAAGGAATAGATTAGCTGGTAAGTGTACACCAGAGCTATTTCTCCTCCCCAGGGAAGGCTTGTTGATCTGCTCTGACCCCAAATACCTTCCCGACTGTTCTTACTGCAGCACCGACCAAGGCGTTGGCAGCTCTGACCTCATGAATTAAATATTGCAGTTTCAAAACCCCTAGAGCCTGCCCGGGTAATTACTTTTCCTTCATGTATGTGAGAAGGGCTCTTCAACTCCCCAGAGCAGCTAATGGCTCCAGGAAGCTGGTCACAGTTGTTTGCTTCTGCCTGAGAGAGTTGAACTTGTGATAGATCATGATCAGATTGCTCAAAACCATGATCCCGCCAGGATGTGGTGGGAAGGGCATCGATGCAGCTGGGGTCCACCCTACAAATAGCCCGTAGTCTGGGCGTGCCGGGCCAGTATGCCATGTTAAGAAAGAATCTTCTTAATTTGAAATTCTTAACTATATTTGACCTTTTAAAAGTTCTTGGACTGCGGAATGAGACTAAATATAAATGCGTAATATATTTTTAATTCTATTCAGTGGTTAGCTTTATTAAGCACATGCCTGAAGGTTCAACTCATAAACTTGATTTATTCGCATTTTCTAACCCAGATTAAATTTTTAATTGTATAAATATCTTTTTTTATTACAAGCAATACAAAAAAGTATAACAAATAAAAATTTCCCTGTAACTATATCTATATGTACACACACACCCCTTTTTACCGTATGTATGTATATATTTTTAATATACCAAAAGGGAATCATACTATTGATATATTGCTCTACAATTTGGCTTTCTTAACTTAAAATTCATTATGGATATTTTTTTCCTGACTATACTACAATGCTACCACATCATTCTTACCTACCACATAGTATGAATAAGTCCATTGTGTGGATATACTATCATTTATTTAGCAGTTAATGATTATTTGTCTGGTTTCCTTTTTTTTATTTTCTGTTACGAAAAATGCTGCAGTTATTTTCCTTGTACATATGTATCTGTACCTTCAGGGGAGTGTTTTTGTAACTGCTGGATGAAAGCAATGCACATCTTAACTTTTAACAGCTACTTAGTCTTGTAGAGTGTACGCATGTACTTCCAGGGGTCTACTGGGTGAACCTGATGAACAACCTGTCTGTGGACAGCTCCTGCCCAGCGGGGTCCAGGGTGAGATTCTGGGGAAGAGATGAGAGGGTGAAGTGGACATAGGTTTCTACAGAAAGCCTGTGGCATGTGCAGGCAGCGGTTTGTTCCCTGGAACCCCAGCCACCTTGGACCTGTTTTCTAACAACCAATGTTCCTGTCTTTTAATCTCCACAGGCTAACTTTGACACAAACTTCGAGGACAGGAATGCATTTGTCACAGGCATTGCAAGGTACATTGAGCAGGCTACGGTCCACTCCAGCATGGTAAGTCTCTGTGACCCTGCCAGGGCGGGAGGGGCTGTGGGCATGTGCTCAGCTGTTCCAAGAACCCCCTGCCTCAGCCAGACCCACCTCCTTAAGCCCATTCCATGCCTGCCCCTTCCCCTCTCAGTGCCTGGGGGAAGATACTGTCCCTGTGTCTTCCAGCTCTGCAAATTCTACTCGCCTTTAGGACCCAACTTTATCCCCACTATTCACTTCCTTGAGCTTCTATAGCCTTTGGGTTAACACGTGATTAGATCCTGCCTTGTCTTATATTTTATAGATTAATGGCTAGGTGGAATTTTGTCTCTTGAGCAAAGGAAAAGTTTCTCAAAAAAAGGGACAGTGGCTTGGGATAACGTGTTGACTGGAGGAAGCCAGTGGCCTAAATCATTCACAAGCAGGGCCAGCTGTCTGATGGTCCGGGTGTCTGACCCATCTGTGAGGGATTACCCTTCCCTCTTGGGTTTTCATTGATTTTATTCTCATGCAGCACTGAAATTTGCAGAATTCCTTATTCACAGGCTCTGCCTGAGACTCAGTGGACCTTTCTCACTATATCAGTTATATTCTAAAACATTGTCTTAACCATACTGTGCCCATTTGTTCAATAAATGGTGTATACCTGGTACCTGTGCTAAATGCTGGGATGGGAGATATACTAGGACAAAAAGGGGCCAGTCTTGATTTTCAGTGAGTCAAGTGGGAAATAGACAAGGTTACCATTTATTGAATACTTTCTGTGCAGATTTATAAATGCATTGTCTCAATTAGTCCTCACCTCAATCTCGTGAGGTAGGTTCTATTTTCCCCATTTTACAGATGGGGAAAACTGAAGTCTAGAAAAATTAAGTTACTTGGGGTTCTGCTGCTGACAAGTGACAGAGCTAAACCCAGGTCTATCTGAGTATAAAACCTGTGCTCTAACCTGTTCTTTGCAGACAAATAAAAATGCATAAAACTAAAGGTAATGACGTGGTAGAAGTTTAAAGCTCTGTGTTTTTGAAGGGCCCTTGAGAGAGTCAGAGAAAGCATAATGAAGGAAATGTCTTTTGAGTAGGTCCTTGTATGTATAATGTTATAATGTGTTGGTGTATATACACATATATACACACACATATGCATTTTCACCATTTGTATGGTACTTTAAAATGCATAAGGTATTCTCATGATATCATTGGAGCCTTATAACAGCCCTATGACTTGCAAAAGACATCATTATACCCATTTTAGGGTTTAGAAAATGAGACCTAGAGAAGTTAATGAGTTGCCCATGATCTCACAACTAGTGAATCACAGGGTTGAGCCCAGAGTCCAGGACTTCTGCTTCCCAGGCCTGACCTTTTTCTACTGAATTCTGCTGTCCCACGAATTTAGAATTTTATCCATCAAAGATGAGATGGAAAGTGCGTACCAGCTGGTGTGAACCAGCATGAGCAAAGGGCAGAGGCAAAAATTTTCGGAGACTGCCTGGATTTGCGCTGTAAGGTACAGATAGGGAAATTCTCTGGTACGTATGGAAAATTACATGAGGGTCAGTGCATAGACGGCATTAGTCTAATAGAGCTGCCGTAACAAAATACCACAGACTGGGTGGCTTAGTAACAAACTGACTTTCTCACAGTTCTGGACACTAGAAGTCCAATATCAAGGTGCCAGCAGAGTTGGTTTCTCTCAGGGCTCTCTCGTTGGCTTGCAGATGGCACCTTCCCACTGTGTCCTCACGTGGTCTTTCTTCTGTGTGCATGCACATATGTGGTGTCTCTTTGTGTGTCAAATTTCCTCTTCTTAAAAGAACACCAGTCAGATTGGACTAGGTCCTACCCTAACGGCCTCATTTCAACTTAATCATCTCTTTAAAGTCCCTGTCTCCGAATATAGTCCCATTCTGAGGCACTGGGGATTAGGCCTTCAACATATGAATTTTTTGGAGGGGAGGGCGGACACAATACAGCTCATAACAGAGGGCTTTAATTCATTTAATAAAGAATCAAAAGCAATGGAAAATGTTTATCCATGGGAGAAATGTGAACAGAACTCTGCCTGGGGAATAGTTTCCTTTGTTAGTCATGTGCAGAATGAGTTGTGAGGTGACAAATTGGTCAAGATAAAGTTATCTGCATTGGAAGTATTAAAAGCTGAATAAAGGCAATGGCATGAGGGATGGCCAAGGGAATGGCTATGAGAGACACCGGAGATTAAGTCCACCCACCTGCCAATCAACTGGGTGCTGGGGCAGAGGGGGATTGTATGAGTTTTCTATTGCTGCTGTAACAGATTTTCACAAACCTAGTGACCTAAACAACACAGATTTATTTGCTTACAGTTCTTTTGGTCAGAAGTCAGACATGGGTCATACGGGGTTAAAATCGAAGTGTTGGCAGGGCTGCCTTCCTTTCTGGAGATTCTAGAGAAGAATCTGTTTCCTGGCTTTTTCCAGCTTCGGGAGGCTGCCCACATTCCATGGCTGAGCCCCCTTCCAGCCCACAGTCTCATCTCTCCCATCTCTGCTTCCTTCTTCACCTGCCTTCCCTGACTCTCTCCTGCTTCCCTCTTCCTCTTATTAAGGCCCTTGTCATTACCTTGGGTCCACCAGATAAATCCAGGGTAACCTCCCCATCTCAAGGTTCCTAACTTAATGACATCTGCAAAGTCTCTTTTGCCATGAAAGGATTATATTCACAGGTTCTGGAGATTAGGATGTGGACATCTTTGTGGGGCCGTTATTCTGCCAAAACAGGGATAGTGTTGATACGGGTTAAGAATCGGATATACTGTTCGCATTCATGAGTACTATCAAAACCTCACCTCCCTCAACAATTTTCACTTTGTACCTTTCTTTCTCTAGAGTCGCTTATCAGTGGCAAAGTGTCTTCATTAGATGCCCACCTTCTTGATTCCTCCTGCCCAGACTTGGGCAAGGTGAATCTTTCAAAGGGCAGGATAGCCAGAAAAAAAGAGGAGGAGGAGGAGGACATGTGTAAACCTCATACTTGACCAGCTATGTGGAACAGTAGAGTGTTCTTTGCTGGGGGTGAGATGGGGACCGAGTGTCCAAAGTAAGTGCTGAGAGGTGCTGTCTGTCACCACCAGCCCTGAAATTCCAGCTGACCTCACGTTGACTTTAAGTCATGGACTTACAGAATCTTACAGATGTAAAGGATTTTAGAGATCCTTAGTCCTCCAGCTGTCCACCTGGGCTACACGTTGTATTCATTCACCTGGAGGATGTTAAAAAAATGCTGATGCCTGGGCCTCCTCCCTGAAGATGATGATTTAGTTTTGAAGGGGCCTGGCCTGCGCCTCCAGAGTTTTCAAAGTTCCCCAGGTGACTAACATGCAGTCAGGGTTGAGAACCAGTGATTTTGGCCAACTCTTTACCCCAAATGAGAAAACCATAACATAATCAAGGTCAAAGATGGGCCCAAGCAAAGCCAGGATTAGAACTCAGGTCTCCCGTGGCCCCACCCAGGGCTCTCTCCACCACGCCATCCTGACCTCTATATTCCAGGCATAATTATACCACAACTCTGGTTGATGGTCAGCTGTCCATGGGGCAGAGCCCAATGCATTCTATTCCCAGCAAACAGCACCAAGCCTGGGACCCCTGAGTGCTCAGTAAAGCATTCACCGAATGAGCGAGCTGGGATACTCATACTTACCAGCGGGCAGTTTAGGTGCTGACAGCAGACACATGTTCCCTAAGTTACTGTCACTTCCCTTTTTTGACATGTGTTCTGAAGCAACAGCAGCAGGAGACCCACAGGCTTGATCTCGGTTCTCTGTCACCTCAGGGGCACCTCGTTACTGATTTAAAAAGTATTGATTGAAAGTGCAACTGGTCAGTGACATTTGCTGCTGAAAACTATAAAACGTAATAAACTTCAAATTAAATCTGATCTTGTACTAGGAAGTTATTATGAAATAGATGTTATATGGAATCAAAAAAAATCAGTAAAGATTCATTTTTGAATCAGTACATTTACAAAAGAGATGGTCTAGTAATACTCTTTTTTACTGTATTTTTGAAATATCCTTCATATAACATAAAACTCACCATTTAAAGCACACAGTTCAGTGTTTTGTCTTTAACGTATTCACAGTGTGAGACAGCCATCACCACTATCTAATATTCATCACCACAAAAAGAGACTCCCAAACCCCATTAGCAGTCACTCCCAAGTCCTCTCTCTTCCCATCACCTGGAAAACAGTAATCTACTTCCTGTTTCTGTGGATTTGTTGATTCTGAACATGTCATCTGAGTGGATCCTACAGTCTACAGCCTTTTGTATCTGGCTTCTTCCACTTGGCATCATGTTTTCAGAGTTCATCCACGTCGTAGCACGTGTCAGCAAGTCATTCCTTTCATAGATTCCGTTGGATGGCTAGACCACAATGATTAATCTGTTCATCAGCTGGTGGACATTTGGGTGGTTTCTACTTTTTGGCTATTAGATAATAACTGCTGTGAACGAGTGTGTATGTTTCTGTGTGGACCCACATTTTCATTTCTCTCGGGCTCATACCTGTAGGAGTGAAATTGCTGGGTCATATGCTAACTCCGTGTTTACCTTTTTGAGAGACTTCCAGCCTATCTTTTTCCTAGTAAGACTCTTAACTCCCTTGATAGGTTGCCTGACATGTGTGTGTTTGTATTCCATTTAATTCTCATGAAATTATCTGAGGTCGTTGTTGTCATTGCCACTAAATGGAGAACCTTAGGTTCAGTGATCTCCCAAAGGCCAAAGGGCCAAGGAGAGATGAAGCTGAGATTTGAGACCCGATATTTGGAGCCCGAGTTTAGGACTCTCCACATTAGCACTGTGAGTAGCGAGGTGAGGTGAGTCATCACTGGATTTTTCAGATTCATTTTTCATGCTATTGTTGGTTTTGCCATCTGCTCCGTATTATTTTTAAAAATTGATCTTCATCATTTTCCTGCTTATGAAATAGTAACATAGGCCCTTATAAAAAGTGCAAACTATCATACCACATGATAGGAAAAGAGAAAGCTCCTGTTCATCCAGCTCCACAGATTGCTTCTAGTCATAGCATGGTACATATTCCACCAAAATATTTTTCAATAGACATAATATACTTTTATAATTATTACCCCTTGTTTGGTTTTGTAACCTATCAGCTGTACATACTGTTACTACTTGCTTATTTTCTTGCAGACAGTATATCTGGGAAAACTTTTGCTTTTGGAACAAATAGATCTGCCTCCTTTCTAAGGTGGCTATCCATCTTTGTAAAATGTGTCCTGCTTATACAGAGAGCCCTTGGGTGTCAAACTTATTGTGCACCTGGGAGTGTGAATCACCTGGGAATGTTATTGAAATGCAGATTCTGATTCCCTAGGCCAGGGAGGGGCCTGAGACTCTGCATTTCTGATGGGCCCCGCCCCCCCAGGTGGTGGTGATACTGCTGGTTCACAGACCACATGGAGTAGTGAGGATTCTGGAGCTGTTGAGAAGCCTTGTGGCACTTGAGCAGTCTCCCTGATGAGCGTGTTTTGCTTTTCAGAATGAAATGCTAGAGGAAGGGCACGAGTATGCGGTTATGCTGTACACCTGGCGCAGCTGTTCCCGGGCCATCCCCCAGGTGAGACTGTGCCTGCCGGGTGGCTCTCCTGCCTCCTGGGACTGACACCCTCCACTTCGCCCTCCTCCTTAGAGCTGAGCCCTCCCAGGGAGCAGGAAGTGAGTGAGGCCTCTTATCCAAGGGGACACGCTGAAGACATTCAGAGAGCTTCCCATAAAACTGACACCAACCTAACAAATATTTGTCCGATATGTTTTATTTCAAAAGCAGTATATAACTGTATAACACCCAAACCACTGCAGAAAGTCGTAAAGTACAAAGCGAAGCATCCCCATGTCCTCACCCCCAGCACCCAAACCACTTCCCAACAGAACATAATCTCTGTAGACACTTTACTGCCTATTCATTTGGATCTTTTTCCTTGAATTTCATGAATATTCCTATGATTATTATTTTGCACATTGTTACTGTTTATAAAAGTGTATTGTTTTTAATTTATATTCTGCTACTTGTTTTTTTACACTTTAGTCTTTATTACTGACATTTTTCCATGTTGACACATATAAATATTATATTACCATCATCATGATCATGATGTAATTCATGAGTCCCGTTTTAGAAAATGTATAAAGAGAAACAGAGGTATAAAGAGAAACTGTTCCTCTCCCTTGCCCAGAAGTAACAACTTAACAGTTTGGTTCGCATCCTTTCAGATTTCCTGTGCCTGTATTGTATACAGATACACAAACACACACAGTTTTGTTTTGTGTTTTGTTTAACAAAAATGGGATTAAATCACACTTATCGTCCTCCAGTCATTTTCATCTGTCGGTTTACAGTAGCAATCTCTCCATGGCACTTCCCATATCGCATTCCCTCTACCAGTCATGTGATGGTGTTGAAGGAATGCATCATATTTTATCCATTTAACCGTCGACTGGTGGGTATCGATCTTGTTACTACTGTTGTAAGAATTCCTGACCGACAGCGTGAAGAACGTCGTTGTGCTTACCCTTCTCTGACTCGTCAGTTTCAGTAGCCCTGTCTTAAGTGTGCATTCTGTGAAAATATCTGCCACGTGATTCTGATGGGCTGAAACCCACTGGGCAGAGAAAATGGGTTTCTTAATGGGCCCGAGTATGGCCAGGGATCTTTACCCCGAGTGCATTTAGAGCAGTGGACAGAATGTTTTTCTCTGCTTAGAATCTGACAGGGCGCCCCTGGAGTTGGAATTGTGGGGGAAGGCTGAGGGAGCGAGACCTTGCAGATCAACTCCTGGTCAAGGCCCAGAGCAGATTGAAGGGGAGGACGGTTCTGTTCTTGGGACCAACCGGTTTCTTCCCTGCAGCCAATGTCTAGGGAGCAGTTCTGCCCCCAGTCGGACCCGTTGGATGGGGCTGCCCCCACCTCCTCTCACTAGGGTGACAGTATCATTTATCGTCCTAGATGTGAAAAGGGGTCCTATTAATAAGACAACAGGTGTGAACCAGCGCTTCCTGGGCAAGTCGGGATGTCCGAAACCCCCTCTCCCCACAGGTGAAATGCAACGAGCAGCCCAACCGAGTGGAGATCTATGAGAAGACGGTGGAGGTGCTGGAGCCCGAGGTCACCAAGCTCATGAAGTTCATGTACTTTCAGGTGAGGGGTCAGGGGCTTGAGAAGGCCCCCACTCTTCTAGATACCGGGGTCTGGATTTTTGAGTCATGTTTATTCATTTGGCAAATACTTTTTGAGTGCCCCCTCACAGACCCCTGGGTGAGCAAGACGGACAAGGCCCCCTCCCTCCATGTAGTTTGCACCCTAATGAGCGTACGAGTATGTTCTGGGCAGGAGGAGAGGCTGACAATAAGCAACACGCAACAGTTTTCAGGGCATAATTTACTCCTGTGAGTAAAATGAAATTTCAAAAATCTCTGGGATGGAGGGCGTCTGACATGGGTGCAGCTTTAGGGATGGCCTCGTAGGAGGTGGCTTTTGAACTGAGATCTGTATGATGAGAAAGAGGCTGGCATGTGATGATTTGGAGGAAAAGCCTTTCGGCCAGAAGGAACTGCAGAGGCAAAGGCCCTGGGCCCCAAAGGGGCACAATGTGTTTAGGAAATAGTGAAGACAGGGCCTTCAGAATGAGGAAGAGGACGATGAAAGCTGAGGTTCAAGAGGGACTCAGGGACCCAGTACGGCAGGGCACTGTAGGCCATGAAGGAGGTCATGAAAAGAATACGTGACTTTTATTCCAGCTCCATAGAAGCCACTGAAGGTTCCTAGCGACACGGTCTGATTTGAGGTCTTACAGCAACATCTGGCTGCTTTGTGGAAAACAGATGGGAGGTGGGGGCAGTAGAGATGTGGGGGTGGGGGGCAGGGAGGGAGAGAAGTGACAGCAGGGAGACCAGTTGGCATGCCAGGAAGAGTGATCGTTTCAAGGAGGAAAAGAGAAAAGACAGCCAGGGGCTTCGTTGAGTGGAAGATAAGTGGGCAAGCAGGTTAAACAGAAATGACAAAAAAAAAAAAAATGTCACACAAACCGGTAGATTGTCACACTTATGTCTGAAGCTGTTCAGGAATACAGGCTGAACACTTTAAGGCCAGGTCACACCCCTGGATGGGAGTCATGCCACATCCTCTGCCCCCCATGAGCTCCACTGGAGAGCACAGCTTCCTAAATAAGGCTTTCGGGCACTGGCCAAATGTCTGCCCGGCGGCCCGCTGTTTGCCGGCCTCCAGGAGCAGGCGATGCATGCAGCCCAGGGCAGGAGCACCCGCGTTAGGGGCAGAGAATCCCACGGTCCCGCCGCACTGTGACGGCATGCCTGTGAGTTACAGAGCATCTCGCACCCCTTTAGTGGGGAGGATAATTGAGGTCTGTCTGTAAAGGGCCAAGTAGAGTCCAGAGTGGGTTTATCACATTAATCTTCTGTTATTAGCATCACGGACTTGCCTTCAGGGAGCCTAAAATTTTGGGGTAAGGCAGATCCGAGAGAGAAAACCTATCCAGAAGCCGATTAAGTGCTGAACTGAGGGCCTCCTGGTGAGAGTGGAGGATCTGGAATTATCTAGAGTTACGCCATCCAGCACCGTAGCCCCATGGGGCTCTTTACGTTAAGTAAGATTAAATGAGATTTAAAGTTCAGTCCCTCTGTTGCACTAGCCATTTTAAGTGCTCAGTAGCCACGCGTGACAGGCTGCTCTCGTCCTGGACGTGGCACGTGCAGAACATCTCCACCATCGCCGAAAACTTTATTGGACTGAGACCCCAGGAGGAGGAAGCCTGGCTCGGTCTGGTCTTTGAAGGAGAGAAACGACTGGCGGGTTGGGCTTCCCGGGCCGCAGGAGTGGATGGAGCTCATATAAGGAGTAATAATCTCTCCCCTCCTACCCTCCTCCTCTCCCTGCTCCTCTCTCTGTCTCTGGGTCTCTACACCTTGTGGTGTGGTACCTGGCACTATCCCAGGTGCCAGGATGTGAGAGTGAAAACAAAGCAAAGGCGTGGTGAATGAATTCATTGGTTTGCCTCCCATGGGGGAAGGTCCCAGGCTTCCCTCCAGAAGTCAGCTTTGGGTTTAGGGACACCTCTGAGAGAGACCTCCTGGCAGATTGGCCTTTCTCTGAATGTCCAGGCTCTGAGCTGGGCCCCAGGGGACGTCAACCTTGCTCCCCACCTGAGCGTGCAGCGAGCTGCCCCGCCGGGCTGCCGCACCCTGACTCGCCACCCCTGTGCCTGCAGCGCAAGGCCATCGAGCGGTTCTGCAGTGAGGTGAAGCGGCTGTGCCACGCCGAGCGTAGGAAGGACTTCGTCTCTGAGGCCTACCTCCTGACCCTGGGCAAGTTCATCAACATGTTCGCAGTCTTGGACGAGCTGAAGAATATGAAGTGCAGCGTCAAGAACGACCACTCTGCCTACAAGAGGTCAGGCACCCTCCCCGCCGCTCCCCTCTTCCTGGGTAGCCAGCCAAGGGGAAAACAAGGATGGAGACCTTCCAACAGGCTCCTTCCCCAGAGCCAAAGTAGCCACTCCCCAAGCACACGGGGAATGGGCCTGGATCTATCTGTCTTTGTGGTTTGAGGAATATGATGTGAGGCAAAGCTGGGTCTTTGGAGAACTGGGTCTGTGCAGGGTTTTCTGTCTCATGATAAGACTTAAATCCTCATTTCCCCCACCCATGGAGCAGCAGCATTTTCTGTTGTCCCCTGCAGTATGGGACCAATAAGATATCAGAAAATGGTCACATTAGTCATTTCTGTAAGAAGCAAAAGCCAATTCCCAACTGCTTCTGGGAAAAAAGGAACCGGACTGGCTCCCAGAACTGAATCCAAGTCCTCAGGTGACATCGGTCTGGTTCCGTCTACCTCTCAGCTCGACTTTCCTCGATAGCAGCTCGTTCTTAGGTGGGCTCGTGCCCGTGGCGGGCTCCAGCAGCTCTCAGCCTCCCTCTGGCCAGCGCAGCCACCCCCACCCCAAATGAGGGAAGGGATGCTCCTCCTTGCAGAAGTCCCCAGGAGGGTTGTCGTCCCTCCAGCTTGGTCACGTGCTAATTCTTCCATCAGTCACTGTGGTGGGTGAGGACTCTGATTGGATAGGTGCTCACCCATGGGGGGGGGCTGGTCAGTGTCAAAAAGAAGGACTAAGAGTGGGAGGGGGTCGTTCCTCTCCAGAAATTAGGGTGTAGCCACTCCTAGTGGGGTGCGAGGAGGGCAGTCAAAAGCAACAGATTTCCTCTGTGTTGTCTGTGTTGTCTTGGGAAGGATTTTCTCTGTCACTGATGGAAGGGCCCCTCCTTGAACCACCTCATCCTGGGGCTCCGAGGTAACCAGAGAAAGCAGACAAGAGACTGATTCTCAAAATATTATCCACCTGAGTGAAGTGTGAAACCTGGGGGTGCCCAGCAGCCAGAGCCCCATCTCACGCCTGAATTAGAAATGGCACCTTTGACAAAGATTTCACAGACAGCCCATAATATATCTTCCCCCAGTTTCTCCCCAGTTTGGCCAACTCCTTCCATTGTGGTCACAACCAAGATGGACCAGCTAGGGTCATGAATAAGGCAGGTGTCTCGTCCGTGTCATCATAGTCATGACAAAGGCTGCACCGCCACCAGGTTCGGCTGGAAAATCTGGGCCCCTGGAGTTTTTTCCCTTCAAGACTTACATGGGTTTCTCAAGCCCATTGTCCCTTCACCTGTTAAGTAACAAGACTTTTTTGTGCAATGCTTTGCGTTAGAAACATGGAGGTTTTTCTATAGAGAACATAACAACCTGCCTGTGGTTCTTCTCCATGACTCCTCCGTGTGCGGTTTCACTGGAGGTCACTACAAGGCCCAAGGATGCTTGTTTCGCTCTATCTTACCACCTCTGTCTGTTCGGTACGACGCTAGCTGCCCTCCAAGCTGAACTGGGAGACTGAGCTTCGGTGCATTCTTGCCTCTTAATTTCAGGTTCCCTTATCACAGGAGTCTAAACAGCTCCAGAAGAAATGACTCCAGAACATACTCTCCTTTGACATTGGAGTCACCTGTGATAGGAGACAGTGTGACTCTGGGTGAGGGGGCAGCGGGAGCCCACGGGGCCTGGTTTGGGCTGCTGTGCTTGAGCCTTTCTCTCTGCAACACCTGTATTTCAGGGCTGCACAGTTCTTAAGGAAGATGGCGGACCCGCAGTCTATCCAGGAGTCACAGAACCTTTCCATGTTCCTGGCCAACCACAACAGGATCACCCAGGTGATGGCAAACTCCTTGTTGGTCTCTGCCCAGCGTCCCGGGTCCAGAGGGCCACAGGCAGGTGGACTTGAGCAGAGGAGCTCAGTCCAGATCTCACACCCCCACTGCCCTACTCGAGAATTAAGCTGCAGACTTAAGTCCCGCCCCCTAAGCACAGACGACCCTTTCACTCTCCCCAGATTTTGTTCCCTGAAAGCCTCCTCAGCCAGTATTCTGCCCCAGCATGGGCACGGACTCAGAACACGGGTTCCGGAGTCAGATGCCTTTATTTTCTAATCCCGGAGCCACCACTGACCCATTGTGAGACGTTGGGCAAGGTCTAAACCTCAGCTTCCTCGTCTGTAAAATAGGGCTGTGTTTTTGAGAATATTATGAGAATCCATGTCATAGGACTGTTGTGAGAGATAAATGAGATCCTGTGTAGAAAGCCCTCGGTATGCAGAGCCCGACAGATGGCAAGGGCATAAGAAGCTGTTGCTGTTCCTGTTGCCACCGCTTGGCCAGGGCGGCCCCATTCAGCTGCGGCTCTCTTGCTCTGTCTGCCTGACTTAAGATAACTCGTCTTGCTCATTTGTCAGTTTGACCTAAACAGGCATCAGTACGAAAGTCATCAGGACCCAGGCTGAGAGGGGCCCTCGACCTTCGAAGGGTTTTTAGGTTCACACCCCTCAGGGACGCTGCTGGTTTCACGGGGCCCTCCCTGCTCTCTGTTCTACACAAAAGGCTGTCCGCCTTGAGGTTCCAGGTTTCTTTCCCAGAGACGCAGCCCATGCCATCAGTGGGAAGCACCCATGATGCCTTCCACTGGATGCCCCTCAAGGGGCAGCTGAGGCGGAGAACTCAGACCCTCTCCTATGGGAGTGTTTCCCTATTGCTCTTTCCTGCTGGGAGGGAGCTGCCTACCGGCCTGGCTAAGTCTACACCCTCAGAACCAATCCAAGCTGACTGGAGGCCGGTTGTAAAGCTGAAAGCTCTTTCTAACCATGAGAACAGCCACGGGGAAGGAGTTCTCTGCTATGGGAGAGGTACAGGAGCTCTGACCAACCACCATGGGGACACTGAGGCGAGGACACAGGCTCTGTGTCCCCCAGTGGTCCCGGGGGAGGTGGGAGGTGCACACGGCCTTCTCCCCAGCTGCAGGCCTTCCTCGGGGTGTGGGTGAGGAGGGTGCAGGAAAGGGGCTGACCGGAGGGTGGGTCTGTTTAGTGTCTCCATCAGCAACTGGAAGTGATCCCCGGTTATGAGGAGCTGCTGGCCGACATTGTCAACATCTGCGTGGATTACTATGAGAACAAGATGTATCTGACCCCCAGTGAGAAGCACATGCTCCTCAAGGTACAGCTCCCACAGTTGCCTCCTTCTCATTTAAAACCGTTTTTAAAGAGCAGCATTCATTTTTTCGTACTTAAAAATTGATACAGATCCTCCTGCGTGCAATGTTTTGCACCTCGTTTTTGTTTTTTCCTTGACTATGTCATACACATCTTTCCAGACATCATTAAGGGTCTTTCTGCAATGTCATTTTTAATGGCTGCCCTGTCGTCCATTGTATGGGGACAGTGTTATTTAACAAATCCCCTGTTGTTGGGTATTTGCTAACCTGCCTTGAACATTCTTGCAGCACAGCCTTTGTGTACATACTCTCAGCAAGTCAGACTTCCTGGAGGAGAAATTACTGACTCAAAGGGAAGGCAAAATCTTCAAGCTTTCGCTCTATTTTGCCAAAATGGTCACATTGGATACATCAGTTTACAAGTTTCACTTTTAAATTGTCAAGTGATATTTATTACTGTAGAAAATCTGAAATATACAGAAAGGCACAAAAAAATTTAATCTCTAAAACTCCATTCAGAATAACACTTTTAGCATTTTGATGTATTTCCATCTCATTTTTTCTATGTTTACATATTCAGCATATACGATATACATAAATTATGTGTGTGTGGCTTTTATCCCATTTCATCAAATGTATTGGAATATTATGCAGCTGTTAAATAATGTCATATGGGTGAGCTTTCATTTTCTGAGCCATTATTCTCCTGTTAGCTGCTTAGAATGTTTATAACTTCTCTCTAACGGCTGTAGCACTGAGATGAACAGGCTTCTCCATGTTCTGTG
Organism: Eidolon dupreanum; assembly: GCA_028627145.1. Lineage (NCBI taxonomy): Eukaryota > Metazoa > Chordata > Mammalia > Chiroptera > Pteropodidae > Eidolon > Eidolon dupreanum. Next base: position 13,030,349 of record CM053515.1, on the reverse strand, counting down.
TACACACTGTCTAGCCCCTTTCGATTCTTTCTTCCCCAGAATCTCACCTTTCAAAGTTCTGCTGGCGGTTCTGCTTTCGCTTCATCTCTCCTCCAAGTCGCTTGTTCTTCTGAGCACCCCAGCCCTGTTTGTGTCCCAGTCTTTACTCTTCCATAGCACCTCAGTGGCGTTTGCAGGGCAGTGTGGCCTTGTGACTTGTTCGCTCCAGCTTCCTCTGCACAGTCAGAAATCCGGAGACGTCGCCCCGAGTCCAGCAGCCTCTCACCCCCACTGCCGTGCCCGGGCAATTATTGTGACTCTCCCCAGAATCGCTGCTTCAGCAACTAGGTTGCCAGTTTCCAGTCCACCAGGCATCCTCAGTGCTGCCATCAGACTCTCAGGCCCGCCTTTTCTTTCACCTGCCTTTCACCCTTAGACACCTCAGCTTCAGTCTGGCCCCCAACACTGTTCTGCTTGTTCATGTCTCTGCAGTTTGTGTTAGTGAATGCAGATGCCACCAGGGGGCGCTGTTCACTCCTAACAGAAAAGTCTGGCACACACGCTGCAGAACCACAAAATGCAGCTAAAGGAGAAGTGACCTTAACAGTCCTCAAGTCCACTTCCTTATATGTCAGATGTCATTTACTCATGGTCACATAGCAGCCGTGAGCCAAGGAAAGCTGCTTCCAGCGTCGTTGTTCAGGCTCCCCGTATGTTTGACTAAAGGAGCAAAACAGGCCAGCATTCAGGAAACTATTAAATGGACTGGAATATCAAGAATTATTAGCCTGTCGACCTGCTTCTTGGGCATTGTCAGGCAAAAAAAAAAAAAAAAAAATGTATTTTTTTAAAGGAGTCTCCCATGGCTCCTCCTGAGTCTTTACTTGGGACAGAGGTGAATAGTTTTACATTCGGTTAGCATTTAGCAAGTATTCATCAGGTGCCTGTAATGTGCTAGACCTCAGGGACACGGCAACAGCACAGCTCAGTCCTTTCTCCCTAGAGGGATCTAAATGCACAGACAATGTCATTATCAGATCCATGTTCAGATTCTGTCTGCAGCTCACTAGCTGTGTGAGACTGGCAAGCTGTCTAACCTCTCTGTGTCTCCAGTTCCTCATCTATAGGGTGAAGGTATTGTATAGAATTTGACTTACAAGATCGTTGTGAGAATTATGGATAATTTTTTTTTTAAGCCCTAAACACGGATGGGCCCATAGTAACAAGTGGCCGCGGTAATTTGCTAAAGGGCCATCTGTATTTCTTCATAGAAATCCAATTTCTGGTTGAAATTAGACCTATGTGTCCTTTCTTTATTTGAAGATATATGAGTTTTTGTAATAGGATGTGCAGCTACAGGGTGTGTGTGTATGCACACTTACTGACCTCCTTTTTTTTTTTTTTTTTGGTTTTTTGAAACTTTTCCAATGGATGTCACCGGCTTCTGTGCTCTGCCCCTTCTCACTCCAGGTAATGGGTTTTGGTCTCTACCTGATGGATGGAAATGTCAGTAACATTTACAAACTGGATGCCAAGAAGAGAATCAACCTCAGCAAAATCGATAAATTCTTTAAGGTCAGCACCTGGGGCTGGGGCTGGGGCTGGGGCTGGACAGGGGCCAAGGGCTGGGATGGTCTCTCAGGAGACAGGAATGAAGATAGCCAGCACACGTGGGCCTTGTTGATTGGGGTGTAGCTCTAGAGACCCAGGAGTTGGAGCAAGGAGACTAGAATAGCAGAGCCTCCAGCCGCCTTGGTAGAAGGCAGCCCCGTGAAAGTCAGACGTGCTCCTTAGTCTCCAGATCCAGCTGGGAGGCCTTATGATTCCTCTGGCATACTGCCTTTTCCCTTTCCTGAAATCCTTTGCCATCTAAAGGAAGAGGTGCATCCCAGAAGGCAGCGCCCGCTTTCATTTTTAGTGTAAATGAGAACTCACAGAAGCAGAAGGATTAAAGCCTGGGTTTTAAAATGACTGACTTTTTGCAAAATCACTGCCTCTAGCCCGGCCCACCAGAGGCCACCTCAGCCGGTGTCTGCGCCTGGGCAGAATGGTTCACGGCATCCATTACACACTCAGTTCGTTCCAGTGCCCCAGACATTGCATCTTCTGGCCCCAAATCTTTCCAGATAAAACTTTGCAGTGAAGTGAAGCCTTTGAGGTTTTTGCCGAGGGATCTCCGACTTGGGAGTTGAATTCCATGTTGTCAGTTGATTCTAGAGTTGGGCACTGCAGGCCTGGAGTGAGCCTGGGAAGTCAGACGTGGAAAAGCCAAGCTTAACATTAAAGGTGGACTCCCTCGAAAGTATGGCGTGGGGGACACGAGACTGGGCCTGGGTCCCACCGACTCTTCGAGGTTAAAGGGAAATAAGTCACCAAAAGGCACCCTGTGGCTTGGCTTCTTTTCAAGGCTGAAACTCTCACTTTTCTCCAGAGCGGCCCCAAGTGAAAACAAGGTCATTTCAGGAGAACCTTGTAAAATCCGCTTCTGCCTTCATCAGCATGATGAGATGGGGTGGAGCGGAACAACACTGCTTCGCTTCAGACGGGCCTGGGCTTTAGACTGGCCCTGCCACTTCGTAGCTGGGTAACTGGGGCAGTCACCACACCTGTGAGAATGAGTTCCTCAGCCTCATGTGAATGCTCAGTGTATCTACTCTGTGAGTTCCCCCTGTGAGGTTAGTGAGACCACACAGGTGAGTCAGGCTTATACGCCTGGCTCCTTGACTTTTAGCCAGTGTTACTTCGTGAAAAAAAATCAGTTATGCTGTCTAAGCTTCGTTTTCTTCACCTGTGAAGTGGGAATGATAATAGTTCTGATCTGAGCTCCCAGAGTTATGGGATGGATGGAGATACTATTGTTTTCTTTAAAAGACTTTTTTTTTTTTTTAAGTTTTAGATTCGCAGCAAACATGAGCAGAAAGCACAGAGATTTCCCACATGCCCCCTGACGCCCCCCAACTCCGTGCATAGACTCTCGCATTATCAGCACCCCCCGCAGAGGGGTGCATTTGCTACAGTGGGTGAACCTGCACATCATCGTCACGCAAAGTCCATAGTTTACAATACGGATCACTCATGACCTTGTTCATTCTGTGGGTTTTGACGATGTAGAATGACGCGTATCTTCCTTACAGTATTACACAGAGTAGTTTCTTTCACTGCCCTAAAAATCCTCTGGGTTTGAAGTGCCTCACTCAGTGCCGAGAGCGCATCAGAAGCGGGCAGGAAAAGCCCGCTTCCCCTCAGGCATTTGTCCTGATCTCCAGCTGGGACTTGTCTGCCCTCTGGTGTTAGGTATAATGATTTCAATGATGTCACATTGAGTTTCTCAGGAATGCCACACCCAGCTAACAGCATCCAGGCACCCATTCCTTGTCCAGAGTTCCAAGCAGTGAGGATCTTCTTATTGGAGGAAAATTAGAGCAAAAAGGACCTTGCCCTGGGAGGCAAGCCCTCAGGTCCTCATCCTTAATCCATCTTCCTGCTGGGTGACCTTGGACAAGTCACTTTGCCCCTCTCGGCTCAGTTGCTGGAAGACAGGGGCCCTGTATGCTGGCTGGGGCTCTTCTTGGTTCCAAGGTCACACGGAAGCATCATCGGAAGCAAGAACTGGGGGTCAGCCCAGAGGCGCGTGGAGGCCACGGCCAGGTCCCCCTCGGCTTCTCACGCGCTGTGTTTGCTTCCTTTGCAGCAGCTGCAGGTGGTGCCCCTTTTCGGCGACATGCAGATAGAGCTGGCCAGATACATTAAGACCAGTGCTCACTATGAAGAGAACAAGTCCAAGTGAGTGCCTGCCGTAATGTCTCTCGGCTCCCACGAGGACGCCCAGCCCGGGCAGGGGGCTGAGGGGCCACTTCAGCCCCTCCTCCCTCCCCAGAGCCCTGGGCAGGTGGATTCCAGAGGGGAGCAGCGGCGGGCGCTCTGAGCCCTTTTGCATCTGCCCTTTGCTGCCAGGGTTCAAAAGTGCTCAGAGCACAGCCACGCCCCTTCTCTGTCTCAGCGGTGAGCCATGCTGCCCACAGCGGGACACCAGGAGTCCCCCTTCCTTGAGAAGCGGGAGGAAGGGCTGGCCCTCAGTGGTCAGGTGGAGCAAGATGGTGTCCGGCTTCATCACCCTGCTTCTCTCCTCAGGTTTCGTGTCCGTGCGGTAAGCACGTCGTGGAGTGTGTGGTTTGGGCAGTTCCAACCGTGAAGTGGGTTGACAGCCTCACCTAGAAACCACCATCTGTGCTAAGATCTGGGGTGTTAGTGCCTCATGGGATTTGAGGGACATCCAGGGACAGCTTTTCTCTCTGGGAGTTGTTAGGAGGTTTCTTCGGCCTGCGTCTCTCCCAATGCTGAGTGACTCTGGCCTTTCTATATAGCGGTGTGGGGTGGGCTGGACCATCCTTTAGTCATGGGTGAGGTCTTAAAAACGCATTAACAATGTCTTTGAACTTCATCAGCCTTGAGCCCCTGTGACTGAGTCTCACCAAGGGTGGTCCCTTCATAACCCATTGGCTGCTGGCGTGTAAGAGGTTTTCTCAGAAGTCTGTAGAGTTGAACATTAAACTCATTTCCTCATGTTTTCTGCATGAATTCTCGACCACCTGAAGCTGATTGGGAGTGGTAACATGGCCAGGGTGGGGTGTCAGTTTCAAGTGATCTTGTCCCCATGCCTACACAGTTAACTCAAAACCTATGCCAAAGTATAAGCTTGAGGAAGTCTATAACCTTTCTCAGTATTCTCATGAGGGCCATGTCGGGGCTCTTTTTAAAATATTCATTTCTTGCCAAAGCAGTTATCTGCTTTATTTGGTGGCCATGTTTCTAGTCTATCTACCAGGTCACCTAGCATTGGGGAGCAGAAAGGGGTGAAAGAAAGAGGCTGTCTTTTGTCTCTTAGGGAAGGAAGATGAAGATTTTCATTCATTTCTTCTCCAGTGTAGGATGATTTTCCATCGTTTTTGATATCTTTCAAAAAAAGAGTTGAAAAGAAACACGAAAGGAAGAGGGAAGAGGAAGAGGGGTGGAAAGAGAGCGAGCCCGCAGTGCCCCATGGCGTCCCTCTGCACGAGTGCTTCCGTGTTGCCAGGTCACTGCTGGAAGAGAGGCACTGTTCCTTCAGGCTTCCCCAGCCCCTCCCCAAGGCCCCTTCAAAGCCAGCTCCAACCACAGAGTGTCATGTCAGTGCAGTCGGTCAGGAGACAGGTTTTGGGAGGCTGCCCGTTTTGCTTTTTCTTTACTCGGACTCCAGCCCTTTGTAGCCCTCGAGAGGCTGTCAGTTCCTCCTCACTCGTTCTAACTGGTAAGTACTGTGGACACCAGATGTCTGGAAAGGCCTGTGAGTGGATCTCAGAGGAGGAGGGAAGGCTCTTTCACTGAGCCTGCGGTCCCCACAGCGTGGGGTGAGCAGGCTGGGTTACCGCTCAGTTCCGCCCAGGGGATCAGCCGCCTTGTCTAGGCACCAGGAACAACTAGTGAGTGGAAGGAGCCTGTCCCACCAGGCGCCCAAGGCCGGGACCCTCTCCGACCCTGTGATTTTCTGCCCAGGTGGACGTGCACCCAGAGCAGTATCAGCCCTCAGTACAACATCTGTGAGCAGATGGTTCAGATCCGGGATGACCACATCCGCTTCATCTCCGAACTCGCTCGCTACAGCAACAGTGAGGTGAGCTCACGCGGGCTGCTGGGACGGGGGCCCGCGCGGGCCCAGGGTGAGAAGGGGCAAGGACCCGCCAGGACAGAAACGATCACCGGGGTAATGGAGAGCAAGAGTGAGGGGAGGATACACGTCCGAGGCAGGAGGACAGGATGGCCAAGAGCAGAACTGGGTTTGATTCCGGTTCCACTTGGACCATCGAAACTTATTCAGCATCTCTGTGCCTCAGTTTCCTCCTCTGATAAATGAGAGTAATAGTACCCAGAAAAGTTCATCGAGAGGATTAAACAATCTCCGACCCATAGGGTGCCCAGCAGATGGTAATAGACTGGAATTGTTTGCGCATGATCCAAACCGTCTCCGCCCTCGACAGCAAGAGAAACAGAGTTCTGGACACTCATACTCATAAACACCACCTAAGTATTTTTTAAATCGCACAAGAATGAATGACTGTTGAATAAGCCAGAAAATACAGCTAGGGACAGAATTAATTTTCAAACCTCAGAAAAAATGCACATATGCAAAAGGAGGAGAAATCAGTCACATAAAATCCTACCACCGGGACTAATCATGATTAATATTTGAGTGTGTCTGTCCTTCTGGATCTCTTCCCATATGAACCCTTCCCATAAATATGTGTGTCGGGTTACTAGCTCAGGCCCTCTGATTTGAATTCCTTTATTACCTGGCGCTCCTGGATGATTGCATGCTGCCGTGTTTGCTCAGTGCTGCCACTATGTGGCTGGTGGCGGTAGTGCTCATGCTTTCCAGACCCAAACTCGGAAATGGCTTTGATCAAAGGGCAACGTATTTGAAATGAGGGCCATCACACAAATGCAGGTGGTGTGGTGTCTTTAGGCCAGTGGACATAGACAAGGGTCAAGCATCAAGCCTGTGGCTTTCTAAATCATATGTGCCAATCAACTAAACTAAAGCTATGGGAGTAATTTAAGTGCAAAGGCTCCCTTTATTCCTGGTCAAGTTTTGGTCTGAGAATGAATCTGGCTCTAAGTTATTTTTAAATTGTACACTTTAGTCTGTGTATATACAGACGGCCCTCATTATTCGCAGTAGTTATGTTCTGTAAAGTGGCCACAAACACTGAATTAGCAAATACTGAACCATTACTCCTGGGTTAGGTTCCTGTGAGCCTCTGTTACAACATTTTTTTCATCTGATCAGTGCGTAACCTTGCTTTATGTGCTTTTCTGTTTAAATACATGTGGTGTATATTGTCGATTCATTAGCATTGAACTCACAGCCAACAACACTATAACTCACAAAGCTTATCTAAAACGTGTTCTCCATAAGGCACTTCATGGCCTTCTTGCAGTTAGGAACACGAGAGAGGACAACACTAGGCTTGGGGCCATTTTAAATAGGGAAATCAGCAGTAAAAAGTACAAAAGTGTGAAAAATGTGGTACTGAATGAACCACAAAGAGGTCAGTTGCTTACAGTATGAAAGCTGAAACAAGAAGGCAGAGCATCACGGTGTTCACGCTCAGCTGAGAATGTGACCCAAATTGTTCACCATTCTGCATATATCTGTGAATGACTGTGAAGGTGCTGGGAGTATTGATTTTGAGGTTACAAATAAATTTTAGTGAGTAGGTGAATTCACACAGAATCCACAAATAATGAAGACTTGCTCTCTCTATTTTTGTGTGTGTGTGTATGCATACATGAATACACACATATGTCTATGCATATGCTCATGAAAACATACATGTTATATTTCATTGTGGAACATCACACAATCAAATAGTTGTTTGTCTTCACCAGGCCTTTTCAGTCAGTGAGTCATGTCTAATTAATGAGTTGTGAAATTGGTGTATTCAGAACAAAGTTGCCTTGTGACAAATGTTTTCTGGATATATTTAATATCTCTAGGAAGGAACGTGTTCCTGAATCTGTGGTATGCATTTCCTCCTATAAACTGCACTCACGAAGTGTGAGACCGCTGCTGTGTGACACACTAGGGTGGTTGTGAGTGGGGCACTGACATCACAGCTTCTGAGTGTGAACCCTCAGCCATGCACAAGCCATGCAGCCTCAGCAAGGCGCTTACTTGTCTATGCCTCAGTTTCTTCGTCAAGGGGGTTTAATAATAGCACCTCTCATGTGGTGATTTTTTGAGTGAAATAAGGTATAAAAGTGTCAGTGAGGGTGACGGCCAATGTTCTCCAGGTGGTGACAGGCTCCGGGCTGGACAGCCAGAAGTCGGATGAGGAGTACCGTGAGCTCTTCGACCTGGCCCTGCGGGGCCTGCAGCTTTTGTCCAAGTGGAGCGCCCATGTCATGGAGGTGGTAGGTGTCCCAGGCCGGAGGCCTGCCCCTCCCCACCTCCTTCACTGGGACTCTGTCTGCCTCTGCCTCTCTCAGCTGCATTGAGATATAATTCCCACAGCATACCATACACCCATTTAAAATGTAGATTTGTTGGTTTTCACTATATTTACAGAGTTAACACAACTACAGTCAAATTTAGAACATTTTCATCACCTCAACAAAAAACCTCACATGACCACCTCCCCAGTCGCTGTCCCCCCAGCCCCAAACAGTCTACTTCCTGCCTCTTTACCAATTCTGGATGTTTCTTATAAGTAGAATCCTATCACATGTGGTCTTTCGTGGCTGGCTCGTGGCACTTTGTATGATTTCAAGGTCCAACTGTGTCGTAGCACGAATCAGCAGTTCATTCCTGTTTGTGGCTGAGCAGTCTTCCATTGCATGGGCACCCCTGGTTTTGTCTCTGCATTCCTCCCTGAGGGACATGTGGGTTGTTCACGCTCTCCCCAGTACTCCTGGAAGCTGGTTCACCCCACAGACAAGTTCTGTAACAAGGACTGCCCTGGCACGGCGGAGGAGTACGAGAGGGCCACGCGCTACAACTACACCAGCGAGGAGAAGTTCGCCTTCGTGGAGGTGAGGGCCGACCCCCTGCGTCCGCTCCGCCCCCAGGCTGCTGCTCAGGGTCCATCGAGGTGGTGAGGTGGTTCCAGGGTGGTTCTGAGTGAGACTGGCAGCCTTGGTTCCCCTCACGTGCATGCACTTCCCTGTATCCCTGTCTCCAACCCAAATTCATCTCTGTCAAGTTATTCAGAAACGATTAGAAACTCATTCTTTTCTTAAAAGTCCAAAGGAAAGTGTTCACTCCTGTAGAAAAATGGGCAGAAGGAAACCAGTAGAAGAAATGAAGGAAAACAAGTGACTAAGAGAGATAAGAAAAATGCCCAAATCGCTGAGTGTTCAGAGAGAACTCGTTCATGGCAGAGAGAGCTACAGATTGAAATGAGGATGAGGTAGAGTGTTGACCAGTCAGGATGGTGAGGACTTGGAAGATTGATGATGCCTGCTGCTGGTTGAAGTGTGGGAAATAGACCTTCTCAGATACTTTGGCCCATCTACATTTTACGGGCTTTTTATGAAGGCGATCTGATCGTAGGTATGCAGATTTTTAATGTGTGTACCCTTTGCCCAGGCATTCTTCTTCTGGGAGTCTGTCCCAGGGAAAGAGGCCAACTGTGCAGAGACTTATGCATGTAGGTTTCACAGTAGCGTTTTTAGTACCAAAGTATGTGAAACGACTGAGATCACCCTCAGTATGAGACTGGGCCGAAAAAACGAAGGTGTGGCTAATGTCATGACTGTTTTGCAGCCACCGAAATGGATGTCCTGACATGGAAAGCTAAGCACAGTATGTTGTTAAGTTAAAGGAAAAAAAAAAAGATTATAAAACAACATGTAAAGTTATTCCATTTATATTAAAATTAATATACTTTTGAGTATTTGCTCAAAACTAAAGAGCATAAGTATTTATATTTATATATTCACAACCATTAACGGTGACTCTTACTTTCTGCTTTATAATTTTCTGTGGCTGCTCTTTTGTTTCATTACAAAAAGATATTTCTCTTTTGGGGGAGGGGAAACTCCTTCACACTGTCGTGAGTGACAGCTGCCTCTTAGCTGCCATTCTGAAGCCTACAAGTCAGAGGCCTGGCTACTGATCCTGGGCCGAAGGCCACTTTTTCTCTCTGAGCCTCAGCTTCTGTGAAGCAGAGCTGGTAATCTCTACCTACTTCAATTCCAGGGTTATTGTTGAGAATCAAACAGTAATTGTCGAAGGAGGTAATGCCATCTATGAGCTGTGAAGGCTGCAAAGGGTCAGACACGTATAGGGGTTCAAGTTGCGTAAAATGAGACTTAAAGTCGGAGGGGACATGCAACTTTGTAAAACTGCTCACACCCTTCTTTCCTGAATGAAAGGAACACATATGTACTGTGGGTCATTTACAAAATGCCCCTCCCAACCCCACCTTTACCCTCACCTCCCACAGCCTCATCAGATCATCCAAAGACAACCACCATTTTCTATATTTCCTTCTGGTCCTCACTTTGCTTTACGTGGAGAGAATCATTTTTATTTTATTAGTAAAACGTGAAAACATTTTTTTAGAAAAAGCGTTCTATGTGGCATATAACAGGTGACTTGTACCACCACACTTCTCCCTGAATCCCAAAATAGGAGAACACCTTTCACCCTGATGAACTGTTTCTTCTATAGAGTTTTCAGTTTGGGGCATTTTCTATTATTTCCTACTTTGGGAAAAACAATTTAGCTCTCTCATCTCTGCTCTCCCCCACACCCCAAAAAAGAAAAAAGAAGACCCAGTTTCCTTCCTCTGTCTTCCCAAAGTGGTAATTTCATACTTTTTGGTTAAATTAACAATTGCTCTATGCTATTGTAACCAAGTACCTATTTTTTATTGCTGAATCACCCAGTCTAATGTGAACAGATTTTTTGCACAACTTTTGTTTTCCATAGAGCTGACAATTGTGAGAATTCTTTATATATTCTAGATACAAGTCCTTAGTCATGTATATGTTGCAGATATTTTTCCTAATTGGCGATGTGGCCCTTTCATTTTCTTTAATTTGATTTTTAATTTTGATAGAATCCTACTTATCAGTTATTTTGTGGCTCGAGATTTTGGTGTTCTAGCTAAGAAATCTCTGCCTGGCCCAAAGTTGCAGAGATTTTCCCCTAGATCTAAATCAGTCTACTATGTTCAGAGTTATTCTGCAACATATTCATTATCTATTCCTTCCTCTGCTTCGTTATTTCCTGGTTACATCTCTAGCCTGGAGCCCAGATTCTTTTATGATGTCATGTTCCTTTAAGGCTTCTGTCCTTTTATGTATTTCACTACACTAAAGCTTCTCTCCAACAAAACCATTATACTTGTAGGTTCCAGTGAAAATCCTCACCTCCTAAACTCTGTTCTCACCATTTTCCCTACCTCACATGTTCTTTTTCTTCCTTTAAGGTTTAGAGAAAGGACAAGGCTTATCACCTCAGCTCATTCGTTTATTTATTCATTCCCTTTCAACAATAATTTCTTTTTTTAAATAATATATTTTTTTTATTTTTCAGGTATAGTTGTGGCATACAATATTATATTAGTTTCAGTGCATGGCATGGTGATTAGACATCTGTATAACTCACAGAGTGGTCACCCCAATAAATCTAGTGCCCCTCTGACACCATACATAGTTATTATAATACTATCGGCCATAGTCCTTATGTTATGCTTTTATCTCCATGCCTATTTTGTAACTGCCGATTTCAACAAAAATTTCTTGATGGCCCACCATAGGCCCAGGCCCTGGGCATGAGGCACACACAGCATGGCTGAGCCGTGCCCGTGAAGTGCCTACAGTCTGGGGCAGGGGAGAAGAAGGCAAACACGTCAGATGGGCATGGCAGTTGTTAGGAGGCTGAAGCGGCACCTGCTTTCCCCCCTGAATCCTGAACCAATCTAGGAATTAGCACTGGAGGCTGATGGGGGTCAAAGGATCAGGTGTGTTGCTGGTACAGCTGGGCCAGAGAATGTGGCTTCCACCCAAGGCCACGCGAGACTTCCTACTTCTCCCCCATCCCCTTAAACCTACCTGCTGGGAAACAGGCAAAGCAGCTGCAGAAATACATGCCTCCCTTGCTGGGGATGGGGAGGGGATGGTTAAGAGAAGACGGGAACCCAGTTAAGAAGGCACACGTCCCGCAGGCAGACAGATCCCGAGAGAGAATGCTGAGGTCAGGCTATACTCGTCACACACACTTGTCTCCTCACCTCTGCAGACAGACAGGTGAGTTGAGGGGTGGGGGAGGAGGCAGCCAGAGGGGCAGATGCCACCCGTGACCTCTACAGGAATCCTATTTTATGGACTCAGGTAGCAACTAGCCAAATTATTTCAAAAGCAAAGATTGTAACAATTCTTTCAAGCTTCTTATAGTAAAAGGTTTTATTTGCCATGGTCTGTAGATGCATGCTGTGTGGAGAGGCCTGCAGAGAGGTCAGACTGGTACTCCACACGTGGTCCACGGACCGGTTGCCATTTGTCAGCAGTCAGCGACAAGACAGGGAGTTGGTGCTGGAGTGAAAACTCAACCGCACCACGCGGCGTGCTGTTCAGTGTGCCTGGCACCTTTGCTTTGTGGCAGGGCTCTCTTGCTGAGGGAGGCTGATCTCTGTGCTGGCACACGTTGCTTACCCCGCTGTGAGCTGGCACTTTGAGTGGCGCTGGTTGGCCTTGTGCTTCTGGACGCCTCACGCAGCGCCCTCCCTGTGATGTGGTGAGGGGTGCTGGACAGACAGGTGAGCCGAGAGGGCATGGTGAGCCTGACCTTGATCTGTGCCTGGCCAGGTGATCGCCATGATCAAAGGCCTGCAGGTGCTCATGGGCAGGATGGAGAGCGTCTTCAACCAGGCCATCAGGAACACCATCTACGCGGCGCTGCAGGACTTCGCTCAGGTGACGCTGCGCGAGCCCCTGAGGCAGGCGGTGCGGAAGAAGAAGAACGTCCTCATCAGGTGGGTTTACGGCGGCCCTTTTCAGGGGCACATCAGAAATCAGGGGTGCGAGGTACAGGCCGCAGAGGAAGTTCCCTGTCCAGGCAGCTTCCAGGGCAGCCTCTGAACACACGGACCCTCCCAGCAAGGTGCGGCAAGCTTTAGGAGGCCGTAGGAGATTGGACCTTTGAGATGAATTCGTCCTCAGTCTCTGGGTTGGAAGCTCATATCCACCACTGTCTAGCTCTGTGAACTTAGTCAAATTTCTTACCCTCTTTGAACCTCCGTTTTATTTGTAAAATGTGCATGACGATGGCACCTACTCCGTAGGCTGTTGGGATGGTAAAATGAGATAATCCGTGTGTACACCTAAGCACACAGCAGCGTGGAGTAAGTAAACGATAAATATGAATGCTTATTAGAACTTTAAGTATACGGAGTTTAAATAGGACTGAGACTCTCTGATAACCAAAAGGAGAACTATCCGTCTTGCCTCACTCAGCTTCTGCCCCACTGTGCAGGCTCGGAGCTGAGTTCTCAGAGAGCCAGTGGGCGTCAGAATCACCCGGGGTGTAAAATGCAAGTTGTAACACGTAGACTTCTGGATGGCACCTCCTGTCTCTTAAACCTGCACCTCCGGGGGTGGGGCCAGGGATGAGCACATTTCACGCGTGGTGCTGGGACACCACAGACTCCAGCAACAGGCTTGTATTGTTCACCCCCTTCCAATGGTGAAACCTGGTCTGAGCCTCGGGCCTTCCTTCCCTAGTGTCCTGCAGGCGATTCGAAAGACCATCTGTGACTGGGAAGGGGGTCGAGAGCCCCCCAATGACCCATGCTTGAGAGGGGAGAAGGATCCCAAAGGTGGATTTGACATCAAGGTGCCTCGGCGTGCTGTGGGGCCCTCCAGCACACAGGTAAGCAGCACTAGGGACAGGCCAGCTCTGCTGAGTGGAGGCCAGCCAGGCCGTGGCCGGTCATCCTGGCTGGACCACGGTGCGGTGGGGGGGGCGGGGGTGGTCCTCAGGCAGGAGGGGCAGGGTCAAGCAGCTGTTCTAGCCTTATCCTGCCATCTTGTTTTGATATAAGGGGGAGGACCACTGGCTTAAGATTCAGGAGACCTGGATTCTAGTCCTAGATACCTGGGTGACCTCGGGTACATTTACACAATCTCTTTGTGCCTCGGTTGTCTAATCTGGCAAATGGGGGTAATACCAGGACTGGTTCCAAAGTGTAGGAGGAATTTAAAGTGGAATCTGTATACATCTATTCTGTCCCTCTTTAATGAATCCTAGCCCCTACCCCTACAGTGACATCCTAGCTTGGAAATTCACAAGTTCTCTCTCTGACTTGCTGTGTGATCTTCGGAAAATTCCTTGACCTGTTCGAGCTCTGAATGTCTCTGTTAAATGATAACTTTGGATGAGATTATGTTACTGAAAAAATAATCTCCACAGCCCCCTAAAGCACAGAATTGAAAGCCCCTAATCCCTTAGAGAAAGTCTAGTAATCAGAGAGATTCAGAGTTACCAACTAGAGCTTCTGAACAACAGGTCGACTGTGGCTTATCATCTGTAAACTTACAGGGAAAACAAGTAAAGAATCTGGGCATTTTAGTTCAATCTTTGCCATCTGCTTAAAGATGAGTAGTTCCTGGTAGGCTTTCTGAGGTATTGGGGAAAAGCATATGGATCTACCGTGGCTTTTAAAGGTCTTACAGGCCCCAGAAGCCCCAGGCTGGGAACTCCCATCTCACATGACCTTTAAGCCTCTCTCCTCGCTGACATCCTGAGTCCATGAGATGAGCCACCCGAGGCCCACCCCGACCCTTCTCATTGTGTGTGTGTCTGTATCTGGGCAGGGGTGCGGGGAGGAGGGACAGGGGTGAGAAGTGTTCTCGGCACTGTCATCGTCACTTCCCCTGGCTTCACAGCCCACGGGCCGGTTTGCACCAATCTTGCCTGCTGGTTGTGGGACATCCCACGGAAGCTTCTACAAACAGTTCCATGTAGTGTCACGGGCCAGAGACCTTTCCAGCCCAGAATGCCCTGGAGGGGCTGAGCGGAGCTGTCAGGGGTTTCCATAAGTCCTCAGGCATGAGTGAGGGAAAGACAGACAAGGCGAAAGAGAACCTGGAAAGCAGGAGATGAGAGGGCAGCCAACAGAGAGAGAGAGAGGTTGGGTGGAGGAGGGTGGAGAGAAGAGAGGAGGGAGTATTTCTATAGACAAGTGAAAGGTGAGTGTCACCAACAGTTAATCCCCCAGCACCACCGAGTCATGTTACCTGGCACAGGTGCATTTACTAGGCTCCTAGGCAAGGCTGGATGAGCCCTTAGAGACAAACTAGTCCCAGTCCCCTCCCCCTATTTTACAGATGGGGTAACTGAGGTCCAGAGAGGGGAAGTGACTTGTCCCAGCCACCAGGTGAGTCACAGGTTGAGGTGGGACAAGAACCAGGTCTCCTGACTCCCACCCCAGGGCTCCGTTAGGGCCCTCGCAGCGTAGAGAACACGGGCTTCTAGCGTAGCTGGGATGTTGACTGTTCCGGTGAGTTGAATGCTCTGTTCAGCAGCAGTAGGTGGAAAAAGAATCCCCCTCTAAGGGACAAGATAGATTTTCAAATAGTTCGTGTTTGATACAAATCAGTCACCACTCACATGGGTTGGAGTCGAAGAATCCTTTCTTTGAGGACTCCAGAGGCCATCGTTAGAACGTGCTTCTTGATACTTAGAGGCGACAGACGCGCCCACCGACAGGGTTGCAGAGGGCGAACTCTCCGCTCAGCTGGCAACCACGGTGGTGCCTTTACCATACGGTAGGGACAGCATGCCACTCCTTTCTGTGGCCTGCTGCCCCTCCCGGTGCCAGGCACACGGTGGGGAAGGTCCTAGAGAAGGTCCAGAGGCAGCGAGGATGGACGTGGTGGCAGAGGGAGGTTGGCGCATCTCGGAGGTGGTCGGCGAGTGGCCCCTAGCAGTCGTGGCGGCTTTCCCACCGTATACAATACCTCTCGCTTTTCTCTCTCTCTTTCTTTTCTCTCTCTCCCTCTTCCCTGTCTCTCCTGCCCTCCCGTTCCCTCCTCCTCTCTCCTATCTATGTCTTAGGCCTGCCAGTGGTCCCCGCGGGCTTTGTTTCACCCCACTGGTGGCACACAGGGCCGAAGAGGCTGCCGATCCCTGGTATAACACCGCCTGGCTGGGTTGGTTTGGGTACACTTCTCCAGGAGGCAGCAGGAATGGACTAGCCTGGCTGCTCAAGACCCCTTCCAGTCCTAAGATTCAAAGACAAATGATGTGGAAAGATCTAGATTAGCACTTGCACCCTTTGCACTTAAGGTCCTCTCTCAGTGGGAGTTAATTGTGTAGTAGGCCTCCTGTGTAAGTACCAAGCTTCGCCTGCTTTCCACGCAGGATTTCGGCAGGCTGTGCAATGCAGCTGGTGCCAACAGAGAGCGAAATTCCTCAGCAATGGATTCAAATGCTGAGAGTCGGAAACTCGAGGTGGTGGGGGGTTCGTTCTGGTCATATCTCGTTTCACAGTTCCTCGGAATGTTAGAGCTGAAAGGGACTGGTTTGGGAAAGCATCTGGTAGGACCCCCTTATGTTAGCAGATGAGAAAACTGAGACCCAGAGTGGGACTTTGTCGCCCAAGGTCACACAGCAAGTCAGCAGCGGTACCCGGCCTTGAAACCCCAGTCTTTGGACTCTCAGTCCAGTGCTCCACCCATGGTGCCACCGTGGCTGTCCAGGAAAACAGGGAGTGACTCCAGGGTGACGTGGAATGAGGTTCTCCCCTGGAGCCCACATCCTTAGCAGAGCAGAGCAGGCGGGAACCTGGGCCTTGAACTTCCTGGTATTACCAGGCGCACCCACCCAGGGATGCCGCCGGCTCTGGGCAGAGCTGCCTTCCCGGGCTGGCTAGTCTCCCTCTCGAAAGCCTACACATTTCCAGATTCACTTCTCCAACCCTAAACTGATGCTTCCTTAAGACAAAGCGTTTTAAAGGGCAGACATCTGCAGAAAAAAAAATATATGTATATATAAATGCAGCGCAAAGCAGCCTCTCCCGCGGGTGGAGTGCCGGCCCCTGACCCTCCCATCGTATTTTCTCTCCCAAGCTGTACATGGTGCGGACCATGCTCGAGTCGCTCATCGCAGACAAGAGCGGCTCCAAGAAGACCCTGAGGAGCAGCCTGGACGGCCCCATCGTCCTCGCCATCGAGGACTTCCACAAGCAGTCCTTCTTCTTCACGCACCTGCTCAACATCAGCGGTGAGCCGCCGCCTCTGAGGAGGGGAGGGGGCTCCCGGGTCCCAGAGCCGCCAAGGCTGCTGGGCCCGAAGTGGCAAAGAGACACGATCGTTGACCCAAAGCGGCCTATTTTGCCAGCAAGGAAGGAACACGCACTTTCTGCTGGACTCTGGGAAGCCAGGCCTCAGGGCAGCTCTGCTGGTTTAGCTGGGAATATCTCTCTCATAGATATTTGTGGCCAATTTGTCACGAAGCCCTTAGTAGAGAAGGGTCAACAATGGTAACACACACGCAACAGAGCGGGGTGGAGGGAGACCAGCACCCCAGGGTCTTGAGAGTGGTAAAGCATCACTGGAGAGCGGTCTTAACCAGCAGTCCAGAGTCTCCAGAGACAGCAGCCCAGGAAGGGCCTTCAAGCCCCTGGGTGGCAGGGAGTCCTGCACGACCTCTCACACGGGGATACAGGGCTGCCGTCCGGTTAAAAGCAGGCACCTGGAGACCCGTCCTGACACTGTTTGTATAGCAAGCATGCATTTACTCTTAGACTGTGTTTTCAGGATGGCTTTGTAGGGGGGTGATGGAAATTGTGGGGACATCTAAGCTCTAAAACATCTCTGCCGCCCTCCCCCACGCACTGCCACAGTCTCTGAAACTTGCCAAGCCCTGTCTTCTAATCAGACATAGCCTGGCCTTCAGGTACAAGGGAGCTGCATCTGCTGATCAAGTGATGCTTATGAGGACCTCTTGTGTACCTAGCACAGTCATAAGAATAACAGTGAGAATTAATAGAAACGGTAATACGTACGATCCCCTGGTGCTTCTTCTGTGTAACCCAAGGCTCCTTCTCTCGTGCTTTTTAGAAGCCCTGCAGCAGTGTTGTGACCTCTCCCAGCTCTGGTTCCGAGAATTCTTCCTGGAGTTAACCATGGGCCGGCGAATCCAGTTCCCTATCGAGATGTCCATGCCCTGGATTCTCACAGACCATATCCTGGAAACCAAAGAACCTTCCATGATGGAGTAAGAGGCAGGCCTGGGCTAGCAAGGAGGTTCCCGGGGTGCAGGTGACAGGTGGTTTGCCAGTGAGCTCTGTTCTTTCCAGAACTTCCCAGATGAGGCATTGTGCCCAGCCAAGGGTTGGGCCACACCAGATTTGACCCAGCCTTGCAGCTAGATTCCGAAGTCTACCAGCCCATCTGCCCTTCCCATGCTTTGTCGGTCTCCTAACAGCCATGCTGGGAAAAATGGTCATCTCTGGGGATCAGGAAGCTAATATCTTTAACTGCCACCAATACCTTTTAGTCCCAGACTGATTTTTTCAGGCCTTGGATTTATCAGCACCGTGGACTTTTGATTTCTGTGCACAAACTGTAAAGTAAGTCTTTCCCAGGTGGAGGCTGGAGACATCACAGAGTGCTGGAAGGTTCTCTTTTGCTCATCTTTTCACCCAACACTTCACATGTCCCAAGCAGGTATGAATCTACCTACCTTCACAGAGATGATTAGTAAGCTGCTGGCTGTTGTTTTCCCCTCTTCAGGTACGTCCTCTACCCACTGGATCTGTACAATGACAGCGCCTACTATGCTCTGACCAAGTTTAAAAAGCAGTTCCTGTATGATGAGATCGAAGCCGAGGCAAGTGATGCATTTCTCCTTTTGTTCCCGAAATCTCGTTGGGAGAATCTGGACTTCTCAGATTTTCAGCTGTTGGCACACAGCGGGGTGTCTTAGTCCATTCAAGCTGCCATAACAAAATGTCACAGACTGGGGTGGCTTATAAACAACAGACATTTACTTCTCACAGTTCTGGAGGCCAGAAGTCCAAGATCAGGGTGCCAGCCTTGTCAGGTGATGGTGCTCTTCTGGGGCACAGACTTCTCATCGTGTCCTCACATGGCAGAAGGGGCAAAGGAGCTCGCTGGGGCCTCTTTGATAGTGGCACTAATTCTGTTCATGAGAGCTCCACCCTCATGACCTAATCACTTCCCAAAGGCCCTGCCTCTTAATACCATCACTTTTAGGGGTTAGGATCTCAACCTATTAATTTTGGCCCACACATCATAGGGGGTCAATGACTTGTTCTGGGGAGTGATCTTTGTGAGCATCAAAAAGGACCGAAAGGGGGTGGCTCCATAGTGTAGTGGTTAGCACATCTGCTTTACACACAGAAGGTCCTGGGTTCGCGCCCCAGGTGGAGCCACAGACCGTACCTCAGGTGTGCCAGGCCCTGGGTGTCCCAGCCTCCCTGCCCCTGAGTGTGCAGAGAGTGCTAGGCCCTGGGGGTGTGCTGCAAGCACGTGGGAGGAGACGCCCCACCTTCAGAGATCCAGTTCTTAAAGGGAGACGGCAACATCCAACATCAGGGGTGGAAGTGGTGGTGGCGGGGATTAAAGAGGGGGGAAAAATAAACAAAAAACAAATAAATAAACAAACAAATAAATAAAAAAGGACCTAGAGCAGGAGGACAGTCTCTTTTTCGAATGTTGAGGGGATGGCAAATGATTGAACTGCATAGGTAAAATTATTTTTCTAACGTATCTTTTATGGTTTGATTACCTGATTATAATAACAACAGTAATACCACCTATCAGTTATTATATATTTATCATTTACCAGGCACAGTGCTAAATACTCTATAAACATTTACAATAACCTCTACAACAGTTTAAAGAATTGCTCCTATTTTACTTTAAAATCTGAGACTTGAAGTGGTAAAGTGTCATTACCCCAAGGTCACACGGCTTACAGAGTCTCTGTCTAGTACTGATAGGACTGAAATAGCCATCCTCTCAATTATTAAGCTATTTAATAAACAGTCACTCAATAGCTTTATTTCTGTAATGGTCAGGATATCCTAGGTTGTGCTGCAGTAACAAACAACCCCAAATTTTTAGTAGCTTAAAACCAAAGGTTTATTTTTCCATTATGGGTTAGCTTGGGGTTCTGTTCCATGTAATCTTTAATCTGGGACCCATGTGGAACACTTACTAGTTGCCATGGCAGGGGGAAGGGTTAGGGTGAATTACACTCTGATACTTAAAGCTTCCATCTGAAAGTGACAACATGCCATTGGTCAAAGCAAGTCACATGGCTGTACCTCCTTTCAAAGAGAAGCCAGTAAGTGCAGACATCCCATGGGCCAGCAAGGACCAGAAACATGAGGTCAATGGCACTAGTGACAACCAAAATATCTCATCTTCACCTTTTGGAAATTGGAATGATAGTCTCTGCTCTAAAGTACGTGGGGTAATATAAACGTAGAATGAGGCCAATTAGGTAAAATTTTCATACAAATTTAAGGCGTTCTCATTTATAAAGGGAAGACATGAATGTTTTACAATAAGTATCACCACCAAATTTTTTTGAAAGTTTATGCATTTCAAAGGAAAGCTAGTAGAGATGCTGCTTTCTTTCTAAATCCTGTGATTTCTGCGGGAGTTGAAAATCTTGATGGACCCCAGTGCAAATCTGTTCCCTGCGTCTCCTGCCCCCTTTCTCCTTCCAACCCCGAATTCTGTTCTGCATCATGATGGGCCTCATGCGTAGGTATGTGGATACCCAAGCGTTGTCTGCCCCCTGCCCGCAAACAGTGGCCTCTTGGCCAGCCTGGGCCCTAGGCTTACACATACCTGCAGTGTAGTTCACTTTTGGGGATTAACCCAGGGGAAAGAGCACCCAGGGCTTGAAAGCGGCTTGGGCCATTTGGGCAAGGATACGCAAAGCTGGTTCTAGAAGAGGAACGTGGGGTATGAGTGACCACCACAAGCTGGACCCTGCAGGCTCTTACCTAGAGGAGGCCCCATGTCCTTGAAGTTCAAAGTCCAGGGCAGAGGCTTTGGTTACCTACAGATGAGGACAGCAGTGTACATACCACTGTGTTTTTGTGTTAAGGGTAACGCCTGGGGTGTAAAATAAGAGACCTGAATGCCCTTTGAATAAAGCGATAATTTTATGAAGCTGCGAATTGGGTGAGAAAGGAATCGAAGATGAACCACCTAGATACAGTCTGTTTCTTTTGAAGCTATACTTACAACCTGCTTCTGCCACAGCCCCATCTCTAAGTTCCCACCCTCTGCCATTTCCTGTTCCTGCCATGTTGGAGGGTTTGGTTTTGATCCTCTGTGTCTGATGTGAACTCGCTTCTCACTCAAGCATCACAATCTGTCATCAATGTGATGAAACACTGAAATGGGAAGATAGTCCCTTGTTCATTAAAAATCAAACTTCTTTATCTGCAAAGCAAGATAAGGGAAGATGAAAGGAAAAGATAAGAAAGTCAATAGCGAGAGGTAGCCTGGGGAGGCTGATACGGGTAATTACAGGATATGAAGACCTATCTGTGGCATTCCCCTTGGGCAGGCCCCTATTTACAAGAGGAGGGGACCAGCAGAGATGGTGAGTCTTCAACAGCTTTTTGAACTTTGCTTTCTTTATGCCTAACAGAAGACCTTGAGAGCAAGGGACCAGACTTCCCAGATTTCTTGGTCATAGAATCTTTTTTTTTCCTTCAAAGCATCTTCCCCCGCAGCACAGTTTGGGCAGGCCTGCTCGACTGCGCACTTTGAGTTGCCTGAGTTTCTGTAATAAAGCTGGACAGATACCATTGACATTTTCTGCTTCTTCTTCGCCAGGTGAACCTGTGTTTTGATCAGTTTGTCTACAAGCTGGCAGACCAGATCTTTGCTTACTACAAAGCCATGGCTGGCAGGTATGAGAGCCCAGGGATTTTTGTTACAAAGGCTCCCTTCTTTAGCACGGAAAGGAAATCTGAGGGAGTCCATGGGCCTGGACTTAATAGGAGAAAGGAAAATAGGCAGATATGGTGCTGGGCCTCCAGGAGTTACTGTCCAGTGGGGAAGACAGGAATTAATAAAAACTAATGAATGTATAGTGATGAGAGGTTGTATATTCCCTATAAAGGAAAAGTTCATGGGAATATGGGAATATATAATAGTTAAACCTGAGCTAGTCTTTAGGGTGGGGAACTGGAAGGGCTCCCCAGGCTCCCCGGGCTCCCCTGAGAAAGTAACATTTGATTTCGTTTTTCAAATTGATAGAAGTAAAAGTAGGTGAAAGTTGGGACAGGAAATTGTAGGCAAAAGGAACCACTTGTGCAAAGTCCCTGTGGCAGAAGTATAATAATAATAGCATACCAAATACCCTATGGTGTCACTTATATGTGGAATCTGAAAAACAAAACACATGAACAGACAAAACAAAGAGAAACAGATTCATAGACACGGAGAAAAAGCTGGTCGTTGCCAGAGGGGAGGGTATGAGGGGGTGGGCAAAAAGGGTGAAGTTTTAACAAGAGGCACAGACTTCCAGTCATAAAATAAATAAGCCACAGAGATGTAGTGTACAGCGTAGGGAATATAGTCAGTGATATTATAACAACATTGTATAGTGACAGGTGATTACTAGACTTCTCATTATGATAATTTCATAAGGGATACAAATGTCAAATCACTATGTTGTTTACCTGAAACTAATATTTTGTATTACTTGAAAAGTTCAATAACAATAATAATAATAATAGCATACCTACCTGTTAGGGTCCTTCAAAGGACAGATATGATTAGTACCTGTAAATGTCTCCCTTCACAGACCACAAGAGGGGGCAGGCTTCATGACAAAGCTGGAGAGAGGTTGGAAGAGTTGGAGAAAGCACAAGAGGGAAAGAATGATCTAGATCAATGCTGTCCATTAGAAATATAATCCAATTATAAATGTGAGCCACAAATGTAATTTAAAAAAATTTAGTAGCCACATTTTAAAAAAGAAAAAGAAACAGGTAAAATTAATTTTAAGGATATACTTTATCGTAGTCCAATATATCTAAAATACTATAATTTCAACACATGTAACAATTAAAAATTATCGAAGAGGTAATTTTCACTTTCTTTCTAAGTCTTCAGAACTCTAGTGTGTATTTTATATTCATAGTACAGCTCAGCTTGGACCCACCACACTTCATGTGACTGGTGGCTGCTACCTATACTGGAGAGTGTAGATTTAGATTATGTCACTCTCTTGCTTAAAACCTCTTAATGACTTCCAATTCCATCTAGAAAACATCTAAGCTCTTTCCTGTGGCTTATGCAATATGACACGATCTGGCCCTTGGAATAACTTCATCAATTCATTTTTGTACCCTGCCCTTTATCCTCACTGGCCCTCTTTCCTTTTCTCAAACATTCCAAGCTAATCGTGCCTGAGAGATTCTTCCCCCAGATCTTTCTATTTTTGGCATTTAAGATCTCTGTCCAACGAAACTTCTCTAGAGAGGCTTTCCCTGACCTCCTAACACCAAACAAATGGCCTTATTATTTTCAGAGCACTTACTACTCTGCAGTTCATGCCTCAGTGTGAAAGATAATAACGGTACATCTAACGCGTAGGATTGTTGCGAGATTAAAAATGAGTGTGCGCACGTGCACCCGATAAGTAGTAAGCACTATGCAGATTTTTAGTACTGAATATTATTTTATTTCTCTGCTTGTTTATGTAGTATCAGTCTCTTCACCAGAACACAGGCTGCACGAGGACAGGAATTTGTATCTGTGCTACTTTTAACGGTTTAGCCTAAGAAAGGATATGGGATACACCAAACATGCACTCAATTTCTTTTCTTCCTTTCTTTTCTCTTTTTGTTTGTTTTGTTTGTTTGTTTGTTTTTGTTTTGTGTGTGCGTCTGTGTTTTTTTGGTATGAATAAAAGAGGAAAGCAGCTCAGCTTCTGAGTTGCCTGTCTCTAACTTTGGAATTCTATTTCGCATGTTGAGCTCTTATGGTTGAAAAGAAATGTGATGAACTTCGCACTTGGACAGTGAAATATATATATATATTTAAAATGTATTCGATAGTGTTTCATGGGTAGATCCTGTGGTCTAACGTAGACGTGGCTGGGCATTTGAAAACCATTCGCTGCCCTGTTTTCTGGTCTCATTTAACTTTTGTCCTTTCCAGTGTTCTTCTGGATAAACGTTTTAGAGCTGAATGTAAGAACTATGGAGTCATCATTCCGTACCCACCGTCCAACCGCTATGAAACGCTGCTGAAACAGAGACATGTCCAGGTAATACTGAAAGAAAGCCACCGTGGAGGTGGAACGGGGAGAGAGTAACTGGGGCATTAGCAGAGAGATCAGAAATCAGGGCTGTGTATTGCCCTGTGAACTTCTGAGTACAGGTGTAACACGGCCTCAGAATCTTATCAGACAATGAAAAGGCCTTGGGCTGCCTCTGGTTCAAGTTCTAGGGTGCTCAACTCATCTGCAGCTCACCTCTGGGGAGCAGTGGCCACCAACACCTTTGTCTCCCCACCATTGGCTGCAGCCCACTTCCTTCCTTCAGGACGGCTGCTCAGAAATGGGTAAATCTATCCCTGAACAGCCTCAAATGCTGGCCTGAGTGAAGGAGAGCTGCAGGGCCTTTGAAACGAAGCATGTCGGGCTAAACCCAGCATAAAAATTATGATTTGTTTTTTGTGGAGTTGGTTTCTGTTAACATTTGACCCCAGGTGTAGCAGAAATGCTGCCAGGAGCTGAGAAATATACCCTTGCTTAAAAATGGTAACATGAGCCAGGCAGACAAAGCGGGAGATGCTCTAGCAGACTTTGGACCCCACTCCGAAGCCCTGCTTTCAGCCAAGTGGTGGTGAAATGGTCTCTACACTGTGACCTCTGCATGCTTATTACGTGGTCCATGGTGTCGGGGGCGGGGGGGGGGCGGGTTGCAGGTGAAAGATGGCAGGGCCTCTGCTGAGAAGTTGCCTAGAGGAAGAGGAAAGGGAACCCTGGGCATTCCCATTGCTCTGGGAAATCCAAGGCAAATAGAGAATTGTAAGAGGAAAAAGAAGATTTCATCTCTACCAGTAGTAGGAGCACAATGCTTTGCCTTGAGCCTCTCAGAAACTTCTAGCTATCAGTTACCGATGCAGACAGAATTAGACACAGGATATTAAATACTGAGGACTTTATGTGAGCACAAGATGGTTACAAGGGGGCCTAGTCAGTGGTAGAAAATACACCCCAAAAAGCAATTAGAAAAAATAAAGCAGTTAAGAATAACCTTTGGGCACTTACCTAGCAAAGTACAGTGCACACAGCAGGTACTCAATAAAGGTTTATTGCTATCTACATAGCATCTGCGATAATGCCCATGTGAACCCCAGTAGAAACTATTGTAAGCTATATTAACCAGCCCTTCATCCTCTTGCTTTTAAATTCATCCCCATATAGGCACACAGTAGGCCCTTGCTGAGGGGGCTGCTATTTCCCGGTGACTCTGAATTGGGGCACAGGACAGGTGCAGGAAGAACGTCAGGGCTAAATTTAGGATGTCAGCATTTCATGGGATGCCAGAGCCTGTCCTGAGCCTCTTATTACAGTCTGAGTGACTTGTATCTTCCCTCGACATGTTATATTTCAAAACTACAGAAAAGTTGAAAGAATAATACAGTGAACACACGTGTACTCTACAGACAGGTCACGATTATTGTTTTGCCACATTTGCTCCACTTTCTCTTTCTCGTGTATATGTTTTTTCTCTCTTACAAATACATTAAATAGACTGTAAATATACATATTTTTAGAATGTATAAATAACCTACGAAAAATATATTTTTCAAATATATACTTTTTTTCTTAGCCATTTGAGAGTAAGTTGCAGTCATGACACTTCACCCCTGAATACCTCCGCATGTATCTCCCAAGAACAGGGACATTCTCTCTTAATCAAAAGAAAATTGTCACACCCAGGAAATTTAACGATACTTTCTACAGAGGGTCCCTATTCATTCCTAGTAATGCCTTTTATACTTTCAACCCAATTTTTTATCAGTGCATTGCATTTAGTTGTCATGTGTCTGTGCAAACCTTAAGTAACTCTTCTCTCTCTCTCTGCCATCCAGCTCTTGGGTAGATCAATTGACTTGAACAGACTCATTACCCAGCGCATCTCTGCCGCCATGTATAAATCCTTGGACCAGGCCATCAGCCGCTTTGAGAGTGAGGACCTGACCTCCATTGTGGTAAGAGACTAGGGCCCTTGGGTGTTCCTCCCTGGGATTCCTCTGATAAAAGCCTAGCTGGGGGTTGCTGTGAGCCTAGTACTGGGCCAGTTAAAGAGAAGTGCAGTCTCTTTCCTGTCTGAATAGAGTAGGCAAAAAAGGATCTTGAAATCTCTAAAGATGGCCCACCTTGGGGCATAGCTCCTTGTCCTTTAGGATTCTACAGATCCTAGTGAGTAGGTGGGTGGTCCAATGAAGCTAGGGAAGGTTGCACAATAGGGTCACCCTATGGGTGTACAGTAGTATGGGGCCAGGAAGGGCTCTGTGCTCAGTTTAATGCTCTGTAGTCACCATCTCGAAATTCTTCATAATTTTTTAACAAGGGCCCCCCACATTTTCATTTTGTACTGAGACCTGCAAATTATAGAATTGGCTTGAATGCACAAGCATGGAACAGGCCTGCTTCCTATTGAACATCAATTTGAACTTCTCTCTGATAATTCTCTCTCTCCAAGAATTAGAATAAACTTGACTGATCAGACTTTAAGTAAACCAAAGGATATTTGCATAATCTCAAATGATCTTCTTCAAGATATTTATTAACTGCAAAGAGGAGAGTAGTAACTTAACCCAGGCGAAATCTGGTAGACACCATCTTAACCAAGAATCAAAGGTTAATATCAGCAGTAATAAGATATACTAATGTATCCCCTGATATGTATTCTTCTGTAGTATTCTTGCCAAAATGCATAATCTTAAATGACTTTTTTTTTTAAAAGTGAATAATATTTTCCAAAAGCATCCAGATCATATAGACAAAGAAAGACTAAAAACTGTTAGCAATTGGAAAAGACTAGAAGACACTAAATGCAATGTGGAATCCTGGATTGAAAGCTAGAATTGAAAAAAGTGCCTTTGTGGAAAAATGGGTAACATTCAAATTAGGTCTGCCATTTGGTTAATAGTATTGAACCAATGTTAACTTCCTACTTTTGATAATTGTACTGTGGTTATGTGGGATGTTAACATTGGTAACCTGGGTCAAGGATGTTCAGGAACTCTACTGCTTTCCCTTACATGTAAGTCTAAAATTCTTTCTAATGAAAAGGTTTTGTTTTGTTTTAAGTAGACAAAAAAAAAAAAAAGTGCTTAAGAACTAGGGCTGTAGCGTCAGAAGGACCTGCAGCCCCTTCCTGGCCCTGCCACTTACTAGCTGGGTGACCTTGGCCAAGTTATTCATCTTCTCTAAGCCTGTTTCTCCATCCACACAATGGAGGAAATGTTGGAATTCACCTCATAGCGTCGTCATGAGGATAAAATGAGATACTGCCCGGAAGGAGCTTCACCTCGTTTCTTGCACTTAATAAATAATAGCTTATAGAAGAAAAAATGAGAGGAACCTAGAAATTTGGGGCTGCAGTGAAACATTCTCAGAGTGAATTTTCAGCAATACTTGGTGAGAGGACATGACCCAGCTGCCTACCTAAGACCTGAGTCACGTGCTCTAAGAGACTGTAATATAGTACACGTTCTTCTGGGAGATCTATTTTAAGAAATAGATTTTTCTTTGTTTATGCCAAAATGTTAGCAGTGATTACCTCCAAGTATCGGGATTTTTGTTTTCATTTTTTGTTTAGCCGTATTTTCTAGTTTGCCAGTAATATGAATGAGCATATCTTAGGGAAAAACTGGGTTTGGTGTGAGTGTCCGTGACCTCTCCTCGCCCCTTGAAGTCACTCAGTGTTCTTTCAGTGGAGAACAAAATCAAAACAGCAGTGAAAGCCCTTGTTTATCAGGTGAGGACAATGGCCCCCAGGAGAGTGGCCACTTCCTGTGAAGCCCTTGCAGAGGAGACCCCAGGGGCGCTCTTTGCTGTGGGGTCAGGAGGCCCCGCCTCACCTCTGCTGAGAAGCTGCTGCCTCTTCTGAAAAACAAACCAAGGAATGTGCTCCCCTTGGCCCTTCCCTCCACCATCGAAACTCCATTCTGAGATGGGGAGGCAGCTTGATGCCAAGTTGGGAGGGGTGGCAGAGATTTCTTGACCATCACCCTCCTCCTACACAGCTGAGCAAATAGATTCTCCAGGATCTGGTGCTGAAGTTGAGAGCGGGCAGCCTGCAGACTGGGTTTTGTTTAGGCTGCAGAGCGTATTTGAAATTTCCAGCCAACATTTAACATTTGGAAGAATTCGAGTAAAACTGCAGCAGCTCTGGCAGCACCAGACCGACCTTCCCAGGTGGCAGCAATTGCCTAGCAATGATGAGGCGTCCCACAGTCAGCCGGGCTGCGCTCTCTTTGGTTTGCCGCAAGCCCCATTGTCACACTTCAGTCACGTGAGAGCCCTGATCTTCCCACTCACCTGGGGGCCACAGAGCTGGTTAACAGTCACATGTGGCTGACACTCAGGTTTTCCGGTTGCCATTGAAGAGTTCTTCCCACTGCTTCGCAGAAGCTGTCCATGTGGGTATCTTATTTCCTCAGTGAACTGACTTTACTGTAGAATGCTGAGAAGGCACCTGAACCACTCACATGGCCTTTCAAACCCTCTGCGCCTCGATGCACTGAGTCCGGCATCCCGCAGGCAAGGGCCCTCCCGATGGGGGAGGCGGGAAGAACGCAGCTGATGCAGAAGCACAGTTCAGACACGGAACAAAAAAACAGGCCTGTGCCGTCCGTGCGGCAGAGTTACCAACGCTCTCCTTCCGTCTTCCCTGTCGACACTGACTCACAGATCATTAGAACAGAAATTGTTCCCTGATTTCTCATCCGTGGTTATCTTCCAGGTAACACAGTCCCTCAGTGATCTTAGAAATAAACTCATCAGCGTTTATTTCTTTCATTATTATTTTTTAATTTTTTTACCCATCCTAAGTGAATGGGAGCAAAGATAACGGTCCAGCTAGCTAGGCCCTGAGAGACAAGCAGAGAGCTGATTCCACATATCTGCCCTTCCTGTACTGCATGGCATACAATGATTGGAATGTTATTCTTCCAGCTGCCATTCCAGAATTGGAATCCAGACTTTGACCTTCTTTTTAAAAATGGCAGGACCTGCCATTACTAAGCCCCATCCTGAAGTGGCAACAATCGGATGGAGTTACTAGCAGCCCTGCCTTTCTCTGCACAGGGCCTCTCCAGTGTGCCTCCCGCCCCAGCATGTCTCACTCACCTGGCCTGTCTGGCCTCTACAGCCAGTCTAAGTTTGCAAGCTTCGATCCAGTTCTAAAATCCCAGCTTAGAGCCTTAGAATCTGAGTTTCGGAGCAGTAAAGCAGCAAAGATTGGAAGTGTGGCCTGGGGCCTATACCTGACCACACTGGGGACCCCAACCAGGGTTAGGGGGTCTTGTGACTGATGAGAATAAAACTGAATTCCTGGTATGAGGCTGCTTCCTGTGACTGTAGACAACTGAGCTCCAGGTTCCAGCCATTAAAGCGGTCCCTCTAGCTGTCCCACCTCCTGGCCGTGCTCTGGTGAACTGCCCTTTCAATGTTTTTTTTTTTTTTTTTTGGCTTTTATGTTGTAAAACCAGCTTTATTTTTCAAAGGGCTTTCTCAGCAATTGCTTCCTTATTCCAGACAGCTGTGTCACAGGGGCCAAACACACGTGATGTTGATCAGAAGACCTGGATTCACTACCTAAGCCCTGTTACATGTCCCCTGTGTGACCTTGGGCAAGTTACCTAACCTGCCAAGCCTCAGTTTTCCCCTCTATGAAACGGTCAGTTGTACCCATCTCAAAAGACGGCTTAACCACCACAGCACAGGAATGTCCTAAAGCATCTCAGAGAGGGCTGCCTTCTCTCCCTGCACGAGACCGTGCTCTGTTTCTTTTCGACAGCAGTGTGATAAGGGACCAAAGTGAGCCCAGAGGGTTTGGCCCCCCTTTTAATCCCCAGCAAATGGCAGTGTTCTGTGTGTCTGGATGGTCTCCGCTCTGCTCCTATTCTCTGCCTGAAGGTAGGATTCCAACAGTCAGGGTCCACAGCTCACCCGGGTCTCTGGTCGTTGTGGGTGGGTGACAGACTGCTTGCCAGTGGCTTATAGCCACACCTCTACCAGTGTGACCAACCCTTGTGTGACTGAGGGGCCTACAGTCCAGAGGAGGGATGTTCTGCCTCCGGCTTTTTAAAAAATTGCTATAGGTGTTATACAGTGGATAAGGATGTGGATTTTGGAGACCAACTTCCTGGATTTGAAGCCAAGCTACTTCTCAAAGCCTCAAAGTTTCTGTATGTGTAAAGTAAGGACAGCAGTAATACTAACTTTATAGGGTTTTTTGAGCTAAATGAGTTAACACAAAGTGTTTTTGGCACATATTAGGTTGAACCATGTGAAGTTACTAATATTCAATTGTTTTTAACCTAATTAGTAGTTTCATGAGTTCTGACCTACTAGTAAGCAACTAGTGGATGGTAGCTTTTATGATCACTTTCTGCAGGGCAGAAATAGAGCCTCTGTGATAACCAGTCCCCGCTTCCTGTTACTTTACTCGTGACACTGAAGGATAGGCTTTTTCTCACAATATGGAAATGGGAAAACAAATAGGCATGCGTTCTACCCAGAGGGGTGCCGGTGTGATCAGTGGTACCCATCCTGGGGTAGGCATTCAGCCTGTCTCAGCCGTTCCTTCCACTCCTCAGAGGAAGGGAATGTTGTCACATGCCCCTGGGGGGTTCCAGTCCCCATGTGGGCAGTTTAGGAGGTAGTTCACAGGGCTCATGCCTGTGAGGTGAGTGCCAGTCCTGACCAGCTGCGGGTCTCTCTGGCCAGGAGCTGGAGTGGCTGCTGGAGATCAACCGGCTCACACACCGGC
The DNA here is from genome assembly GCA_028627145.1 of Eidolon dupreanum. Lineage (NCBI taxonomy): Eukaryota > Metazoa > Chordata > Mammalia > Chiroptera > Pteropodidae > Eidolon > Eidolon dupreanum. Next base: position 12,999,801 of record CM053515.1, on the reverse strand, counting down.
TGCTGTGTAAGCACATGACCCTGGACAGCTTCGACGCCATGTTCCGGGAGGCCAACCACAATGTGTCCGCCCCCTACGGCCGCATCACCCTGCATGTCTTCTGGGAGCTGAACTTCGACTTCCTCCCCAACTACTGCTACAATGGGTCCACCAACCGGTAAGGCAGGCCCTGTGCAGAGGGGCTAGGGTGGGGTGGGCCAGGGAAGCAGCCATGTGTCTTCTCCAAATGAGGACAGGCATCTCACAGAGCCCCTCCTGGGTACAGCTCTGTGCTGGAGCCGGGGATGCCACAGTAAGCAAGCAGACGCCTTCCTGCCTCTTGGAGCCTTCAGGCCAGAGGAGGACACAGGCGATTAAAGAATCACACAAAAATGTACTGTTAAAAGCTGTGAACTTAGAGATAGAAGTAAGCCTGCAGAGCCCCAAGAGAGAGAACGGCACGAGGGAAGCAATACAAACCCCAAGAGAGGCTTCCTCCTCTGAGGAAACGTGGTTGAGTTGAGACGTGAAGGATGAGTAGGAATAGATAAAGCATAAAGAGTATTCTAGGCAAAGTCGTAAGGAGCTGAGTCTGGTGAGGGTGGAGCAGATGGGGTGGCGAAGGGCACCATGAACGATCCGGCAGGAGGCAGGAGAAAGTGGAACTAGACCATGCGCAACTTCACAGCCCACGTTTGGATCGAGTATTTACGAACCTTGCAAGAGCTTAAAGAAGGGGAGTAACATTATCGGATGGTACTTTTAAGAGGACATCCGCATATGGGAGTGCACGCATGCAAACACACATGGATATGCAGAGCACACACATGCATGACAAAGTAGAACATGTCTCCTGCAGGGTGCACACAGCCCTGGGCCAGGCACCAAGGTAGAATCAAGACCTAATCCCTTTTCTCCACAGTGATTCAAAAGCTGAGGGAAGAGGTGAGACATACGTGCAAAACAAATACCTAGGGGCGAGCAAAAATGTATGTCTTTATGGGTCCTCTCAGTACTCAGGGCTGGTATTAAATAAGTTTGCATTGAAGGAGCGGAAGGGTCTGGGAGGAATCCTCAAATGCACCTGATTCCACACACTTACCAAGAAGCACTTCCTGTTCTCAAAGATATGGGTCTTTGAACCCTCTTGAGCAGAAGTCTGTAAACCCTGGTCCACAAGCCACATCTCATTCCCCACTGTTTTTGTACAGCCCATGAACTAAGAATAGTCTTGACATTTTTTAATGGTTGGGGGAAAAAATCCAAAGAAAAATTATACTTTGTTGACATGTGGAAATTATTTGAAATTCATAAAGTTTTAATGGAACGCAGCCATGCTCATGTGTTTACTATTGTTCATGGGTGCTTTCATGCTACCAGCAGAGCTGAGCGATTGTGACAGAGACCATCTGGCTGGCAAAACTGAGAATATTTGCTATCTGGGCCTTTACAGAAAGAGTTTGCAGAAATCTGCTTTTGAGAAGCAAACCTGGGGGTGGAGAGGTGGAGCCGTGGCAAAGGCCATTCGCAGGCCCAGCTCCTCTCACTTTCTGGCTTACTGTCCTGAGCAGCTACAAGCCCCGAGCCAAGCTGTGAATCTGGAAGAGAGACAGTAGCTGAATGGGAGTACATCAGAGGAGTTTGACGCCTTTATAGGCAACCACGTAAGAAACAGTGTGATCGCCCCTGGTCAGAAAGGGCCCCACTATATCGTGTCTCCTGATGAATACATTAGGACCCAGTTAACTCCTGCCCCATCTCTTTTCTTCTAGTTTTGTCCGAACTGCCATTCCCTTCACTCAAGAACCGCAAAGAGATAAACCCGCAAACGTCCAGCCTTATTACCTCTATGGGTCCAAGGTGAGTAGTCTTAACCTGTGTCCTACTTCTTAGACAGCTAGTGAGCAAAAGCAAATAGAAAAGTATTCCCTGAATCAGACAAGCAAAACGGTGTGGAGGTGACGAGGCAGCAGCGAGATGCAGGCGGAAGCGACAGCGAGTGTCTTCACCTTTATTTGTTCACGACTAGCAAGGGCTGGATCCCGCACGGGATCCCACACGGGAAGTATTTGGGGAGGGGAGTGGGGACATAGGTGTGCGGGGCTTCTCTCTGTGGCGTTCCGTCTCCTGTGTCTCAGTTGATTCATCGAGGTATCGTCCTGTCATCCTGGGATTTGCGCTTCGTCAGTGTAAGGGCTCTGCAGACGAGAAGCGGTTGGGAAGGTGACACTTTGAAGGAAATCCAGTTGACTGGGGCTAGAGCTGGAGGCAGGTCTTCTCCTGTCTCTGTGCTGCTCTGTTCGCACGTACGCATCCTGACACTAACTAAACATCTCAAATGGTACCCCATTCTAGATCTTCAGTCCTCTGCCAGTCCCTAAACAGACATTTATTAAGCACCCGGTATAGGCCAGACACCGGACTAGATTTTTCATGCAGGGGATATATTAGAGATTAAAACAGACATCATCTCTGCCCCCTCCTCAAGTTCCATCTCGACACCGGTGGTGGCAACGGGGGAACAACGTTCGCAAAGTCTCATCAATGCCATGACATTCATTTTGTACCTTGGAGGTTTTTATGAGAGAACTAAAAAATGCCACTGACAGGGCAACATGCCAGTATTGTTTTCGTGATAGAATAAAAATGTCTACCTTTGACCCTATTTTCAAAGGTCATCACAGATGGACTTAGAAGAGGAACTGACCGGGTAGATATAATATTGTTAGGAAATGTACTCTTGTAAGTCAGGGAGCCCTGGGTTGGGAAGTGTGATGAGCCAAGATGCATCTGCACCAACTGAGCCTATAGGAGGGGCTTACAAGGTCTTAGGTGACGCCGGGAGAGTACAGGTATCTTTTTCTGGACAACCAGTCTGGTCAAGGCAACTTTCTCAAATCAGAGGATGTTTACAGAGAACATCTTAGATAGTTTACAGACAGGGCATTAAATACTGGTGACTCACAAAATAAAAATATCTCCCTTTTCAATTCTCTTTCAAACTTCGTTGATTTTATTAAGGAGAAAGATGTATGTTGGTGCTACTGTGTCTTTAATGCCTCTCTAACTCCTACTGATCTCCCTTTTTATCAAAGATGAGAGAACAGGCCTTAAGCTCAAAGCCTTTAGTAGGCAATAGTACCTACATCCAATTTAATATTATTTTGTTTTCACTTTATTTTTTCTTATGTCTCTTCCCTTCTATTTGTGGCAGGAGGGTGCTAGTTTTTCATTTTTGGAGTAATATAGGCTATCTTTTAAATAAGTTTAAGTTTAAAAATGAGTCGATTTAAAGAAAATATATTGTTAATAATAGTAAAGATAATCTATGATTTAAAAACAATGGGGATGGGGTGTGAGGTGGTATGTCATTGCCTGAAAGTTGGAAAACACTCTAGAGCAAGCCTCTCACACCTTTCCAAAATAACCTGTTCAATAGCCGAGGAGATTTGACATCTACCTGCCTCCGCTGACCGAAAGCGTAACCCAAAGAGCCCATCTTCAACTCAAAAAGTTCCTGGAAGTATTCTGTTTTAAGTCATGCAGATTTCACTTTATACATTATAATATATTCATGTTTGTTTTAATATTAAGATAACGTTTTTAATTCCTAACTGCCCCCCCCACCTTGATGGACACTCCTAAGAGACGCCATGACCCTCCCTTGGCACATCGTGGGAGTATATGTCTTCCAGCTTGAGAAACTTTGTCACAGGGCATTCATCAAACTCGGGTGATCTGCGAGGACACTGACATTTGAAGGGAGACAAGTGGATAGTCTACAGACACATTTTTACAAAAGACCTACTTTATGGAGGGCTTTAAGCTACATGACATGGGCTTCCTCCTCCCCACCTCTCACTCCCCAAAATGAGGCAGAATGGCGGGTTGATCGCCACCCTCCCTCTGAAGGGCACCCATAGGTGCATAGTGGTTGCCTTCTGCTTCGGCTTCCTGTTCTGCTCCAGCTCTAGAATCCTGGCGTGGCATCTCCACCAGGGGGAGCCCCTGCAGGTCTTCCTCCCTCTGACCAAGAGCCGGGGCCTCCTCTGGCCACCTCACCAACCCATTGGCTTCCTCCATGTGGCCAGCTCTGTAAGACCAACGAGGCTCGTGGCAGCGGATGCACCAGAACTGGAGACAGATGAAAGCTAAGACGGCTGTGAAACAGGCCAGCAGAATAGCCATCAGCACCCACAGGGAGATCTGGGGATCTACCAGGGAGCTTCCAGCAGCCAGCGGACTCTTATCCAGAGTGTGGAACATGGTGCAGTAGTGCCTGTAGGGAAAGGCAACCTTCTTGCAGCTGATGCACAGGAAGTAGAGAGTGGAAGGGGCGAGGTGCTCCAGCACCACCGAGCTGATTGTTCGAGGCACCTTCTCCTCGTGGTGGAAGCTGTAGCGAAGATAGCCAGAGAAGATGCTGTTCCAGTTGGGCCTGTACATAATATGGTAATAGTCCTCCAGGCAGGGCTCCGAGGACGACCAGGAAATGATGGCTCCCGTGTAAGAAACGTTCCCAACCTCGATGTTCATCCTGATTCTGGAAGCAGAATCAAAGCGAAGAGTGACTTCTCCTTGCTGGAGTATTTATTAATGATCATCATAGCCACCTCTTACTGAGCATTTGAGATGGAGACTGCTATCACCCCCATTTTACAGGCAGAAATGGAGGCCGAGAGGTGACGTTATTCAGCCTGACATGTGTAGCTAAACAGTGGCAGAACGGAAGTCCAAATCAGGGCTGCCTCATGCCAAAGCTGGTGGCCTTCCGGCCTAAAAAAGGTACACCCACATTCCTCAGCCTCATCCCACCCTGGCTCAGATCCTTTAAATGTAACATTCCCAACCCTTAAAGAAGAAGAAAAAAGGGCAATAAAAGGAGAAATCAGGACAACCTCAGAGTCCCTAAGTTAGTCACCACAGGTCTATGAGCACCAAGTGAAGCAAGTGTTTTACCTAAATTTCCCTTCTGGACCTTCTGCGTCTTCTGCAAGTGCTGTGAGCTCAGCCATCTAGAACATTCTGCCCACTACTTTTTTAGCCTCTCAGTTCTTTTGCCCAAGGCGAGAGGGACTTGCTTCATCACTCACTGGCAGCTGATTTCCCCCCAAAGCCTCTGCTCTTGATTTGTTTATTTGTGTTTTCAAAGCCAGGAAATTAGTTTCGTAGGTCAAGAAATCGGCTCCTAATACCAGCGTAACTGCTACTTTTAGTACCACTGGTGCCGTGGATGTCAATAACGGTAATAACTGCCAACGGTTGGCAAGCAGTTGCTGTGTCGCAGGTCATGCTAGGTTTTCAACATGCAGTAATAAATTTCCTTTATTCTTCATTACATCCTCTGAGCTAGGTCCCTGTTTTACAGATGAATGATCTGAGGTGACTCAGCTAATATGTATGAGACTCAGAGCCACTTAACTGCTGGATTTCCAAATGCAAGGCTGCTGGGTTTAGTAATAGAATGTTACTGCGAAATGAGGTGCGGGTACTAAGATCCGTTGCTGTTTTTCCAGACAAATCAAATGAGCCCTCTTCAGATTTCCAGCCCTCTTGCTTTGGTAAGAGAGCACCATCTTCAAGCCTTTTTGTTTCTTTTTAATTCTATCTCCCTATCACTGAATTTCCCTAATCTAACATTCAGTGACAGCCATATTCAACCTGTGTATGTTCACATATAGGTCTCACCCAGCTCTGTTCTCTGCCCCTCCTCTGATGTGAAGTATAGAAGGTTTTGTTTTAGATTGCAATGACAGAATTGGATATTAAGCCAAACTGATGGCTATTTCAAGCTGCTCTCTCTCCCTGTTTCTCTCCAATCTCTTGTGTTCATGCTTGTATGCCTAGATCAAGAGGTGAGCTGCAGAGGGTTGTATGGCACTGAGTGATTTTTCAGTCCTTCATTTTCTTCTCTAAGGAACTAAAATGCACAAGAAGGGGAACAGTTCCTTTCTCTTAAGCTGGAAATTTTCTCTCAGAAAAATGGGGAATGCAAGGGGAGAGACAGGTGTGCTCAGATTCCTCCAGGGGAGGTCATTGCTAAGGATACTAAAATGTTTGTCTCCTCATACATACCCATCCACTCCACCCCGCGACCCCACACATCCCTATAAATACACTTCCCACCACAGTGAAAAGAGCTTAATTCATTACTAATGATACAGAGGCAACGGCTTCCATATAACCCTTCCGTCGGGAGTGATCGTGAATCCCGTTACTTGTCATGAATCTTTTCTCCTGTTTGCCTCACATCTGCTACTGGCCGCCTTTATGAACTGAGTTCCCAGCAGCAGATATTTTTAAGAGCTTTCTGTTAAGATATTCACAGCATCCTCAGCTTGTAGGACCAAATCAGTTTCCCGTATTTATATTTCTGTCTCTGCTTCTATTTTGAAATTCCCCCTATTTGTAGCTATGCATATTACCATTGCCTGGCCCTCCTCCAAGCAGAGTGTGAAAGGAAAAGCCATTTCCAAGTCCAAGAAGAGCCATTTATGTCCCTTACCTGATGCTTGCAGAGGATTTGGTTGGAGAGCGTAGCCTTCAGAGGCAGAGTGGATGCAAGCTGAAAGAATGCTGTCTTCCCTCCTCTGCTCTGGGCTCTCCTTGATGTCTCTCTTGCCACCGTCTGAGTAATCCCACTGTCGCCCCCAATGCTCACATTATTCATTTCTTCAGATCAGCATCATTCACCATGGCAACCTGCAGGCATCTGTACGCACGATGCTTTCAGGGACCAGCCTGGAAAGGCTTTTGCCCAGTGAGAGGAGCTCTTGTTTATTTGGGGGGAAAAAAGGCTGACAGTCTGCTGCAGACTGATCCTCAGAGTGGTACTGATTCTTCCAGGGCTCCTAAATTTTCTAATTGGCTAGTTATTGTTATTATTTTTTGCCCCATCTAGACTCTCTTTGGACAATGGTTTCAAATGCAAAGATACCTTTCTCAGTTATCCCACAATGAGAACAGTAATTTTTATCTCTATCCCCTTCCATCCCACTCCGCCCTCACCTCCTACCCCACCTCTATATTCTCTTCTTTCTTTATTCCTGTCTCCTGTGGCATTACCAGGTATATGATATTGGTCAAGACTCTTTTATTCTCTGGGCCTCGATTCCATCATCATCTGTAAAGCTGTGGGCTTGGGCTAGATCAGGTGGCAGACAGAAGAGACGGGTACTACCCCCGTCCATTCCTGAACCCACATTAGGCTTGCTAAACCATCACGGTACTTGTACTAGGGTGTTTTGAGTATCCCCCCAAAATTCAGGTCCACCCAGAACCTCAGAATGTGACCTCATTTGGAAATAGGGTCTTTGTAGAATTAACTAGTTAAGGATCTCAAAACGATCTTATCCTGGATTTAGAGGGAGCACTCGGTCCAATGGCTGGTACCTTTATAAGAGAAAGGAGAGGGAGCTGCACCCATAGAGAGACACCAAGGGGGAAGCCACGTGAAGACGGGCAGAGATGGGAGTGATGCCACCATAAACCAAGGAATGCCAGGGGCACCAGGAGCTGGAGGATGCAAGGAACGGTTCTCCCCTAGAACCTTCAGAGGGAGCGTGGCCCTGCCAGTACCTTGATTTCAAGCTTCTGGCCTCCATAACTGTGAGAGATTAAATTTCTATTGTTTTAAGCCACCACATTTGTGGTGATTTGTTATAGCAGCCACAGGAAACTAATACGGCACTCCTCGTTGGGCTCAGAAACACAGCCTCAGAGTCCTTCTCAATACGAGCACCCCAAAAAACGGCTTATCAATCAGTCAGTTAGAGTCGACACCAGAAATAGAACCTGTTTACTGTTCCCAGGCTGGATGATCCCCAAAGTTTCTTTTCTTTCAAGAATCCTGACTTTGCTTCCTTGCCCATTTCTGTCTCCCACAAAGGTGTCTCAGCCTCTGAGCTTTCGCCCTTCCTGTTCCCTTTGACCTTAAAAGAATACATTGCCACGATTCTGTTGGGGTTTTCACAGGGCATGTTTGAAATAGAAGACAAAGTCCTGTCATCTTAAACCACCAAGTTTGAGGTAATTTATTACAAGAACCCTAGCTCAGATAGATTCAGACCTGAGTTATTTTACACAAAATGTGTTTTTTGTTTGTTTGTTTGTTTGTTTTGTTTTTAGTCTACCTTTTTTTCTTCTTTGTTCTTTGCCAAAGTATCCAAGTGAGCCCCTGAAGGCCTCCTTGTGATTCATATTAGCAATAATCGAAGAGTCATGAAGAGTTACCTGGGGAGTCACAGACCCTGTGTGGCCAAGGGTCTCTGTGAGTCGGAATGTCTGGTCCCTTGATTAGATGTGGCTTTCCCGTGGCATTTCGTCTTCCCAGAGCCTGTCTCAAGTCTGCAGTGATGTGAGCTCATGGTGACTTCCTGCAGAGCATGAAAGCATCCTCTCCACAGGAAGGCCAGTGCAGTCGTTTGCAGGTGCCTTTTGAAAATGTTATTTCGAGGGAAATAAAAATACCAGAGTTAGGGAGCCTGTAGAGTGATGAGATAGAAGTCAAACCTTTGCCACGGAAAATGGGAATCTATTTTTCATGCTCCTGGATGCCATTTTTGACACTGAGCTTTTTATATGAGAACTTGAGACACTCAGAGAATGTGAGGCCTAGACGTGCTCTGGCTTCACAGATCCTGAAAGAGGGGATGGCATTCCTCAGGCCGGGCCCCTGACTAGCAGCAGAGCCAGGAGTAGAAAGCAAGTCACTGCCAGGACTCGTCCTGCTCCTCTGGACCATCGCCATCACCAGCAGCACCCAGAAGAGCCAGTGCAGTGCTTGGCGAATGCGATCAATCATCCGGGGACACTCACCTCAGGAGATCGTACCCCATCCAAGCTCACTCTCTCTGTACCTTCCAGGAGGCCCCTCTGCAGTGTGTCCAAGTTGTAGCTGTCAGGCCGGGTGGTGCCCGGCTAGGTTTTACCAGAAGTAAATGACTGCCAGAGGACATCAGCAAAGGGACAGAGTGAGGGCTCCCCTCAATCCCAAAGCTGATTGGCACCCGGGGTTCAGAGTGCAGGCCCTGAAACCCCAGGCTGGGTTCCTGCCTGTGTGGCCTTGGACAAATTCCCTCACTCTTCTGTATGGGTTAACCCTTCTGTAAAAGGCAGATATCAGTAATACCGGCATTGGAGTGTCGTGGTGGTGGGATGAGGCCATCTCTGCAGGAAGAGCAGCTGTGACTATTAAGAAGGAAAAGTCAGTGGGTCAGAGCCATTTCCTGAGTTGGTCATAGCCTCGTCCAGTGGCTGTAATGGACAAGGTTGGCATCCATGTATGATCCTTCCTTTTTTAAAAACAACTGTTTAAAACAGTGTATAGGCTTATTGTACACAAATTAAGGAATATAGAAAAGCTCAAAGACAGTAGTCAAACCATACAACTCAGAAATAACCGTTGAAAACATTTTGGTGCATTTTACACGTGTTTACTCATTTTACCCTTGCAACAGCTCTTTGAGGTAGGCCCTCTTATCACCATTGCACAAAGGTGGGAAGCTGAGGCTCAGAGGGGTTAATTAACACAGTGAGGCTGTGGCAGGCAGAGCAGCACCCTAAGCCTAGGTGTGTGGGTCCCCAGAGCCGGAGCTCCAAGCAGACTCTTCAATGCACTGCCACTCAGCTTGTCCCATTCTGCAGCCAGCAGTACTGAATACTAGCTCTGCCCTTGTGGTTCGCTTCTCCTGAGAGGTCGAGACAGGACTTCACAGCGTCGTGGGTTCTAGAGTGACGGGAACAGGCAAGGAACTAAAAGACCTCTGAGGGAACCCAGCCATCTTAATGTAGCTTACCGAAGCAGGGAAAACATCAAACGCATTTCCAGAAATTCTGTCAATACACGTTTTATCTTCTGGAGTCAGGAGCCAAGAGTCCAGGTACACCTGCCTAAGAGCTCTGTCACGTCAGGTGAGGGGTGGTGTTAAATGTAGAAAACCTTTTACAGCTAGTTCAGGAATCGAAATTAGTACAGAAGTCAAAACTTTAAAAATATATTCTCTAAGTAGAGTAAATTATATAGAGTCTGTCGTGCAGCTGCCTTCCAAGCGATACAGATTGTGGCACAAATCATTCTTTCAGTTATACCAATAATTTCCCAGTAAATTTTCAGTCTTCAGAAATTGTTAGCGTAGTCACCACTAGCTAAATGATGACCCCATCTAAGCTATGATTTGACCTCAGGGATATTCGTCAAACTCCTACGGTACCCTGCCTCTAAGTCATGGTCCTTAGTCGCTTTGCTGTAGCAAGCTGGGTACATCCCAGCCGGGTCCATACCTGGGTGCCAGCTCTTCCCAAGTGGCCTGGCTAGGGGAGTCTGCCTCAGCTCCCCTGGCAACAGCACCAGCAGTGCTGCCCACTTCACTGCTGACACCCCTGTTCTCATGTCTGAAGGGCCCCACCCCCAGTCTGGAGAATTCTGTTAATTTGGTAGTTGGTACATACAGCAAGATATCATCCTGTATTTCACCTCAGGCAAGTCACTGTACTTAGATTCCAGCTCTGCCAAATGGGGATGATTGTCCCTGCTTTAGCTGGTGTGGTAGGCTGATAATGGCCCCCAAAGATGCTAAGTCCTGATCTTGGAAACTGAAATGTTACTCAATTTGGAAAAAGGGCTTTGCAGAGGTGATTAAGTGAAGGATCTTAAAATGGGAAGATTGTCCTGGATTATCAGGGTGGGCCCTAAATGCCATCACAAATGTCCTTAATAAGAGGAGGCAAAGGAGGTTGTTACTCACATACAAAGGAAAAGACCAGACTTTAGCAGAGACATTTGCAACCACAACCCAAGGAGTGCTGGCTGCCACCAGAAGCTGAAAGATGCAAGGGACAAATTCTCCTCTTGAGCCCCTGGAAGGAGTATGGCCCTGCCGACCTGATCTTGGCCCAGCGATACTGATTTCTTGAGATCTCACAAAATTATCTATGGCTTCAGAACTATGAGAGAATAAGTTTCTGTTGTTGTAAGCCACCAGGTTTGTGGCTATTTGTTACATCAGCCACAGAAAAGGATTGTGCCTGGGCACTTAGGAAGGAATTATTATGTGAAAAAGTTTACAAACAGAGAAGCATTATGCACTTGTGTATCATCTTTATTATTAGGTTATTTTAAAAGTGACGACATTGGTTTCCTTCAAAAATTCGACATCCCTTAAGTACTACAATGTGGATAGGGTATCTCTGAACAGGAAGTTTTGGTTCCTATTCCCCCTCTTGCCTTCTCCGAAGGACTTAATTCCTAAGACAAGAAAGGAAGAGCATCATTTCTTGAGGGCTCCACAACAGCTGCCTTGAATCTTTCAGCCTCTGAGCCGAGAAGACTAAGAAGAAACCCAGATGTTTGAGACCCAGCCCTACAGCTCACCAGATGTCATGAAGGGATGGACAGACCCATCAGCAGTTTTTTCCATGCCCTAGCAATGTAACTCGGGAATTATCAGTCCTTTATCCCATCTTACCCTGTGATCTTTCCTGATGCTGTTTTATTCGTTCACCTGTGGTTTCAAAGCGTTAAGCTGCAGCTCCCTCTCAGACCTGAATTGGAGAGCCGTATTTGTGTTGGTGGGGCTGATGGTATTCACATTGCTCTGGAAAATTAGAGAAATTGTAACGAAAGCAGGAAATTAGAAACAGTTTTAATTCCTCTTGGGATCTATGAAAACAGCAGTTGTGATTCCAGAAAGCAGAGATGCAAATTGCTTGCAAATTCAGTTTGCCAAATAAATAGGTCTCATTGTTTAGAGTAGCTGGCCTGTGTTGACCATCTGGTAAAAGATAGAGGCCTTATGACTAATAGCCCATACACAACACTTAAAAATGGTTTAAATGGTAGCTTTTATGTTATATGTATTTTATCACAATTTTTTAAAAAGTCTATATACAAATAATGTATAAATCAAAGTTACCATATTTTTTCTCCCAAAATACTATTTTGCCTTTTTAAAAAAATGCACATCTATGTCATTCATTAATAATAAGGCTCTTATTCCTGAATCAAGAATGTTTATTTCTTGAGATCTCATAAAATCATCTATTTTGTGCATTATGAATTGTGCAGGCTTGTTTAGCTCAGTTTTGAGTGAGCCATTTTAAATGTACTTGGTTTCTAAGGCAGGCCCCTGGGTTGTATTTGAGTCAGTTATCAGGACTAGTGTAAGAAATTTATAGCAAGTTTCTAATGCCTCAAGTCATGTTGCATTCCTGTTTTTCTTTGCCTGACTTCAGAAAATGCCCAGGCTCCCATATTCCCACATTTTCTCAATAGGGCCCAGCCTCCTACTGAGCCAGCAGGTAGATGGGTACCCTCGGGGGTGTGTACTTTTCAGCATGTGTGTGTGTTTTCTCTTGCATGGGTGTGGTGTATTGGGAGGGGGGGAGAGGGAGGGGTGTTTGTTCACCTAAAAGGATTTGAATTCTGCTCAATTCATGCTGGTTCTGCCTGTGCTTGGGCCATCAACTGAGGCCTAAAATTCTGATCTAGACCAGATTCCAAAACTGATAGAGAAACGTCAACAAGAGGCCACCTACGTGCATTGAGTAGGTTTGTAAGGTAGACTTTTTTTAAACCCTCGTGTGTGGTAAAACAATTCCAGAATTGTTCTCTTCTGCCTAGAAGGGGAACTGGGGAGGGCTGCTGAACCCTATGCATATTTTTATTTGTGCTTGCCAGGAAGTGCTAAGGGAAACTTGGTACTAGAAGCTTCTTGGGTGGGAGTGAGGGTTAAGAAGACTGCTAATTAGAATGAGCATCCAGGAAGATCACAGTGGAGCGTGCGCCTCTGAAGGATGCATCTGTTCCAACCCTCAACCCCAGGCAGGTTTCCTTCTAGCAGTCCCATGCTGTGTTTCTCAACCTCCTCTCAGATGCTCGCAGCGGTGGAGGCCTGTACCCCCAGCACAGTCTGTTGTTGGACAGCTCCCATTTTATAATGCTGTAAATATTGAGCAAAATCTGCATTTCGGGTGCATTTCATCAGCTGGTCCAGCTGTATCCTCTGTCTCGTCCCCATATGGGATATCCGCTGTTCTGTGTAGAACTGTACCCCATGTGTCTCTCCACACGCAGAGAATCATGTCTACTGGGGAAATTTTGACCAAGAAGCTGTATTTCCCCAGTCTTTACTTACCAACTTATCAGACAAAGTACTATTAATAGCTGTTAGTGTGGTTTACGTCCAGTGTGCCAGGCGCCATGCTCAGCGCTTTCTATATGTTCTCATTTAAACCTCCAACAACCCTATGGAGTTGGTGTTATTATCTTTCCTTAGGGCAAACCGAAGCTAAGAGAGGTTAAGTAATTTGCTCAAGATCATTTAGCTAGTAAATTTATGGACCTGGAATTTGAACTCAGGTGTGCCCACCCCAGTTTATAACTCAAGGCTCAGACAAAGCAAAAAAAAAAAAAAAAAAAAAAAATTATAGAATCAGACAGAAAAAATAAAGTAGCTGATTGCTTTTTGTCTCCTCCAGGGAGATCCATCTGAAAGTACCCTGCTGCTCAGAAATGCCTTTCATGGGATTATTTGAGAGGGGGTGAAGGAGAAGTGCTCAGAGCTTTACTGGGTCCAGAGTGGAGCCCTGGAGTGCCTGGTGTGGGTGGGGGGTGGATGGGGGTTCCAGCAGCCTGTGTACTCTGTCAGATGCCCCTCGGGGCCCTGAGCATGACCAGAGATCACCCTTCCCTCTGCCTGTGCAGGCTTGAGTGTCGGCCATCTTCAGAAGAAAAGTAAAGCTTTGGTTTTTTTTAATCTTGGAAAACAAATGTTGGGAAGTAAATAAGGCTATGATATAGTCTAGTGGGTTTTTTAATTTACTTTTATATTGACATATAATCATATCTAAAAAAAAAATGCACTCAGTTCAGGCTGCTATAACAGGAATACCATCAATGAGTGGCTCCAACAGCATTGATGTATTACCTGGAGACGGGAAGTCCAAGATCCAGGCAGCAGCAGACCAGGAGTCCGGTGAGCGCCCACTTCCTGGTGTTCAGAAAGCCTTGTTAAGTGTACACATACATAGTTCCATGCATTTTGACCAGTGTTTACATCTGTGTAATCAACAGCCCAAGCCACATATAGGGCATTTCCATCACCTAGAAAGTTCTCTCACCCCTTTCTGGTCGATCCCTTCTGCCACCAGAAGTAAGCCGTGGTTTGCTTGGTGTTGGCTGTATTCTTCATCCCCAGACGGGAGACTGGGATACAGAGCAGGGCTTTGGTAACTGGGCCGGAACCGAGATGCGCCCACCAAGGAGAGTCAGCCCTTCCTAGCGTTTTGTGCTCTCGGCGCCTCACTCACTTCGCCCTGTTTGATAGGTATGCCTGTTACAAAGACACTGGAGTGGTTTACGCACACACAGGAAGTGACATGGCCTGGCCCTTGGTTGGCTAAATCCAACTCACATACTTGGGGATTTGCCGAACATTGACTTTAGTGAACATCAGGCTCCTAAATCAGTTAGAGTTCCTTCCCTGCACAAGCTGTTCCTGCCCCGTAACATATAGAAACCTTTAGTAACTACTATAAGAGAACCTTCTGCCAGGTTCAAGCAGAGTTTACTGTGACATGTGACAGCACATCAGTGCCGACTGCCACGCCTGCTCTTCCTCATATTCCGAGCCTCCCCACGTGCGGACGTTAGCTTACCAAACAAACCATTATTCAGCCTGCCGGGTGAGTGGGTGTTCTGATTCCTCACAAATCCTTGCTTTGAGCGGGTCCTCCAGTTGTGTTCTTCCTGTGTCCTTGTTATTAGGGGCTGCTATCATTGTGATGCTTGCTTTATAAAGTTTAGAATAACTCATCTATACAAAAAAAGTAAACACGAGACCTAGACTGAACATAATTCAATTTTCCCTTGATGGCTCCAGGGGAATTGAGACTTTTGCAGCCCTCCAAAAGAATCATTACAGTTCCTATTTAATTCAGGTAAGGTTTCTAATTAGCCAACTAATAGAAAATTTCGGCTAATAGAATATCAGATGTGGTCTTCAGATATTTGCATGGTTTGCGTTCAAGAATTTTACAGTTCTGGGTAGGAAAACTACACTCAGAACTAAGCTTTGAAGTGAAGCCTTATTTAAAACCAGTTATGGTTTATAATAGAATTCAGCTCCCAGGATCCACCATTGTAAGTAGAGGTTAAGGACATGGGCTTTGGAACCTGTCCTACCTGGATGCAGATCAGGGCTCAGTTACCTATGAACTGTGTGGCTCTGAGCAAGCTACTTACCACCCTGAGCCTCAATTCCCTCATCTGTGAAATGGGGCTGAGAATTGCCCATATCCATCTGTTCGTTGTGTGGATTAAATGAGAATGCGCGTGGAGAGCTTCGCAAAGCCTGGCATTCTATAAGCAGCCGCATTTCAAAGCAAAGTCAGCGATAACTTTGCAGTCTCACCAACCCAATGAGACCAAGTTAGGGACCTATATATTGGCCATATATTCTCAGACACACTTAAAAAGATCCTGTTTTCATCGAAGGTGTCTCATTGGGGTTCTGAGGACAGTGGAGGTGGCCAGTCAGTGGCCAGGGCTCTGAGCGCCCAACTGGCACCCACACAAGGCAGTGCTGCATTGGTCTGCTTCACATACTAGTTCCTGTGACGGCTTTTATTTATTTATTTATTTATTTATTTATTTATTTATTTATTTATATTTTTTGGACTCTACTTGAAAAGTTAGGAAACCACTGATTTAATCCAACCCCTTCCTTTTATAGATGAAGAAACTGGTTTTCCCACACACTCAGCGGAGGTCTCCCGACCCCCAGGCCTAGACCCCGCCCTGTTAGAGATGGAGGCAACCGACAGTAGAAGAAGATGACATTGAATCAGCTATTGAGTTTTCCCATGGTTCTTTCAGATGGTTTCTAGTACCAAAAAATGTCTCTACAGAAAGAAAACCATCCGTTTTACCCCTACCCCAGGGCTCAGTTGGTCAACGTCCTGGTTTGTGTGTGTGGACACGCATAGGTAGCGAGAGTCTCTATGAAAAAGACATGAACCCGGATGTGCTTTTTCTTCTTCGGCTGGGGAACCGCGGCTGCATTTAGTGACCTTTGCTCCATCCTGTGGCCACTGGCCACACCTCTTTCCATGCCCAGCATCTTCAGACGCAGTCATGGGATCCCCAGTGAGAGCATGCAGATGACATTGGGTTTCCATCTTTTCTATCGGCGAAACGTCTCCCACCAGGGCTCAGGCCGGCGTCCAGTCAGCGCCCAGCCACTTACTTTGTATTCCTGTGTTGTAGCCTCTCAACATCGCCTACAGCCACATCTACAGCTCCTACAGGAACTTCGTGGGGCCCCCTCACTTCAAGACCATCTGCAGACTCCTGGGTTACCAGGGCATTGCCGTGGTCATGGAGGAGCTGCTGAAGATCGTCAAGAGCTTGGTAAGGAAGGGCCTCGGAGAGGCCTGGGACGACCCCGGTGGGCTTGAGGGGGACAAGATCTGCTGTCACTTTTTACCTGGCCTGGGAAATCAAGGCACAGCCCTATCTGTAGGAATCGCCAGAGAATCCTTTGCCCTTATCCCTTGATTCCTGTTACCTGTCACTCTTGTTACATTTCTGTGCTGCTTCTGACTACTTGTGGCTGTGCCTCTTGTTTTCTGACCCTGAGCTCACTCCTTGTACTCGATGACTGAACTCAGCAATCCTGAGCAATCCCCTTTAGGGCCTACTAATGACTGCTGGTACTCCCCTCCCGTGCAGTGTTATTTCAGTATGACAAACCCATGACCCATGTGCTACCATGTTCCCCTCCCATGCCCGTTGCAGGCATCTCTAATTAATCACCACACCCCTTCCCCTTGGGACTTCTCATGAAACACTCCTACTAATACTGCACTGGCCTCAAGGGAATTCTGTAACCCTTTACCACTGTATCCCTTTACCACCATTTTATCTCTGCCCCAAATATGGTCATCTGAACCTTCATTTAATTCCCCACCATACTGCTGAAGCAAGGCTGAAACACTTAAAACAAGATTTTCCTGAAAATTTGAAATAACAAAAGAAAAATAATGTATAACTGTGTCAGGCATGGCAAACAGGACTCACCTGCTGACTTCAGTCCCCTGGTAACAGCTTCTTCGTACAGCCATGGATGTTTATGGATTATGAAGCTAAATCCAGAGTTAAACAGGAAAATGTGGTGATTGGTTAAAGATGTCTGCCTTGGACAGGGATAAATGGGCTGTGTATTTTTCATGCTTAAATTAGATAATGTGTCTTGGTAGCCACAACTCCCCAGCCCCATTTTATTTTAGCTCTTAGTCTGGATGTCATTGAAGTTCCCCAACCCCAGGAAGGACACCATGCCCAGAAACTGCCCTCCTTAAAGTCTGTAAGCCCCAGGGAGTAACGCGACAGCTCCCTTTGCCGTCTCAGAAAGGCCCATCGTCCCTTTCAAAGGGCAAGGGGGCTGTCCCCCACCTTGAGGGGAGAGCCTGCTCTCAGGGACAGTGCCTTACTGTCTTAGCCCAGGCTGGAATAGCAAATACCCCACAGACTGGGTGGCTTAACCAACAGGTGATTACTTCTCACAGTTCTGGAGGCTGGAAATTCGAGAGAGAGTGCCCTTGTGGTGGGGTTCTGGTGAGGACCCCCTCCTAGTTCACGGACAGCTGCCTTCTCGCTGTGTCCTCACACGGCAGAGAAAGCGCCGCTGTCATGTCTTTTATAAGGGCCCTGATCCCATTTGTGAGGGCTCCACCCTCATGACTGATCACCTCCCGCAGGCCCCGCCTCCTGATACCATCACATTAGGGAGTGGGGGTTCCACACGTACGTTTGTGGGGGGCACGTCCAGTTCACAGCAGTTGCCCACAGGTCTCCGTAGAACCCCCCGCAGCCTCCAGCCGCCCAGGGACACACGTGCGGCAACGGGGGGTCATTTCGTCTGTGCCCTTCTCTTGTCAGCTCCAAGGAACCATTCTCCAGTATGTGAAAACACTGATCGAAGTGATGCCCAAGATATGCCGCTTGCCCCGGCACGAGTACGGCTCCCCAGGTTGGTGATGGGGAACCAGAGACAGGGGGCGGTGATAGTAACCCAAGCCCACCCCTTAGAGGAAGGGCTCCGGCCACCTGCCTTGGGTTGTCTGCTCCTCTTCCGTGCCAGTGAGCTGGCAGAGCTCTGGGTTTGCGTCTTCCCTCTGCAGCTGACTAGGTAGCTTTGAACCCTTTTGAATCCCTCTGAGCCATAGTGTCCTCTCTGTCAGCAAAAGTAAATGATGCCTGCAGGACCTGCCTCCCAGGGCTGCTGGGAAGCTGGAAGAGGACCTCAAGTGTGAGAGCTAAATAAGATCTTTACTTGTAAAGGTCTTCATTAGCTCAGCCTTCTAGGATTCCTTCTTCCATTTGCCCAGTTGGGAGGCTGGTGCCCTAGGTGATATTTCTAAAGTGAGTCAGGATACAGCCTCTGGGTAGAAGAATGCTTCTTTCCTTCCCTCTTAGTGAATGGAGGTAGGACTGAATTTGGGGCCCTAGGGAATACAGAAAGATAGAGACCAAGAGTTTGGCACCTGATATTTTTTCTAAAAATAAAGATGCCAGGTACTGGGTCAGTGTGATGCAGAATAAGAAAGGGTTAGGGCCAAAAGCTCTGATTTTCAGTGTCAGCTGTCCCTCTTACTAACTGTGTGACTCTGGGCATGACACTTACCCTCTCTGAGCCTCACCCAAAAACAAGAGTAATAGTGACTAGTTTCTAGTGGTGTTATGAGTTTTAAATGAGATACTGCAGATAATATCTAACAAACACCTATAAATAAATACTAATTCAAGTATTTTTGGAGAGGGACTGGGAAAGACCCAGGGCTTCTCAATTCATGTGTGTTTTGTTTTGTTACCAAAAAGATCCGAGCCAGCCTCCTGAGCTTCCTCTCCTACGGAGCCCGGAAAGAAATCCACCCCTGGGCCCCCAGGTTTGGCTTTTTGCTGTCCCAGAGTTGTGTCTGGGGCTGCTGCTCCGCTAGCACTTCCCATACACCCTGCTGACCGGGCCCCTTCGCCCCCAGGCATCCTGGAGTTCTTCCACCACCAGCTGAAGGACATCATCGAGTACGCGGAGCTCAAGACAGACGTGTTCCAGAGCCTGAGGGAAGTGGGCAACGCCGTCCTGTTCTGCCTGCTCATAGAGCAGGCCCTGGTGAGTCCTAAACCCGAGGGGTTGGAGCATCCCAGGCCAGAAAAGACCCCACCCCCAGCCAGACACCTGAGGGCCCTCTACCACGGCTGCCCAGGGGAGCCTGCAGTGTAGATTCAGGCTCGTCCAGTGCGGGCCTCGGTCTCCTCTCCTTTCCACTTCGGGCAGCTCCGAGTGCGGGCCCCAGCTCCACCGTCACTCGCCGCAAGACCTTGGCCACTGGTCAGAGTCTTAGTTTTCCATTCACTCGTTAAACAAATCGCGACTCCTTGGCTGCCACAGGGCAGGTGCCGCGCTCAGCGATGCAGCAGTAGCCAGTGCCCTGCCTTGCGCCCCGCACAGGAGCGAGGAGGCCCGTTTCAAACAAGTGTTTACACAGAAATGATCCGTTTGCAATTACAGCAAGTGCCACGAGGGGCGAGGGCAGGGTCCAGTGGGAACATAAAACTGAGACCCTGGTGTGGCCTTGGGGGCAAGGGAGGACGTCCCCGATGAGCAGGGGACCTGCACAATGACCAGGAGCTCGCCTGGTGGAGAGCCGGGACAAGTGTTCCAGGCTGCGGGTAGAGCATGCAGTGTGGTCTTCAGTGTGTCGTGATGGGAGACAGCGATTCTACCCTGCAGGGAAGTCTAAAGGCTGGAAGGAAAGCATGCATGTCAAGTGCATACAGTAAGAACTTAATAATTGGCTGTAGTTACCGTAATGAGCAAAAGCATGCCTCCCTATACTTCCACCTCCCGGGACCACACAGAACCAGCCCACTCTTTTTCCCACCTGACCCCCAGCCCTGGAGAGTTATCACAGAGGCTGCATTCTCCACATTCTTTCCAGAGCAAGTCAGTTGATCTCTGCTCTTCTCCATGGGTGGTGTCCACAGGCGGGTCCAGCCCTACCTGTACAGGGTAACGGGCACCCCTGGAGCAGTGGAAGGAGATGGGGCGCGATGTTGCTCTGGGGGTGCAGAATCCTCAGGAGGCAGTGGGGGTGTCAGTGTCCATTCCCACGCTCATCTGCCCGTACACTCTTTCAGTGAAAGGGAAAGGGTATTGATAGCTTGCTTGGTGCCAGCTACAGCTCTAAGCGGTGAGTAAATGGCCATGAACAAGAGACACAGATTCATTACTATTTTTATTCCGGAAATGGGGGGTGATTGAAGACGTAAACAGCCAAAGGTGAATGCAGATGGTGGTACCTGCTGTGAAGGAATAAATAGGGGAAGAGGATAGACGGAGTAAAGGATGTCGGAAGGGGCTTGCTGTTTTCAGAGAGGATGGAGCTTGATGTCTTTAAGAAACAGAAAGAACCCCGGAGTGAGCTGGAGTGAAGAGGAAGAGGGAGCAACATAGGAGCCGAGGTGGGAGAGACAGGCGGCCACAGTCCCAGGGTCTGGGGGCCACTGTTGGAAGCCACTGGGGCACTGTGAGCTGGAGAGTGAGGGGCTCTGATTTACGTTTTTTTAAAGGCCCTTTGGCTGTTGGGAGAAGAACCAGCTGGAAAGTGAGTGAAGGACGAGGGTCTTTGCTGTTTTCCAGTCCAGGGGTCATCCTGAAGGCAGGAGGCACATGGTTCAGGGAGGGGAAAGGAGGAAATTCAGAAGGAGGTGAGACAAAAGGGAGGGGGTAAGAAGGGAGCCGTAATAGCAAGAGCTCGGAATAAAGAGCCGAGAGGATTCTCGCCTCCAGTTGTCTCTGTGACCTGGCGTGCATCAGCCCACTCCGTGCCTCAGGGCTACGTGGCAGGACATGGACCAGCTGCTGTCTCGGACCCTTCGCACCGCAGAGTCTCTGAAATGCACAGTGTTTCTCTTCCTCCATAAGGCGTAATGGCCTCTCTGCTCCCTGTTAAATGGACTCTCGAGACAGCTAAGTGTTCCTTGCTACAGTGACAGGTTTTTTACATGGTTCAGTAGGCCTGGGTTGCTATGGAAACCTTAGCCTTTAGAAGTCACAGGGATGAGATAAGTAGGAAACAAGGCCCTGTCAAGACCTCAGGAAGATGTGCAGCAGAGGCACAGGGAGGAGCCTGGGTGGGGAGGGCGGGTCCCCCAAGGCCTTGTTTCTGCCTTCCCCTGTTAGCACCTCCTTTCCTGAGGAGATATGACATGAGAAAATCAATTAAGCTTCCCCTGAGGGCTACAAGGAAGGGGTGGTCCCTCACATATATCGCTGAGGACAACAGGACACTCAGGATCAAAGACCTTCAGAGCTGAAAGAGACCTCAACAATATATATGTTTCAACCCTCTCTATTAGTAAGTGAGGAAATGGCGAACCAGAGGAGGGGAGCAACTCCCCTGAGGTCACACAGCACATCAGCAGCAAAGGGGGGAGAACGAAAGCCTAGGTTTCCAGGACCGGTCCCAGTCCTGGGGAGACTGGAGACGGGCACGTAGCACAGATTAGGGCTCCCCAAAGCTGTGCCTCTGCTTTGTATTTAGGCAACTGGGGACATCCCCAAGCTAACATGATGCTTTCTGAGATTAGAATGAGGCATGAGCTTTTCGGAGCTTTTTACTTTATGAAGCTGAAATTTCATAAATATTGAAATAACATATCAATGGTTCTCATTTAAGAGGGGGACTAACAACAACAAAAAAAAAATGGGAGGGAGGAAGGGAGGAAGGAAAGAGACTCAGTGGCCATCCATAAGGGAAGGGCCATTGAGTCATTCATTCTGTGGAGGACTCTGAAGCATTTAAAAAGAATTAAGATACTAAAATAGCTTTGTGCATACCAACATTGAAAATAGTGAAAGGCATAATATTGAATGGAAAAAATGCAAATCCCAAGACAAGACATAGTATGATGCCACACATGTAAAATAAATAACCAAATAATAAAGCTCACAAAAGAACACCACATTGAAAAGTAAAACTAGAAAAAAGCATACCAAATAGTTCAGTCATTTTCTCTAGGTACAAGGGCGGGAACGAGGCTTAGAGGTCAAAGGGGACTTTAGCTTTGTCTGGAACGTCTGGTATTTTACAAAGAATGTATATTCACATAGTATTATTGAACTAAAAGTAAAATTTAAAAATCAAAGTAGTATGTAATAGTTTTAGAAAACCTGGAAGGACACTGAAAAGTGAGAAGCCTTTTGCCCATTTTTCTTTTGTGCCCACTGTCTTTTTCTAATAGATTTTCAGAGTTCTTTCTGGTCGTGGATTCCATGTTGGTGTCTAGTCTGCAGGTGCCTTCTCTCATTCTGTGGCTTCCTTTTTTGTTTTTGTTTGTTTGTCTTTTTTTTTAACAGAGATTATTAATGTATCATTAATTTGTAGATGGAGGAAATATAAATTGAAAAGACGATTACTTAGACAAAAGTATATTTGCTTCTTTAAGTTAGGTGCTGGTAAATGTTTCTTAAAATTCAGGGTGTAATATTACTACAGAAACCCATATACCTGTGGAATGGGGTGTTTGTTTGCTTGGTGCTTTTAATTAAGGTCTAACATATATACAGCGGTATATGGAACAGGCAGTATTCTCACTGCATAGACTAATTCACTAGTCCATTTTACTGTGAATGGACATTGGAATTATGTACGGTTTGATACTATCATGAATGAAGACGTGATGGATACTCTTGTGCGTGTCTCTTGGTGGATGTGTGCTCTCATTTCTCGTAGTGCAGCAGCTGAGTAGTGCAGATGCTGCCAAACAGCTTTACAGAGTGGTGGTACCAATCTCTTCTCCCATGCAGCAGAGTATGAGAGTTTTAATTTCTTTACGTTCTCATGAACTCTTGGATTTTCTGTCTTTTCTATCACAGCCATTCCGGTGGATGTGTCGTGACATCTCATTATGGTTTTTATTTCCCTGATGACTAGCTATGCTGAGCATCTTTCCATTTGGACAGCCTCTTCTGCGAAATGCTGTTCACTATTTTTTGCCTATTTTTAAATTGAATTATCTTTTTCTTACTGATTTTTGAGTCTTATTTATACATTGTGATACCTGTATTGCATATATATTCCTGCAGCTTGTCTTTTGATGAACAGAAATTTATAAAGTTTAGCATATTTATCAGTTTGTTTCCTGTATGGTTGGTGCTCTTGTGACTTATTTAAAAAGTCTTCCCTAAAGTCATGAAGATATGTTTTCTTCTAAAAGTTTTGGAGTTTAGCCTTTCAAGGTGTAACAGACCTTTAAGTCTGTTATTTATCTGGAACTGATGTTGGTGTTTAGCGGCGAGTAGAAATCCAATTTCACTTGTTGCCAAACTGTCCCAGTATCACTGATTAGAGAGACCTTCTCCTCCCCGCTCTGTGGTGGTGGTGCCATGTCTGTCTTTATCGAGTGTCCACAGAGGGTCTGGTCATGGCGGACTCTTGTTAAGTCCAATCTGAAATGAATCAGTATTTCTTAAGTACCTATTTATAAGCCTGTTATGTTTTTAAAGGACATTCTGTTATTAACTAGTATTTCCTCTAGATTCTCCTACCCTGAGAAATCCTAAGGTGATCATTAGGGAAATACTCCAGGCACCAGTCCTCTATTTTGTTCCAATTTTGTGTGGTTACCGAGCCATCAGCCCATTGCTGTGCCAGCACACACCAGACGGGGGCCCTGTTCATTCACGTGAGCAAAGGAGAGCCTGCATCTCTGGGAAGGAGCCGGCCCTCGGTCTGCCTTTACTGCAGGGCCTCCCACTCACTATTTGAGACTGTTCCCTGCCTTGCACGCTGTGGTTTACTACTTCTCTCCTCCTTAAACTTAAGTGAGCCACAGTTACACTCTGGTCAGGAGGCAAGGAAAGTCTAGGCCCATCACAGGATCTGGGAAGGCCATCAGACACCACCAGGGCAGGTGTCTCAACCTCCGCACTGTGGCTATTTCCTCGTAGGGGCCTGTCCTGTGCATTGTAGGAGCCTGGGCAACACGGCTGGGTTCCACCCACAGGCTGCTCGTAGCATCCTCCCCAGCGTGACAACTGAAAGTGTCTCCAGACCCTGCATAGTATTTCTTTGGAGAACAAAACCTCCCCCTGCCCAGAGCCACTGATCCAGTGCAGTCCTCTATTTTGCAGATAGGAAACTGCGGCCTGAAAGGGAGGCAGCCTCTCCAGGGTGACATCTAGTGCGGCAGCCCAGGATCCCTACCATTAGCACAATTGGGGCCAGAGAGCTGCTTTGCAGATTGCTTTGTTGGGTTTTGTTTTTTATTTTTGTTTTCGTTCCAGCTCCACATCTGGCCCCTTATCTCCTGCTTCCACTTTATAGTCCCTTCTCTTTAATTTTGTTGTTTGTCATTGTTACATAACTGAAATAAGTGTATTGCTAGAAAACCCAGAGAAACAGAAAGAAGAAAACAAAGCTACGTCGCTACACTAAGATAACCTTTGTTCACATTCCAAAGGATGTCCCTGTGGATATTTATGATCCAGCCTATTAATATTACATTTTCTCTCTATGTGTTTTTACTTTGTGTAGTTATAAAACTAGTCACCAAACTAAGATGATTGATTACCTCTGTGGGCTGTGATGGGTGTAGGGGCAGGAAATAGGGGTCTTTTAGTTTTTAGTTTACACTCTAAATTATTGTTAGAATTTGTTGCTTTTTTTCCCTTAAGAGGAAATACTCACACACTTTAATATACACAGTCCCAATGCATGGCAAGTAAAAAGTAAAAGCCCAGTCTCCACCTCCATCTCAGACCCTCACGCCATATTTCCACCCATACTCGATCCGAGATTATTTTGTCCATCGCCCTGAGAAAAGACGTCCTCAGCTGCCCAGGGGACACATTCTGTCCCTTTGCCCAGACACGGCCAGGCAGCATCCTTGGGCCTTTATCTAAGTGTTTCCTCATCCCAGACCCAGAGCCCAATGGTGTTCTTGATCACAAATGAGTGAGGCTTTGTGGAAAGGAAGCAACTGGACTCCCAACAGTACCTTTCCTTTCCATGACTTTATAGTTTTTATACGTATTTATATCCTTTCAGACATGTCCTAATTTGGGGTGGGGGGACCCTGCTAGGCTCATCAGCATATCAGGTAATTGGCAAAAATGGTCTGACAGGTAAGAGTCCTTGGTTCTGCAGATGTGGCCGAGAGCCCCCAGAGGCCAGGCCTTGCGAGACTCCAGGGCACAGAGATCACTGGATGCGATCCCTTCCCCAGCAGCAGTGTTCACCATCTACACCCTCAGTCTTCAGCATGGAGGGCTGGCCCTCAGGGGATGGGCAGGACGATCTCAGAGCCTTCAACTGCTTACTAATAAAATAGGAAAGACATTAAGCCCCCGTTTATTAACGCGCTATTCAACAGTGACAGCCATCTAGAGTCGACAAAATAAGTACGTGGCAGTTGAGGTGCTAGCTTAAAATTTTAGGGCGAAAGTGTGTGGTCAAAAAAGTTTGGAGACCACCAGTCGAGAACCGCAAATCAGAGTGAAAAGTGGCATCAAACAAACAGAGAGGATGAGGTGGTAGAGAGATTTTCCAGGTGAGGGTCATTTTGTATCCTCAGCACCTAACACAGAGCTCATTAACTGCAGCCTAAATGATGAGAAAAGAGATGTTTAAGCTCAGTCGTGATGATAAAGAGAAGCAGTCCTTTTTATCCTCTAAAACAGGGGTCCCCAACCCCTGGGGGTAGACTGGTACTGGTCCATGGCCTGTTAGGAACCAGGCCGCACAGCAGGAGGTGAGTGGCAGACTAACGAGCAAAGCTTCACCTATATTTGCAGCTGCTCCCCAGCGCTAGCATCACTACCTCAGCTCCACCTCCAATCATCAGGCATTAGATTCTCAAAGGAGCATTGGTCCCTGCTGTCGAAAAGCTTGGGGACCACTGCTCTAAAATTATTAAGATAACACCATTCACTTTGAGACTGAGGTGGTCAGTCACCTTTGTCCAAAGCCACCTCAGTCCTTGAAACATGCCAGACTTATTTCATTAGTAATTGCCAAGAAATTAGAGCCTTGGTTATTCAATTCTGTATTGATGACTTCTCTGTGAGGAGACCCCAGTGGATAGAATGCCTAGAAGCTGAGGGTTTGGGGGTCAAAGTGTGATTTGTTCTACCGGGTGTTATTTTACAGTAGGCATCTTCAAACACCCAAGGTAGTGTAATTCTAGCAGATGACTGCCCAGGCCTCTACACCTGTGGCCTGCTCCTTCCCTCTACATTAAAAACAAAGATTAGCAAATGTTAGGTGTTAAGATGTACTGGTTCCAAGTGGAGCCTTTCTCATTAAAGTGTCAGGAAGATTTGGTAGGAAACGGAAAAAGAAGTAACTTTCTCACTGTGTGACTCGCTGTTACAAAATACCATTTCCCTGTGCACCCAGTTTGCAGCTGTTTGGGAACTGCCAACCTTGGACGACACTGACATACACCTGTGGGTGCGGGGAGAGAAGCCGCTTTCTAGGCCACTTTCTTAGCTGTAGATCTGTTAAAATTGACCAGACATGATTCTGATCCATAATTATAATTCTTTTTTCCTTTGATAATTTGCCAGAGAAAGGGAAGGGTATAGGTGGGACGTAGCAACACACAAAATCAAATAAGGTTAAATTACTGATTTTTTCAGCCAGGGGTATAGGGAGCTCCTGGAAGTGGGGCTCCTGGAAGTGGGGGCCCACAGAGCAGGAGAGCAGAAGGAGCATATCTCACATGAGCTTCCCACTGCACCTGGAGCCCCCGATGAGGGCCTGGAAGCTGCAGTTTGTACTTTCTGTACAAAGGAGGGTCCTGGAGGATGTGGGAAGCCTAATTTCTTGCCTGCTCCACAGGCCCTGTGTTCTTGGGGCTTAACATCAGTATGCAGGAACCACAGTACACTGTCTATGTGCGTCCTTATAAGAGAATGTTTAGAACAGACCGCCGGGCTCTCTGGTTAGGCCCCCATCCCGCATGCCTTTCCTGCCAGAAAACCAGAGTAAGGGGTTCCCGTGGGGTGCTCTACCTCCAGCTTTCCAGCTCACTTCTCCACACTCACTTGACAAAGACAAAAACACATGACCTTAATTAATATTAGTGTTATTTGTCTTTTTGTTGCCTCAAAACTCAGAGCAAAATGTTACTTAAGAAGATATTGTTCTGAAATTGATGATTGCCTTATGACATCAGCTAAAAATGGTACATAGTTTTTCACCCAGAAACAGAGCCTGAAGATAGAGTCTGTTGTTGGTCTACATGGATCTCACATGTGTGGGATCACATTGACTCTGTTTTTAAAATATGTATCTTGAATCTTTATCCTTGAGCCAAGTGAAGTCAGTCCCCAGTCAGCCGCATAGACTGAGTAAGTTGGGAATACTGGAGGTTTTGTAGTAGTTCATGGAAATCCCTCATGGTCCATCAGTTTTAAATTAAGTATGAAACAAAAGGAAAATTTTAAGACTGAAAGCGGTGCCAAAATAAAATACTCATCCCTGGAAGAATTTTGATATGGGTTACAATAAAATATTTTTGTATCCAAACTCTAAAAACCTCTTTACTTTTACTTGCTCTGTTGACAGAGCAATTTCACATTGGGTCTTACTTAGCTCATGTTAATCATCTTGTGATTACTTCTCTCATAACCATAATACATTAGTGGTTGTCCTAAGCACTAGGAATAATAAACATTAGCATGGCACTTAGTAAGTGCCAACGTTCCTGAACAGCAATTGTCACTCGTTTGCTCACCCCAGAGAGGACCCTTTGCAGGAGAGGGAGCACACAGCAGTTCCCAGACAAGGAAATTGGGAATTATTGAAGTACTTTTTTGTAAAACAATTGCTGCTTCTTCATGCTTTAGAAAACTCATCACAGTTGGATCCCAGTTCAGAAAAAAACTATAAAAGAACATTTCTAATGTGGGCGATGACGATACTGAGGTTATGTAGGACAGTGTCCTTGTTTTCAGGAGTTGCGTGTTGATGAAGTATTTAAGGCCGAGTGGTACAAGAGCTTTAATTTACTTTCAAGTGATTTAGTAAAATACACAGAATCAAAACATACGGCAGAACGTTCGTCGTGACTCTAAATCAAAGGTATAAGGGTATTTATTGTTCTTGTGAATGCTTTATATGTTTAACGTTTTTCATAAACTTGAGGGGAAGGGGAGAGAAACCACATCATGGAATCTGAAAAGTTTAAGAAGAAAAAGGGCCATTATGCAGACAAGGTCACAATGTATGAGAAGAAAGGAAAGTTATGAGGGTTATTTTTTTTTTCCTGGCTACTTCCACTAGTTGGAAAGATTTATTCTTGGTAACATATGCCCTTAGGTACTTCTGACCTCATTTTTTAAATTTATAGAGGCATCTGCGAGTGCCGAACACAGCCAGGACTCTGGTGCTGCCCAGCTATTTGATTTACTAGCAGGAAATATCAGTTCAGGAAAATGGAGAGGCAAATGAAGCCAGGGAAGCTGGCCAGTCCAGATTAGAGAGGGGCCACACAGGATTTGTGAGTGGCCCGAAGAGAACACCCATAATGCCACCGTCGGCGTGGACCACGGTGGGACACCTGACTGCTGCTTCCGCAACTCTTAGGAAAAAACAATGACGCTGCCTTCTCCCTGTGCTTCATTTAAGAGGACTGTTTCCAACCCAGCTTCCTTGAGGGTCCCCGCCTTTCCATTCTTGCTAAGGGGGGATTTACTAGGAGGTAAAGCATTAGGGGATAGAATGGCAAAGACACTTTTCCATGCAGCAGGAAAAGGATCTCCGTACAGTTACACATCAGAGCATGTTACTCTCCTGCGTAAAACCGACTAGTAGTTAGTTGTTCACTGTACTTGAAATTGGGACTCCCAACTTTGACACACGAGGCCCAGAGAATTCAGCCACACTTACTCCTCCAAACCTGGTGATACTATTTTGTCATCTCCACTACAGATCAGTCCTCCCCCCAAATAAATACAAACTCTGAAAAGATAGCATCCTTATTGCCAGTGAAAGCAGAGCAGGCCGAGACCCCTGGAAACTGCCCAGGTATCCTGACATTCTAGCTCTGGAGTCTGACCTGCTTTGGCATCTGGGAGGCAACAGAAATGCCCACTCCCCTGGGTCGGATGCGCAGTCCAACACAGCAAGGTAGCCGAGCAAGGCGTAGGACACTAACCGGGTGTCATTACCTAGTCAGCTATTTCAGTTTCGAGGCAGCGTGATGGAAGGAAGATCGAGGTCGTCGTTGCAGTTAAAACTCAGGCTTAATTTTATGGTCCATGAATTTGCTGATTTCACATTCCAGTGATTTGCAATGAACATAGTTCCCTGGGGCCTTTGCTGTTTGTCGCACTGGCCACTTTGGAGTCCCGGCCGCTCCCTCCTAACACTCAGCATTTGGGTGTGCAGGCCAGTGGTTCCGAAGGAGACATGTTCTGGGTGCAGGGTCCCCTGAGCCTCGTGACAAGTCAGGGAGACTCAATTAAGGGACATTTACCACCTACCATGTTCTCAGCATTCCCAGCTCAAGACTTGCTGCAAGCACAGGCGAATCCTCATGCCTTTGTCCTGCTCGAGAAAATCTGCCTCATCAAGGCAAAACTTGACAGTGCTGCAGAATGAAAGAGGTGAATAGGTTGATTTTTAAGAAAGATGATCGTCCTGTTGGCCCCATGGGCACTTACACATCAGGTCAGGTCCAGGTAGCGAGAGAAACCCATGAGCTCTCAGCTCTAACTTATCACCCATTTCTTCATTTAATAAGAAGTATTACTCTGTTTATTTATACTATGCCTGTAGCCAAAAGAATACACTGTGCATTACACTTGTGGATATGGTGTCACAAAGTCTAGAGACCATTCTATAGAATAATATCAAAAAGGCATCACCAGGAGAAGGCAAGGCAAGGGTTGAGTTACGTCTGGGCTGCCTCAGCTGGAATTCGAGTTGATTGCCAGGGGCTCCACTGGAAGGGGCATATCTTTGGATTTAGAAATTCTGGATTCCAGTCTTGCCTCCGTACTTGGTAGTTAGGAGACTCGAGGGAAGTGATGCAATCCTCTGAGCCTTAGTTTTTACACTCCAGAAGTGCTGGCGCTAAGTACCTACTTCATAGAGTCTTTGTATGAAATGAGGTGATGAATATAAAGTCACCAGAGATTAATAAACAGGCCCTCAGTCACCAGGGGTCCCCTTTTAGCTTTTTCCCACCACGAATTTCCTGAGACTCCAGAGCCTGGCTCCTGACTGCCTGCAGCCCTGCCCGGCTCCCCGCCCTCACACGGTTTCCTGCTCGCTTTACATCAGCCATCTTAGCTTTGATCTATGTCTCCTCTGTCTGCATTGCATCTTTCCTGCCAGTTTAAAACCCTGCCCACCCTCTCAGGGCCGTCTCGAAGCCATCATTACCTCATTCCCCCAGTTCTGTATCCAGCACACTTCACCAAATGCCTGTTTTCCCCTGCAAGGAACTTGGTGTCATGTCTCCCGACTCCAGCTCTCCACAGCCCTTGGGGAGTTGCTGGCAACTTCTATTGCACTTGAAACCCATTCTGTTGTATTTCCCAGTCGCAAGTGTCCTTGGCTCTCTTTCCCCACTAGATTGTGAACTTCATTAAAATCTAGCCTTTCTAGTCGTACCTGTCCTCACGTTCCCTGCACGGTGCAGGCCCGTGGAGCACACCTACCCTCACACTTGTGTATTCGCTTCCCCTGCTCAGTTTTCCTCCTCGGGCTGATGATTCTCAAATTCAGATCCATTCCCCAGACTCTGGGGAGTCCCAGACCTTACATCTAGTTGCCTTTTAGACATCTTCTCTTGGATGTCCAGACATCAGAAAACCACACTGCCCAGATCTGATCTCAGATTCCTCCTGCCTGCAACCCTGCTGGTCGGCACGGCCTGCTTGTTTTTCTCTGCCTGCTCTCACATCCAGTCTGTCACTGGGTCTCGCACAACTGCTCCCTCCTCTGACTCCTTTGCCAGGCCCTCCGTCTCTTGTTTGACTATTCCAACTCCCCTTTTGCCCTCCCCCAATCCTTTCCCTCTTACTTGAGCCAGAAGGTGAAATTGTAGATCTGACCATGCCATTTCCCCGATGAAAACCATCAGGATAGTATCCGAACACTGAGGCGAGGCTTACGAGACCCTTCCTACCTGCCTCCTGCTTACCACTCCTTCCTCATGTCACATCAGGTATGCCTCGCTATTGTATCTGCAGCACCTTGCAGACGGACTTGTGTGTAAGAGACGCCCACTTGTTTGTTGAATGGTTGCGTGAACAAGTGAATGAATGAATGACTTAATTCTGCTCAGTCTATATCCTAGTCAGAATTGGTGCCTCCTTGTTTGATCTCTAGATAATATTATACCCCCGTTCTCTACATTGCTCCCATTGATTAGCCTCTCATATAGATAAAATGCAGGTCTTAAGTAAGGCTGGTCCCTCCCAGAAGACTCTCTTTTACTCATCATTTGCATGAGATATGAAACACTGCTGATTCTCCGTCAGAAGCACAGACTTCAGGACCCTGGGCTAGGGCGAGATTACAGCTCAGCCTGCAGACAGCTTGACGGGGGACCAGAATGAATAAGGGCTCTGATCAGTTTTTACAAAGAAACCACTGTAGATTGGAGGGGCTTGGGAGACTCCTAGAAGGTGAAATGTGAATGAGTCTTGGAGGAATGGATAAGAATGAGTGGAAATTTTTGGTTTTCGAAGAATTTATAGGTTTAAATGGACCACATGAGTGGATCAGTTATTTACTTTGGAATCACACCGGCAGATCTTCAAAAATTTGTTGGCTGCAATGAAATTATTTACACAAATTCAAGATAGAGGTTACCTCTGGGGTTGGGGAACAGAGGTATCAGTAACTTCCTGTTTCTTTGGCCAGAAGATGGCTCAAGGCTTCATTCTTCTTCAAACTGCATATATATGTCACAATTTTTTAAGTTTAAAGAATGCTAGTATCTATGACCAAAAACCCAGCAAATAAGGCAACAGAGGATGTGATCATATTAGACACGAGTGAGGCTAAAAAGTTTCTCAGATGGTTAGATTTTGAGTAATTTTCTTCTATTTCTATTTTTGATAATTTTACTTCTTTTTCATATCATAGATGTAAAATGAGGGGAGAAATATTTCAAGCATTCCTAAGGCTTCGGCTGCATGGGCTGCTATAGAAAAGCAATGGGTGTGGAAACGAGGTGGCCCTAGGTCTGCGTGTCAGCCCCACTGCTTCCTCATCGCTGTGTGGACCTCGTTTGGGAACCTCACCCCCCTGAGAGCTTCCATGTCCTCGCCCACAGGTTGGGGACCTTAAAAGCTACCTCACGGGATGTTCTGAGGTATAAACCCAGCCGCGGGTACAAAGCACTTGGCACCTCGTGCTCAGAGAGACTCACTGCATCTCCTTTCCCCGAAGAACAAGGTGATTTTGTTGTTACAGACTCTCCGTTCTAGGA
This sequence comes from Eidolon dupreanum, assembly GCA_028627145.1. Lineage (NCBI taxonomy): Eukaryota > Metazoa > Chordata > Mammalia > Chiroptera > Pteropodidae > Eidolon > Eidolon dupreanum. Next base: position 12,967,307 of record CM053515.1, on the reverse strand, counting down.
AAGGACCCTGAGAAACCATGCAATCCAGCCTCTTCATTTTGTTCCTTTAAAATATTCATAATTGCACATGATAACAAATCAAATAATATAGATGAGCTTGTGATTAAAAAAACATCCTCCTTGGCTCCGCTGCACCGCTGCCCACCTGCATCCCAGTCCCCGGGGCAACCTGTTCTCATCATCTCTATTTCATGTTCTCCTAGTTCTCTCCATAATGCTTAATAATGTGGGGCTGACTCATTTTTTAATTAGCAACTTTAGACAATACTTATTGACTCCCCAGTTGGAAAAATGAGCTTTTAGCTCATTTACATCTCTCCCAACTCTTCCTCTCAGTATTTGATTATATTATTTATTACTTCTGTTGTTTTCCTTTGTAATATACTTATACCTCTGTCACTTCTTTTGGTAACAGTATTTAGTATCCTGATTTCTTTCTGTGGAAGTGACACTTCCGCCTCCTACCTATTGTCAGCTATGCTTTTACTTTATATCATTGCACCGATATTTTATGTAACATTCGTATTTTGTCCTGCACCTATGATTTCTCAAGTGTAGTCTGAAAAAAGAAAACAAAACTAAAACATATACTATTTACAATATCATTTCTTGCTGGACCAAGTGACATACTAGGATTCACTTCCTTTTCTCTGCTTCCAGCAGCAAGACCCCCAAAGCTTATTGTTTTAAAGTTAAGAAGAATTCGTTACTTCCAGAGGTTTGTTTCAAATTAATTTTTTAAGTAATATAAGTTCAATGTAGGACATCTAGTAAATACATCTAGGAAGAAACATGGAGGAAGGGAGAGAGGGATAGAAAATAAAAAACAAACATTCGACAATCCCACTACATGGAGCACTTCTTAACAGTGCTTCACATAGTTCATACAGACTAGTCTGTAATGTCGAAGAGGTAATGATCAGGGGAAACATCTGGGTCTATGTAAGAAACCCCAAATAGGAGATTCTCTTCTAGGTCTCTATTCCTTTACATACCACAGACATTCAACTTTTATTTTACATACTATTGAGTACTATGCTCCGTGTTGGGAGTAAAATATGATAAAAAAAAAAAATGGATATTGTCCCTACCTTCATGAAGATTACATTCCAGTAGGGGGAGATAGACATTAATCAAATAGTGACTCGTATGCATGTATAATACAGGCTTAGTTCAGATGCAGAAAAGGAAAGTTCTGGGTTCATCAAAGACATAAAACAAAGGAACCTACACAAGCAAGGAGGTATTCGAAGGGGTAAAGGAAGTCTTCCTGGAAGGAATGATGCTTAAATTGAGATTTGAAAGAAGACTTGGAATTTACTAAGCAGAGGGCCTGTTGAAAAGAGCTAGGTTAGGGAGCCTTCCTGAGGGAGGATGGGAATTCCATTATGGGTACACAGATGGTTCATTCAAATAAAAAAAATCTGCTCTGGCTGGAGCAGAAAGAGCCAGGGAGGGCTAGTGGGGAAGAAACCTACTCTCTGCATTTCACAGGCCTGTAGCTTGATAGGTTCCTGGGCAGACAGAAGGCCAAGTGTGGATCCTTGAAGACAGGGGTTAGATAAGAGCAAGGTCGGCAGTCAGCGTAGGCTCCCTCAGGGGAAGTTTGTTTGTATCCCTGACACAGGCCTTGGTGTTCTCCAAACTGAACTGGGCATTTCTATCAGTTGCAGCGGCCTCAGCTAACTAATGCCAAACAAATACCTTTAACAAAAGGTGTTGCATGGTAGGTGTCCACCTCATTGTGCAAATGGCCCTGAAACTCATCCTCTGAGAGCTCCCAAATGCTGCCGCACCTCTGTTAGGAAAGAAACCGCATCCTTTTCTCTTTCGTCACCCTCGTTAGCTAATGGAAATACAAGGTGGAGGGCACACAGGAAGCATGCCAGCAGGAAGCATTCCCCAAAGAATCTGTGGGGTCCTGCCATTTGAAAACTTGAGGGAGGTGTAAATGGAACACTCTTGTCTCCCCCAAAGAAATCCGAAGTGGAAGCTCCTCGTGTAAAATGAGTAACGCAGCAGCGTTGTCTTGTTGTCGAAGACTCACAACCTTCTTCTCCTTCCTGCATCCCCTCGAGTGGCTCCCAGCATCAGTTTTACTCATATAAACAAAATAGAAAGCTGATCATTCATGCAATGGGAAGCTTTTCTAGAATCAAGAGATTTCTCGGAGCAATTGAAATTTTTGAAAGAAAAGAAAACAAGAAATGTAAGAAAACTTGTCGGTGGATCTGCGTTTACCAGTCTTCTGCCTGGAATAATTCAGTAGTTCCTCATTGCACTGCACATAAAACCCAGGCTTCATACCAGGCCTGTGAGGCCCCACGTCATCTGGTCCAGCCCTACCAGGCCTCACGCGGCTGTGATTCCTTGTATCACTACACTCCAGTTTATTCTCTGCCCTAGGGCCTCGGCGCTAGAATGCTCTTGCCTCATACCCACATGGCTCCCTCACTTCATCCTGTTCTCTATTCAAATATCTTCCCCTCAAAAAGGATTTTCCCTAACCACCCTCTGTCAAACAGCCCCTTCTCCATTCCTAGTCACTCTCTAGCTTATTGCCCTGTTGCGTTTTATCACTGTTTGAAATTTTCGGATTTGTTTCCTTGTTCTTATCTGTCTATATGAACTAGAATGTAAATTCCATGAGTGCAAAGATCTAGTCTAACTTGTTCAACATCATATCTGCAAAGCCTGGAATAGTGCCTGGTGCTCAACGCATAGTTGTGGGATGGATGTAATGTAATAGCATTCTCATACTTAGAGGATAGTCATGTGGATAAGTATATTTGTTTATTCATCTGAGAACTATATAGTATACAAATATTCATTTATTTAATAAATAATTATTGAGAAACTATTATGTTCTAGGCACCGGAAATAAGAAGCAAAAATAGAAATAGCATCCCTGCCTTTGAGGAGACCATAGGATTGTGGCCAATGTGGAGAGATGTGGAGAGAATCAAAGACTAGTTGGTCGTGGGAGGTAAAGAGAGAGAGAGAGAGAGAGAGAGAGAGAGAGAGAGAGAGAGAATGAGCCCCAGGTTTTAGGCTTGGGCAGATGAGGAGATGAAGGTGCCATTCTTTGAGCAAAGGGATCCCAGGTGACAAGGGGAGAAGAAAGCTTTAAAAATGTTGAGCTGTGATGTATCCAAATGGAGACAGCCAGCAAAGAGTTGGATATCCAAGTCTGGAGCTTGAGAGAGAAATTTGGCTGGGAATATAGAGTTTATGAATCAAAGGCAATGCTTCTAGTCCTGGGAGTAGGTGAGACAAACCAGCTAGGATAAAGTAAAGAGAAAAAAAGTCAGACCTTGGAGAAAACCAACATTTAGGGGATGGTTAGAAGTCAAATCTGCGAAAGAGTTTAAAAAGGAGAAACCAAAATGATGGAAAACAGCAGAACTCATTGTCATAGTAGCTGGGGGAGGACAGTGCCTAATACATTAGAGAGGCCATGTGATGAGGACTGAAAGCTATCCACTGAACTTGCTGACAGAGTCACCTTCGCCAGAGTCATTGCCATGCTGTGATATAGCTGCACGTATGTTTGCTGTGTGGGAAAGGAAAGACTGGGAAACCGAGAGAGGTGTAAAAAACTCTTGTAAGATGTTCAGTCCTGGAAGGAGGAGAGGGGTAGAGAGGTGGCTGAAGACACTGGCTAGAAAAACACATTCGGTGACACTCTAAAGCTCAGAGCAAGGATCTTGATTGGAAACAACTGGGAGGCCACTGTGGCTTAATACAGAGTCAAACTTTCTTACCATTAGAGTTCTTCAAAAATGGGTTGAGCTGCCTCCAGAAGGGCTGAGCTCTTGATTACTGGAGGTATCAAAGAATAGCCTAAATGTTATATTTAAAAAAGAATAAGCTGTTAAATCAGTGATCTAGGCTTCTACCAAAGAATCTAGAAAAAGAAAAGCAAAGTAAACCGAAAGCAAGCAGAAGGAAGGATATACTAAAGATAAGAACAGAAATCAGTAACATTGAGAACAGAAAAACTATAGAGAAATATGAGTGAAACTAAAAACTGGTTCTTTGAAGAAAAAAATCAGTAAAATTGATAAGCTTCTAGGCACACTGACCAAGAGAAAAAAAGAGAAGACACAAATTACCAATATTAGGAATGAAATAGGGGCATCACTATAGATCCCACAGACATCAAAAGGATAATAAAAGTGTACAACAAACAACTCTGTATCTGTATGTTAAATGTAGAGAAAAAGGAGCAAGTCCTTGAGATGTAAACCCCCAAAATTCACTCAGAAAAACCATTCAATAACCTATATCTACTAAAGAAATTTTATACATAGTTTAACAAGAAAACTTCCAACAAAGAACATTCTAGATGTATATGATTTCACTTGTGAATTCTACCAAACATTTAAGGAAAAAGTAATAACAATTCTACACAATCTCTTCCAGAAAGTAGAAAAGAGGGGGACCTCTTCCCAACTTATGAAGCCAACATCACCCTAATACCAAAACCAAAGACATTTGAAAAGAAAAATGCAAATTGTTCCCAATAAATATAGAGTTAAATCCTCAGCAAAGTATTAGCCAATAAAATCCAGCAGCACTTAAAAGGATAATGCATCGCAGCCAAGTGAAGTTTTCCCAAGAATGCAAGACTGGTTCGTCATTCAAAAACCAATCAATATGACTCATTATAATAATAAATTAAAGAGTAACCTGAATGATCAATAAGCCATGATTTTAGATTATATGATGAATCACAGGATCTAAGCTTAGACTTAGCAATGAAGACCAGGTTATTTGATCCCCTGGTTAGGAGAGAAACAGCTGACTTAAGAAAGGGAGGTTTCCCCTCTGGCTAAGAAACTAAGAATGACACTGAGATGAGGCAGGTCCCCCTGAAGAGTTCACTTGTCCTCCCACTGCTATTGTTTCAAGGACAGATCTATAGTAACAGGGATTTGGGGTTCCCTTCTCGAGCAGATGGCCTACTAGATTTCCAGCATGGCCTTGTTCCACCAATTCCTGAGTAAAGAAAGCCGAGGACACTCAAAATCCTGATTCTCTCAGATGCTTAGAATCCAAGAGTGTCAAAGTTGAATGAAGCCTGCATCTTACCTAATACAAATCCCCACAATTTGAAGAGAAACTAAAACCCAGTGGCGGGTGGCTTTTCTAGATCCCCCTCCTCACCTTGCCATTCCAAACCCCATGAGCTGGTCCTGAGACCGTAGGCCCAGGAGACCCAGTGTTTCAATCTTATTTTTCCCAAAATTTTCCCTCCAACTTTTGTAGTATATGTTTGCTTTTAAGCTTACATTTATGCATAAACATAAGGTCACCATTGAAACCTATCTGTTCTGAGTTCTAGTCCCTCTTCTCTCACTTGTTAGTACCTGGTGTGGAGAAAACCAGCCAGACACAGGTCTTCACACAGATTCATCCCAGATCAGTGGATTGGAGGGTTGACCCAGCCACCTGCTTTGAATGCAAAGGCCTCACAACCAACAAGACAGATGCAGTCTGGAGCCCATCATTTCTGCTTAGTCCCACTGTCACTCATTCAGATTCTTCAACAAACTCCTCCTAAGATTATAATGAAAATGTATCGCACACTGATTACATGCCAGGGACTTTGCTATGAGGTTATGCATTCTCTCACTTAATCCCCACAACAGCCCATTAAAATAGGTATTGTTCTCATCCTCATTTTGCAGATAAATAATTGGGCTTGGAGAGGTTAAACAACTTGCCTGAGATCCCACAGCTAAAATTTAGAAGAGCCAGAATTTGAACTCAGGTGTGGCTGACTCCAATGCTCAAGTTTTTAAGAATGAAAATTCTTTCTGTATTAAATGAAAAATTTTGTATTTCTTTCTCTCCATATCTGTTTGCAGTCTCAGGAGGAAGTCTGTGATTTGCTCCATGCTGCACCCTTCCAAAATATCTTGCCAAGAGTCTACATCAAAGGTAAGAAACCAGAAACAGCAACTAGATAGCCAGCTTGAATTTGAACTTCACACTCACTTAATCCCAATGCACTTGGATCTGCAGTCAGAAAAGGTGAAAGTTAAAGCTTTGGGAAGCTGTTGAATAGTCATAGAATGGTGGAACTAGAAATGATATGCCAGGTCTCGTTCTTTGGTCTTTCTAGGACATCCCTAGCATCTCTGTGTCTAGCCTTGTATTAAATTCTTCAATTGATGGGGAACTCATCACCCCATGAAATAGATGATTCCACTGTTGGACTGAGATAATGGAACATTTTTTCTTATAACTAGTTCTGATCACACTTGCCAGAACCAAGGAGAACAGTTCTTCATGCTCTGTCCAAGTGTTGGAATACAAATAGGTCACCAGGTCCTCCAAGTGTTGTTTCTTCCCCAGTACCTGCCGGTGTGCTCTGGATCCCAACCTGTGCCTACTGCTTTTATTACAGAGGGGGAGCGTTTGGAGGTTCGGATGAAACGGCTGGAAGCCAAGTATGCCCCGCTTCACCTGGTCCCTCTGATAGAGCGGCTGGGGACCCCTCAGGTATGATGCTTCCATCATGGACTCTGAGAACTAAAAAGAACTTTAGAGAGAGAGCATTTGGTCCTCATTTTATAGGTAGGGAAACTGAGGCCCAGTAAGAGGAAGAGAATGGCTAGTCTCACAAAGCCTTTTAGTGGCCAGGGCAAGTCTGCATTGAGATTTGCTGACTCTCAGGCCTGAGTTCTTTATTCTACACCCTATATCCTCTATCCTGCCAAGAAAGAAGGAAATCAAATGATTGTCTATTATGTCCTCGTTAGGTATCAAGAATTCTGCTGTTATCTCTCTGAATTAAAACTCTACCCATCCTTTGAGTCACTAGTTCACTACTAGGTATCTCTGAAAAAAAAAAAAAAGCTTACAGAAACATAAGATGTTTACTGTTGCATCGTTAAAGCAAAAACTGGAAAAAAAACCCTAAATGTCAATCAGATGCCATAGGTCTGATGAATAAAGCAAGTTACACTACAGTTCATATAGTATGATGCCACTTATGTGTTTTTAAACGTTTATATGTTTTTAAACACATAACGAAACCATATAAGTTAAACTTTTCCTAGTTCATAATGGTACAGCCTCTAAAGAGAGATGGAAGAGACAGAGATGGGGGCAGGTATCAAAAAAGACCTCAGCTTTATCTATAATGTTCTAATGTAATCAAAGATAAATTATCTCATTTGTTAATTCTGTGATTAAAAGTAATTTTAGTCATACCGGTCCCTACAAAAATGGAGATGAATAAGACAGGACCCTGCCTTCAGAGAGCTCACAGACAGTGCAGGGGGTCAGGAAAGTAGATAAGGAAAGTGGAGGACAACAAAAACCATGTGCTGTCACCTTTCAAGCTGATTTAAGCAACATACATATTTTGGGGCCAATGTGCATTTGTGGGGGCCGATGTTCATATCTGGGGACACAAGAGGAGCATTCAGGAAGAAGAGAAACCAAGCACCCCAGAGAGATAAGTTTGTTTCGTTCGCCGAAGCTTACTGTTTACAAGGTTTAGGATTTGAATCCGCCCCCATTCCTATAGTTCTCTCTCCTGTTACCACAAAAACTTGAGCCTAAAGACTCACATCCTTGGCAGAGGGCAGCAAGCAGCCTCTTCTCTCAAAGAGCATGGCAAGTATCTGGAGCACATCGCAGAGCCTGATCTGCCGAGCTGTCACGATGATGAGCAACCCTCTCTGGACCCCTGCATGCCACCACCTCCTACTGACAACATGAGTAAACGTTCAGTGGCGTTTGGGTTCTCTGAGTCATCCCAGAGAGAATTCGGATGCTGCGGAGGGCACAGGTTTTCCTTTCTGGCCTTCAGGGGCTGAACAGAGGAGATCAGCTAAAGATTTCCTTTTAGGGAGAAATCCCCCAAGCCAGCAGCAC